>SNQJ01S0004677.1:27783-40021 GCA_010110895.2 Picea sitchensis | reverse complement strand
TGCGATATTGAATCAACCCTTTTGGTTGTTCCATACATACTATATCTTTGTCAATGATGACCTTGTGAGAAGTAGGATCGCACACACAACATCCCTTTATACCACCATCATAACTTGCAGAGATATAAAACAAGAAGGAATTTAGCAACAAAGGTTTTAAGTCTGGAAATTATTTACCACTTACCAATGCCTGCAATTATTTCTTTCTCTTATGACCTTGATGCTTATGCCATAAACAAGAAGATACATATGTCACTTCAGTACTCCCTTCCAGCTTATAAAGGTTATCAACCTTTGTTTCCTTCATCACTACTAAACTACCTTTCGATAATGTGAGTGCTCCACCTTGACTTGTATACTTATATCCATAAGAATCCAACACTCCTAATGAAATCAAATTTGATTTAAGCTCGGGTACATATCTAACATCTGTTAATTCCCTAAAAATAACATCGAACATCCCGATTCTAACACTGCCAACCCCAACAGTTTTACAGGGAATACCATTTCCCATAAACACTACACCCTCATCAATAGATTGGTAAGAAATGAACCAATTTCTATGTGAGCACATGTGGTGGGAGGCACCTGAATATAACTGCCATTCTTTTTGATATTGTAAATTACTAGAAACGAATAAAACTTGATCACTCATACCTGAATTTGTTACAACCAAATTTTCTTCCTTCATAGAGTTTTTCTCAGATTCCTTTCTTTTCCAACAATCTTTCTTGAGATGTCATGTTTTTCCACAGTACCAACATTTTTATTTATGGATCTTGAATTAGATCGAGAAAAACTTCTCTCATTCTTCTCTTTAGTTAGACCTCTAACCAACATCACCTCTGAAGTTGAGGTTTCTTTACTAGATTTTCTCCTCATCTCCTCAACCAACAAAGCTCCAACAACATAGTCATAATCTAAAACATTTGTTGAGATAAAGCTAATAGAGGTGACTAGATTATCCCAAGACTCAGGCAACGAACACAATAGTGTAATAGCCCTATCTTCATCTTTGAATTTAACTTCCATACTAGTCAATTGAACTATAAGGGTATTGAAGGTATTTAAATGGTCAACAAATTTTTTACCTTCTTTCATCCTCAAACTGTACAACTGTCTCTTCAAGTAGATCCTGCTCGTCAAGGATTTCGTCATATATAGACTTTCCAACTTGCTTCATAAGCCTGATGTTGTATCCTCTCCTACGATATTAAACAAAACATCATCCATGAGACATAAACAAATGGTACTAAGATATTTTGCATCTAGATCTTCCCATTGCTTATTCGTCATGGTTGTTGGTTTCTTAGACTTGCCTGCCAATACTTTTTGCAACCCTTGTTGCACCAGTAAATCATGCATCTTGAGCTTCCAAAGCTCAAAGTTTTTTTTACTACTGAACTTTTCAACTTCCAACTTCAAACTCTGCATCTTAGTCATTAGCACAAAATATCCTAATGCCCAAATCACTGCTTATAACAACCAAAGTCCTTTGAAAAATAATGTGGAGAAATAATGATATAATCTTCACTAATAAAGAAAACCTTTTTCTAAAAAAAATCACTTTTTAATAAAGAAACCTTTAAAAAAAATTTACCTTTAGTTTAATTCCTCCACCTTCTTTACTTTAACTCACCCACTTGACTTCACTTGTTCACATATTATGCAAACAATATATCAAAAAACCTTTAATCTTTTCAAAAGTCAAAACACCTTTAATGTTCACCTATTATGCATACAATGTTATCTTAAGGAGTTGTCGTTGCACCTCTCGATACATCTAGAGTACGACGATCTTAAAGAGTAGTTGCAATGTACCACGCAGCTGGATTACGACAATTTGAATTTTTTTTGTAGCGGAGAAGTACGAGTAATAAGTCGTCGCACCCTTCGAGAGGAGGCCCCTACGGTGATGTAGAAATCGACGCACCTCACACAGATGCTACTACTCCTTTGAAATTTGACGCCCTCTCCTCTAACCAGCTCTGATACCACTTGTTAGAATTGCAAATGCGGAAAACACAATTCACATATGATAATTAACAATCACACAGATAAGGAACACAAGGATTTCATGTGGTTCACCCAAACGTTGGGCTACGTCCACCAAGCATAGGCATCAATTGTCTTATTATTCAGATCATGGAGATTACAATAGACTTGCAAGTTCTCACTATGTCTCTGTCTTTGCCTCTACGGGCTTACATGTATCTATATACATTTACAAGAAACTCATTATTAAATGAAATCCCTATCCATATTGTAATTTGGTGTATTGAGTTGCAACCAACGCAGAATAATAGAATCGAAATCCATCATTTGAAGAATTCGTTGTCACCAAATCTCAACACTAATATACTATATCATCCTAGTATATGCCATGACCATAATAAATTATAGAATGTAAGACTAAAATCATATCGTATTAGGTTGCTAAAATTTGGCAATAAATTGTTGGATTCGTAGATTTAAGTGATTATTTCTGTAAAATCCAAGTGACCATTCAGAAATAGATTCTGAACAACAAAAAATAATGATTTGTGTAAATTTATATTACAGAATTCTTGTGAAAAAAATCATTTCATAGAACATCTAGCCAAAGCCTTATAAAATAGACTAAAATGATATTTTACCAATATTTTAAAGCATACTAATTATAGATTTTATAGAAAATTTCATAAAGAAATTTGAATAAGCAAATAATTTTTTTAAGTGAATAAAGTTTAATTTTGGTTTATAATTTTTTTTAAATAAATTAAAAAATTAATAATACATGAAAATGATTAAAGTTTAATTTTAATTTATAATTTTTTTTAAAAAAATTAAAAAAAATAATAATACATGAAAATAAATTATTTATTGAAACATTATTTTATTTATTGAAACATTATTTTATTTAAATTTAATTATTATTTATTTAAATTTGTGTATTTATTAATTTATTCATAAATTTTGCAAACCCTCAAATTTACTAAACACTTTTGGTTTATTAACTTTCGGAATTTTGAAATTATAAATTATTTTAAATAAATAAAAGTTTTAAAAAAATCATAATCAAAATTTTATCAGTTTAACAAACAAATTACTAAACATTTATTAAATTTATTCATTTATTTAAATTTCTTTATCAATTAATTTACTTCACATTTTTTCAAAACTTCAAATTTGATAAGAGATTAACTCAGCGATGAGTCTAGGTCTCACAATTATGACTATCACATGTAATCCAAGTTCTCATAACACCATCCACATAATTGATCGTAATTAATTCTGATGGACTAACAATCTTTTAAGAGATTCCAAACAAAAACTTGTTACGTCAAGATTTTAGAAGAAACACTTACGACGCTCAAAGTTTGCCGCTCTTTTCTACATACTTTGCACTCCATCATTCGATACCGACTCCAGTGGAAAAAAACGGAAATTTGTGTTTCTTTGCCGCTCTTTTCTACACCATTTCAAGATTCGGTGCCGACTCCCTTGGAAAAAACGGAGCATGGTGTTGCTACCCACTTACCAATGAATGCAGTAATGTAATTTAGAAAAATAATCCCTAAATTGAAGGGAGGGAAGATACCAAGAAATAATTCAGTTGCGATAAATATATACATTCGGTACCAAAAGTAAATAAATGACGGCCACCATGTCGCATTTTCTCACCGTTGGAAAAAGTGTCGGTTATAATATGGTCCGGAAGCGCCTCCTTCATCATCACAATTCTAGAACCCCATGTGCAGATATGGCCCCCATTGCGGGATACGAATGCCGCGACCCTTTGTTTGAATGCGCAGCTAAAACAGATATATGAAAAGACGAACCAAATTATATTGTTTTAATTAAACAAAATTATTTTATTAAAAAAAAGATTGATCAGGTTTTTATGAGGATGCGTTGAAAAACAATCGATCTTTAGAACAAGCCAAAGAGTTCGTTAAGCTGATATAAAAATAAAATCAAAACTTTGTTTTCAAGTTTTTTAATTATTTTACTGTATTCATTTCAATTTGTACAATTTTAATGTCTTATTGAGCATCACTTTTAATGTTAGTAACATGTGTTTCCTCTTAAGAGGTTACAGGTTCAAATCCAGAGGGGGTAGGGTATGTATACCTTCGTAGATTTTACCAGTCAAATCGTTGGGCGGAGGGGGGTCCCTTGTCCCACAAACAAGGGGGTCTCATAGACCAATTTGGTGTGCTGGCTTGGCCATGACCTTAAAAATAGATTATTATTATTATTATTATTATTAATTTGTGTTTTTATTCAAAGTTATATTTATTAATTTGTTTTTTTCATAGCTTGATATATTAGAATTGTCAATGACAACCGCAATTCATAATGATGATTAACAATCACACACATATAATAGAAACACAAGGATTTCAAGGATTTAAAGCAATGAACAATAACATTTTGTTGTTATTACACTTCACAATTTTGTGATGGATAATTTTCAGATTCTAGTTATTAAAATATGTAAACTATAACCTTCTAAGTCAAGGAATAGTTTTATTTTATTTAACTCTATGATATGTAAAGAAAGTATGCAAAGTTGTTATGCTCAATCACATTACATAGCACTTTTTTTTAATGCCTGAGAAGCATATGAAATGTAATTTTCTTTTATCCTACTATGCTATTATGGTATTCTAAAACAATTCAATCAACTATAAACTAGATCAATTATTCGGCATCATAATTGTAGATCTCTAAAAAAAAAAAAATGTATTTTAAAACAACCCAATCAACTATAAACAAGATTAATTATTTGGCATCATAGTTGTAGATTTCTCTAAAAACCCGTTTCTCCTATGTAAACCTATTTCTCCTATGTGTGATTGCTATTCTGTGTTTGAATTAATTTTTTTATGTACTTGTTTATGCTTCCGCTGCCCAACAAAAAATTTGATTAAAATTTTAATTAATGAAAACTCTTGTTTTCTCTACTACATAACTCGAGAAAACTTCTCCATTCACATTGTCAATAATGTATCAGGCATAATGTTGTGTATTTTACCACCCATGTATATCACTACCCAGATCTAATAAAATATATGCGCTTTGGCGTGTGCTATTGTGGAAAGACTTGAAAATAAGCGGCAAATAGGCCTGGTATGATTCTCGTAGCCTGATTTCAGGTTTGTGGGCAATCTTGATATAAGTAGCTCTAATAAAAGATAATTATGTTAAGTAATGAGGTTGAATGTTAGACATAGATGTTCATCCATTTCTCCATGATGGGAAAATATGACTATGTTAATTAAAATGTGCCACACATTCTTATTACCATTACCAAAGCCACATAAAGAGGCATTCATCTTTCGAGAACCTTCCTAAAAAGACACGCATAACCCGCGTCCACGCACGATGGTCATGCGTACTTGTAAAGGTATATATATATTATATTCTTCGTTTTGCTTGAAATTTGTTTCTCAGTAAGAGGAAGAAGAAATGAATTTGATTCATGCTATAGTGTTTATCTTTTAAAATTGGAAAGCTATGAATTATTTATCTTTTAAAATTGAGAAGTTATGAATAGATATTGATATGATTGAATTTAATATAAATTTAAGTTGAATGTATTTTACAAATTAAGTAAACACAAAGATTATATATTTATCTATCATTTATATTAGTTATATTTATTTATAATCTATATTAGTTGTCGATAAATTAATATATATTTCTTAAAGAAAAAAAAACCATGTAAACAAGGGAGTCTCATATATCAATTTGGTGTTTGGCTTAATCCTGATCTTAAAATTAGATTATTATTATTATTATTATTATATTATATTATTTAAAATATAAATATATTTTATTAGTTTTTTAAATTAAAATGAATTTTATTAACCTTGTTGAACCGCCCATAAAACTAAAAAGTTGTTAATGAAGTTGATGAGACTTGGAGATAGATTAGTCTTGGTGGGACACATACTTTTACCCAAATTACAATGAAAATGAAATTATCTACAGAAAGACCCTATACTCTAAAATGAGATGAAGATCATATTTACACACTTTATGTTGAATTAAATCATTAATATGAATTTAGAAACCTCTCTCACACATAAAGACTATGATAAAAATAATATCATTTAAGCATAAACTCTATAATGAAGACTTCATGATGTAGAGACAGGGTCTTTTGTCCCCTAAAATTACTAAGGCATTGTGCATAGGGGATCTCTTGCTCCATAAACAAGAAGGTATCATACACTAATTTGACAATGTCTGGTTTGATTGTGATCTTAAAAATAAATTAGTATTAAATAATTAATTGAAAACATATTAATAGAAAATTTTCATGTAAATGAAAAATTGTTTTGGTGAATTTTTTGTCAACGATGGGCTGTGCGGTGAGAAGGTGCCATTATTTATAAGGTGTTCGAAGAGATTGATGGACAAGGATCACAACTAGATCAAGTGGTTGCAGCAGTAGAACAACGCCTGGAAGGGCCTGTTACAGAGAAAACGATCCAGGAGCTCACTGAGCAAGAGGCTCAAGAGAAACAACAAGTTGAGGCAAATCAAGTTAAGCTCGAGTCTTTCGAAGTAGCATTGTCTTGACCTGAGTGACTCGGGACGATTCACAGGTGAGTGTTGGGGGCTTGTTGGCCCTCGATCAAGTTTTTGGGAAACTTCGATCACTTTTGACCCACTTTTGGACTTCGACACGCTGGTCGAGGAAGAAGCGCCCAGGCAGAGCTGAGATCACAGATCTCACTGATTTTGCGGGGTATGTGGACCTAATAAAGGATCCTCTAGGGGTTTTGTAATGGGTTTATGGGATGTCGGTCCATGGGTTTTTCCCATGTTTAGTCCTTATTTGTAAGGGTTTGTAAAAGTATAAATAAAGGAATGTATTGTAGAATTAAAAGGGGGTTGAATGTAGTTTTGTGTGAACAGAGTTGCTTTATGCAAAGGAATATCTCTGTGTTAAGGCTTTTTGCTTGATAGAGAGTAAGTTCTGTGCCTTGACCTAGTTTGGGAAGGAGGATCTGGTGCTCAGTGCGTACATCTGTTGTCCGGTGCGAAGGTTGAATCTGTGGCTTAGTGCAGAGGAGTGAACGAATGTAAGATTCAAGCGAATAATAAAGAGGCAAAGTGAATGGTGGACGTAGCCCCATACTGGGGTGAACCACATATATCTGGTGTCTTATGGTTTTCTTTGTGCAATGTTATCTATGTTATGTTTTGCTTTGTGCTTAGATTAGATGAGTAATGGATGTGTATGTGTTTCTTTAATGCTTTGTTTATGTTAAAATGCTAGATCGAATCCATAGTGCTAAGTGCTAAGTATTTAAGGTGCATAATCATTTGTTGTTACTACGCTAGATATATCTTTGATTATGTTCTATGATGTTAATAGGGTTAATGAGCTAATGCATGTCGCTTCCTAAGCATTAACATAATACTCTGCGAAGTGTTATTATCACATATTTGTGTCCCAGCCTGGTTACAAACACCTGCATCATGTAACCCCCCTGCTTCTACCTCGGGTGAGACTTCACCTGCTTCGAAAGTGTTGGTGAAAGGGTTGGTAGTCAGGGTTTTGTTGGTACGATGTTAAGCGTTGAACCCTGGGTCTACCCCTGTGACAACATGTCTGCATATTGTCAGGCACTTAAGAACATTCTCACCAAACAACCTCTACTTGCATAGGTCACTCAACCGTATTCCTCTGACCATCCTGAGGTGGACCTCTGGCAATCCTATCGAAGTGGACCCTTCTTTGCTCCTAATAACCATTAGTGAACTTAGCATCACTAATTTACCTATGTTCACACATAATTGTCATATTAATCATGAGTTGGCTACTCTCTTCTTGGAAAATAGAATCCAAAAGAACCTCATTGCCTAGAACTTGGTCACATGCCTGAACCTCCCCTCCACTCCACACACGGATCCATACCATCTTGGTTGGGTAGAAAATGAAGGCCCTCAACTCACTGTCTCCCAATATTGTGTGATTGGCCCTTTACGAAATACAATGGTGTGTGATGTCTCTCCTCTTGATTATGTTGATTTCTTACTTATGTACTTACTTCTTCTGCTCATAAATCCACCCATCCTATCACTAAACACACGACCATTAATCAAGTTAGTCTAAACCAATGCATCTCTTTGTGCTTAGTTCACCCAATTAACCTAGACAAACAAAATAACCTTGTACCTCCTCCCATGGATCCCCCACTCCAAGAATTTGTAGATGTCTTCACACAACTCAAGGAACTGCCCCCACCTCACTCTATTGATCTCACACTTGATCTAATTCATAGTGCTTCTTGACGATATTTTGGTCTTCAGTAATTCTTGGATAGAACATTGTCGTCACATCCACAACATCCTCGAGCTACTACGAGCACATACAATTCATGGAAAGAAATCTTATGTTGGACACTCATCAATTCCGCATTTGAGACTCATACTAGACATAGCAAGGGGTCGATCATATCCATCTTAGGTATAGGTTTTGGCACAAATTCTAGCGCTCTCCAATTGCCATGACCTCAAGATTTTTTTTCGAAAGGTTGGGCATTACTCCACTCAGCTTCTCTCACATTATTCTCTACACGGCTTCTCCATTTTCTAGATAGGAATAAGTCGTTTGATATTAGGAAGGATGCATTCCAGTTCTCTATTGGGGTGATATTTAAATATGGAGGTCATTCGATGAAATTCCATTTATAGACCCTTGTTGCTTCTAGCTCAACACATCAACTAGTTCAACATCTTATCCATATTTTGTCTCAACGCTATACTTAGGAAGAAAATTCCTTATGATCATACAATGACTGTGTGAAACAAAGGCATGATAAGAATCACACACCATTGTTCTTTCAGTTGGGAGATCATATATGGATCTTGTTGGACAAGTACCAATTCAAATGCCAACATCATTTGCAACACAATTTCCCTCATTTGTTGGTGGAAGCAGGGACACTTCCGGATATAAAAAGGGAGGAATCGGGCCACTAAGAAGTGCACCCAACTTCCTTGGCCACTCATCATGAGGGGGATCTCCTTAATTAGTATTGTAGCTAGTATTGCAGTTACTTTTAGCTTTTTCTATTGTAGATAGTAGTGAGATTCAACACATTACACTGCAAGCATTTAGTGGACTTTTAGAAATTATTGTTCTAAGCATTTAGTTAGTTGTTGCAACTTCTATTGTAATTAGTTAATAATGAGAAGGAAAAATCCATCTTTCTTATAGAAGTTACTCCCCTCTCACTCAATAAACATGATGGTTATTTTCTCTTCTAATTGGTCTTCTCCATTTTCATGTATATTCTATTTTCTCTTCTCCATTGTATCTAATTTCTATTCTTCATTGTCCGTTTAGTTTTCTGTGTGTTTTTCATATCTAAATTGCAGATCATTAGATGAGTCGAATGAATGAGAAGAAGAGGTGGAAGAAATAAACTCGGTTGTCAGGAGGTCAGAAAGAGTAAGAAAAAAAGTCTAAAGGTATAGTCCACCTAACTTCCATTCCACATTTTTTTTAACTTCCACCGACGATGAGCCCAAGTTGGTCAGAGAGGCAATCGACTCAATAGAGGGAAAACTGTGGAAGGATACCACAGTCGAAGAGATGGAATCCTTGCACAAGAATGAGACATGGGACTTAGTCAAATTACCCAGTGGAAGAAATCTTGTCGGTAGAAAATAGGTATTCAAGGAGGGGAATGAAGTAGGTCAAGTCGAGAAATTCAAAGATCGACTCGTAGAGAAAGGATATTACCAAGTCGAAGGAGTTGACTTTGGTGAGATTTTTTCCCCTGTTGAAAAATTAAATTCCATTAGATTACTAATGTTTTTGGCTATAACATTTGATCTGGAAATAGAACAGATGGATGTGAAGACAATGTTCCTACATGGGGACATGGAAGAGTAAATCTACATGAAACAACATGAAGGATTTGTAGTAAAGGAAAATAAATATTTGGTGTGCAAAATGAAAAGATCCCTTTATGGTCTAAAGAAATCACGGAGGATGTGGTACCAAGGGTTCGACACGTACATCCTTAGTTTAGGATTTGTGAGAAGAAAAGTTGATCACTACATATATTCCAAAGAAGAAGGTGGGTGTTTCATATATGTAGCATTGTATTATGATGACATGTTGTTGATTGGAAATAGTATGAACACAATAAAGGAGGTGTATAAGTAGCTATCCTCCAAGTTTGACATGAAGGATCTTGGTGCAACAAAATTCATTATGGGAATGGAGATTAAGAGAGATTGAGAAAGTATAAATCTCTTGTTGAACCAAATGAAGTATATTGAAACAATCTTGAAACGTTTCAACATGTAGGATTGCAAACCTGTGAAGGTGCCAATTCCTATGGGAGGAAGACTAACTGATGAACAATGTCCAAAGACACAGGATGAAATGTAGGACATGACACATGTTCCCTATGCAAGTGTTTTTGGTAGTGTAATGTATGTGATGGTATACAACTGATCAAACATTTCCCATGTAGTGGGAGTGTTGAGATGATACATGTCCACACCTGGGAAGGAGAAATGTACAGTTTTTTAAAGAGTATTCAAGTATTTGTGTGGCACAAAATATTATGCTATATGGTACCAAGGAAAACCTGTAGGTGAAAGTTAATTAAATGTACATGGCTTTGTCGACGTCGACTGGGCTGGAAATCTAAATCGAAGGAGGCTGAGCAATGGATATGTGTTCAAAATGTTTGGTGGAGCAATCAAATGGATGAGTAAGCAACAGGCGGTCGTAGCCCTGCCAACAACAGAAGTTGAATACATGGCAACCACTCATCAAATCAAAGAAGCAATATGAGTGCAAAGGTTGTGTTCAGGAATCATGTTTGAGCATAATGCTATGAAGATAAGTTACGACAGTCAAAGAACAATATTTCTAGCAAATAACCCTACTTATCATTCTAAGACTAAGCACATTGATGTACAATACCATTTCAAGTGAGACATGGTGGAAAACAACAAGGTGTTGTTGGAGGAAGTAGACACATTGGAAAATATAAAAGACAGTTTGACCATGTCTGTGAGTGTTGTGAAGTTCTCTTGGTGCAGAGAGGCAATGGGCTCTGTTGCCCTAGGTATATGAACGAGAGTTCATAATTATCGTAGTTTTAGCAAAGAAAACAACAATTGGGAGAATGTTGGGTTGTTATATTCTTTGTAGTGAAAACTGAGGTGGATCGACTAATAGTCAAAGTTGATGTGAATCGACAGTAATTCAAAGGTAGAGGTGGTCGATTGGGTAAATTCGAATTCAAAGGTCAAGGTGGTTCGACCAGGTAAAGTCAAAGTCAAAGGACAAAGACATAGACATCAAGTCGAAGAGGTAAATCAACAAAAGGTCAACAGGCAGGCATGTGGCAACCAGTTCAAGACCGAATGAAGTTTGATTGTTAGTCGACAGTTAATCTGACTTGGTAGTCTATTGTAATAGAATCTTGAGATTCACGAGATTTTTAGCCAATGATCTACATGGATCTCTAACCGTTTTTGGGCACCTTTTCTTTATAGTTTTTCCTACTGTAAGGCCTATAAATAAGGTGTGTTAAATGTTGTAAAGCTAATCTTTAGATGATGAATGGATACTCACCAAGAATTTGAAATTGAAGAGGTTGATGGTCATCTAGATGTAATTTGAATTGGCTATAGAGTTATTCTTGTGTAAAGCAAGAGGGTATGATGTCGATTGTGTCTTATATATGGATCAAGGTTAGAAAAGTAACTTTTTATTCTGAATGTATAAGACAACAAGAGAGAAGAACGCTCAAGGAATGTTGGTTTCCCGGTTTGGGTTTCCATGGTAAAATCTTTGTGTACTGTGTGTTTGCTTTGTCATTTACTTTCTTGATTAAATCTTTCTTCCTCTCTTCTGCTAGATTTAACATGAAAGTGCTCTTCATTTCCTAACATATATGAGCCGAAAGAGAACAAAACATTGCAAATTTTATGTTGAGGGACAACCTAAATATTTCTCATTTCCTAACCATGGAAACATATATAAAAAGATAAAAAATTTCAAGACGACATTGTATACACATTGGAGTATGCATGATCTTGTAGCTAGTTGTTTATAACTCAAATATCAATGGCATGAATCTATACAAGTAATATTAAGAAT
This sequence comes from Picea sitchensis, assembly GCA_010110895.2. Classification (NCBI taxonomy): domain Eukaryota; kingdom Viridiplantae; phylum Streptophyta; class Pinopsida; order Pinales; family Pinaceae; genus Picea; species Picea sitchensis. The sequence goes on along the minus strand of SNQJ01S0004677.1, from coordinate 27,885 downwards.
CTAAATAAAACCATAATTACCTATATATATAGTTGAGTACAATCCAAATAATAAATAAAATATTAAAAAAGATTCAAAATATGTAACAATGCACATAATTTA
>SNQJ01S0004676.1:181712-201078 GCA_010110895.2 Picea sitchensis | reverse complement strand
AGTGTGCCATGACATTTTAATAATCAAAATGATTAGTATATTTATTTTGTTGAGCGCGGATCAAATAATGAATCTATTATCTCGAGTCATAGAGAAGAATACAAAGTTGAAAGCAAGGGAATTGTGCAACTTCAGATGAAAGGTAAGAGGTTGTTGGGATGTCTACTATGCAGGGGAGTTCTTAGGCAGCCCTCCCAGCTCGACCTCGGAGCTCTCTCGGCAGTTAGCTCAGAAGGTATGAGTAAGGCTTGGCTCCGAAATCCAGCCGGATTTTAGGCTTCGTTCAGGAGTTGAAATCATCCCTGCCCATAAGAGGCGTTGAACCGGGAAGAGCCGAAATCCGGCTGCAGCAGACCTTCGGATGGCTCCCTACCCGACTTCTGGCGCACCCTCAGCGATTCCCATGCGCTCAGAAGTGAGGTCCGAGCGCTTCCACACTAAGATGAAAAAAGGCTCATTTTTTTTTGGGATTAGAGTTAGAGTGTGGAGTGTGGTTAAGGATGGGTTAGGGGAAAGTGAGGAAGGAATAAAAGATATTTTCCCCACTCATTTCTTCGTTGTTTCTATTTGTGTTTGCTTGGCTTGGAGGAGAGAGCAAAGAGGAAAAACTGGAGGAGAAGGCAAAGGAGAGCTTAGAGGATAGAGCTTGAAAGAGGAGCTTGGAGGAGCTTGAAGGAGAACAAAGAGGAGCTTGGAGAGAGCAAAGAGGAGCTTGGAGACTTGAAGGAGAGAACAAGAGGCTTGGAGGAGAGCAAAGAAGCTTGGAGGGAGAGAGCAAAGGCAACCATCTATCTCAACTTTCAACTTGCAAGAGTCAAGAGCTAAAGAGGTAAGCCCAAACCCCAACTCTCTCATTTCCTTGGGTTAAATTGTTTATGGTTTTTCCTCCTCTCCTACTCTTTCATTCCTTTATACCCTCATTTTATTAGGTTGTTCATCTAAAGCTTGAGGAAAATGATTTTATTTTTGGTTTATCATTCCTTTTTGGTTCTCATGGTCTTGTGGGGGACTAGGAGGCATCAAAGGGAAGAAGAGAATGAAGAGAGGAATGAAGGAGGGTTTCAAGATGAAGGAGGTTTTGAAGAGGATGAAGAGAGCATTGAAGGTGGGAAAGCTTCATTGTCACCCTTGTGGAAATTTGTGACGAAACTTGATGTGGGGAGAGGTGGTGGAGCCGCCAAATTTTTATGTCTAAATTGATTGTCCTGAAGGAAAACCTTATGCCGGTTCATATACCCGTGTGAGGAGGCATCTTTGTGGTGTAATGGAGAGTGATGACAATAAGGGGTCCTTTGGGATTAATGTTTGCCCTAACATATCCAAAGAGCAGAGACAAATATACATAAAGATGAGAGTACAACAAAAGCATGGTAAAAAACAAAAGTTTCAATCTAATGATGTCTCATCTAGATTTGCTGGCACATCTCCATCTCCTCGTGGTTCCACAACCCCTACATCTAGAAGAACAATAGGAGATTTCTTTGATCTTGGAGGTAGGGATGAGGTGGATCACAAAGTGACCACGGTTTCTCTATGCTTGTGGTGTCCCATTCAATGTGCTTCGCTCCCCTATTGGCATGACATGGTGAGGGCCATCAACCAAAAGCCCCCCAAGGATACAAGAACCCCAACTATAAGAAAGCTAGAACTGTGTTACTTGATAGGGAAAAAGAAAAAATTCAAGTTGGTCTTTCACAGTTTACAAATGAATGGTCGGCGTTGGGGTATCCATTGTATCGGATGGTTGGACAAGTGTTAGAAACCAACATTTGATCAATGTTATTGGTGTTCTTCTAGTGGTGCAGTGTTTCTTGCGGCACATGACTCATCTTCAATAATTGCAACTTCTCAAAACATTTGAGAGCTCTTGTTGAAAACAATTGGTAAAGTTGGCCCTTTTAGTGTGATTCAAGTAATCACTAATAATAATGCAACAAATTGTAAGGGGCGAGGTAAAATCATTGGCGAATGCATCCACACATCTTTTAGAATTACGGGGTGTTTGGTTCACACATGAACCTTTTGATGCATGATATTCTCAAACATAAAGAATGTGGATGGATTAATCAGTTGAACAAGAGAGAAATGAAGTCATCAAATATATCACCGGGCATACAGGGTCAAATTACTTCTATAGCACTTACTCCAAGTTGGAGATACTTAAGATTGCACCAACTAGATTTGCTAGCTATTACCTCACTTTTAGACGCCTATTGAAGGTGAGACAAGCTTTGTTTGGTATGGTGATGAAGTGATGAATGGGGATGATTTGGCGGTGATAAAAAGAAGGTGCATTAGCGATCCAGAACCTGATGCTTAGCCTGATCGAGTTTGGACCACGAGCCGGTATGTTTGCAATTCACCAAGCCAATATAACATGATCAAGTTTCAGATTCAGATCAGCCAATCATTAGGGAATTGTGAGCAAATGGATAGCATACTAGGGCTGATTAAAGACATTGTTGAGCCCTAAAGATGTCGATATGTATAACCTTATTTGTGTAGAAATGGAAAAACAGTGGGAAATGCTAAATATTCCTATATTACTTGTAGCATCGTGCTTGCTTACCGAAATACTATCACATATCATGGCTTTCAACACAAGCACCTAGTGGTGGGACCAAGAAAAAACCACCAAGATCCAGAGGTTCAGCCGGTGAAATTTTTCAAACAATTTATTTATAATAATTTTCTACTTATGGTTTTATGTTCATTTCAATTTTCTACTCATGGTTTATATTCATAAATTATAATTCATTTCTATTTATGATAAATTATAATTGTTGCGAGTTATATGAAAGCATTAGACAAATTGGTCGCAGACGAGGAGGAGTGTGACAAGTTGGCTTAATAATTGGCGAGTACATGCTTGGCCAAAGGTGCCTTTTGGACCAACCATGCAATTAGAGTTCGAGGGAATCTGAGTTCTCTCTAGTGGTGGAACATTTATGGTGGTTCTGCACAACAGTTGCGGCGTTTGGCAAAATGGGTGCTTTCAAAGGTGGTGAACACTTCTTAAGAGGTGTTGGAGCACCCTCTGGTTCATCCACAGCGTCCAGCTTGTGAGGTTGAATGCAGGCCGGGAAGCGAGCTTGGTTTATGTTCATTATAACTTGCGATTGTTGTCCCATTATTCTTGTGAGAGGCAAAGGAGGATACAAACTTGGAGCGTTGGGACAGCCATCCAAAGGAGGATAATTTGGAGAATGGGGTATTACTTTTAGAGCAATTGGAGAATGCTCTTTTGATGATGAAGTGATCATGTTGAGATGCCACCCTGGCACTACTGCAATCCTTGGTCCCCTGTTCAGGACTCCAGTAGCAAGGGATTCATCTTCATCTACTACACGGTTCGTCCTTCTCGGGCTCCTCCACTACTGCATTGAGGCACCTTGAATGTCTTGGTGGAAGGAGGATAGAATGCAGGAGGATAGTTGTTTGATGTTTCCTCTCTTTTGTTACTTTACATATTAGTCTATAGATGATAGATTCATGGCATTTAGCAACTAGACTCTAGAGTCTAGTTTTTGGACCTTGAGGATCTTCATAATAATTCAATGCAGATGGCCTATTTTTGTAATCATAACTATTTGGACATGACTCATGTTATTGTGATTTAGCACCAGATGACTATTTTCATTTCATAGTTTTATGGTCTACTTTCTATTATGGCTTAAAATTTGTATGTTGGTTGTAAGTTTGTAGTGCTAGATTCTAGATGGTTGATGCTCAGATGATTAATCATTGATGTACTACTTACTACTATGGATGCAATTTTAATGTTACAATGTAAAAATATGCATGTTTTCATACATTACGCAGCTAATTTGTCTTTACGCATGTTTTTTTAATATAAGCATAATATATATAAAAATTGCCTTATATATATATATAATAAGCAGCTTCGAGACTTAAACCCGAGATTTTTTTGAAAATGGCGCTCGGCCCTTCGCCATTGCTGCAGCAACATTGCTACTATATCCTAATTTGCAAGAAACTTCGTGCTCTGGCAACATTGCTACTATGTCCCTAATTTGCAGAAAATTTTACTTTATGTCAGTTGGATTATGAAGCATAGCCCATGCTTAGATGTTTCCTTTAGAAAAAACAGTTGTTTTATTTTGATAAATGGAGAAAAAAGATGATTTCTTTTGGTGTGGAAGAACATGGGTTGTTTTGATTGGTGGATGGTAAAGAAAAGTTGATAGTCACAAGAGAGAACGTGTAGAAATGAGAAAGTAAGCAGCAGATTCATTATGCTTTATCTGTTGAGTTTCATGAAGAGAGGAACACCCTCAAGGAGAGTGAAGATGAAGCAGTAAAACAAGTAGGTGCTTCCTCGGAGAAGCAAAAACAAAACTTTAATATGTTGAACTGCCAAGATGTTGAGGTGAGTTCGGTGAACAAGCCAAGTCCTATGTCAATGGTGGAAAGGCTGTCTATTCAGCCAACACTGGCTCTCATTTGGCTGGTGAGTCAATGGTCAGAAAAAAGAATGGTGACATTGTTAGTTTTTTAGCTCGGTTGGTGTCTCAGCTGTGCCTGTGTCCTAGGCCAGCTGATGGACACCTTAATAGCCCAGATCAGCCTTTTATCTCAGCCTTAAGTTAGACTTAGGCTTGCAGCCAAAAATTCCTCCTTGAGTGGAATGTGGGGCCCATGGAGAGAGGGCGCACCTCATGAAGGTGACTGGGTGGATTGTGGGGCCCATACCAAGGGGAGCGCACCACTTAGTGCCGAGTGGGGTCCAGCCCAAGAGGGTAACCCCAATCTCAGCCATTCAAGCCCAAGGTTGGGCACACATCTCAAGGAGAAAGGGAGGCTGCTAGGGAGATAAAAGGAGGCTGAGGGTGAGAGGATAGAACACATTCTAATTTGTGTGATTGCAAGTGAGCTGAAGGAGTGGGCTTGAGGCTGAGGAAGGAGGGCGACTAGTTGAGTGGTTTGTGCAGCCAGTTGAGGAGTGATTTCAGGGCATCTAAGGCAGCTTACAGAGGCAGATTTCTTGCAACAGTAGAGGCCACATCTGCTGGAGTATACTGGGCTATTTCAGGCCGTATTTTTCAGCAAGCAAAGGGCCATTTATGTGCAGGCCGTACAGCAGCCAACAGAGGCTGAAATACTCAGGCCATACAGCAACCAGAAGGAGGGACTTTCAGCATGCCATACAGCAGTGATTGTTGGGCTGTACAGAAGAAGAAAGAGGCCAAGATCAGCAGGCCGTACAGCTGGATTAGCTGGGCCGTACCGCTGATAGAGAGGGCTGATTCTTTCTGTAAGATTTACTGAAAAGTTCATTGCTGTAACCTTTCTCTGAAGCCTCAATAAAATCCCTCCTTTGCTATTTTTCCCCACACTGGGGTTTCCAGGGTAATATATAGTGTCTAGTAATTTTTATGTGCTTGGTTCTGTATGCTTCTGTTGTAATATTTTTGTTTTATATTTCAGCTGTAATACTTATGTTTTATATTTCAGTTGTAGGTTATTGCATTGATAATTTCTGGTTAAGATAATTTATTGGCAGCAATCTCAGTGTCTGAGATATAGGTGTAAAATCAACATGGTATCAGAACTCAGCCTCTAAGTACAAAACAGCCAAGTGACTTGTTGTGCAGACTAGCAAGGATAAATCAGCAAGAGGACAGAAAACCAGATTGTGTGAGTGAAAACAAGACAGCAGACTCAAATGGCCAATACAGGCTTAAGGGTTGAGGACAAGTTGGATGGAGACTCAAATTTTTGTCCTTGAAGGGAGCGAATTAGCTTGGTGCTAGAGGAGAATGGGCCACTGGAAATTGCAGAAGGCAAAGTGGCAGCCCAACTGATCTAGTACATCTAGCTGCCCATACCAAGAAGGATGTCAAGGCTAGAAGGATACTTGTGGATGGTGTCAAGGAACACATCATTTCACATTTGTCTAGCAAGAAGATAGGAAGGGAAATGTGGGAGGCCGTGGTAAAGCTATACCAATCTAACAACCAGAGCAAGAAGATGTTGCTCAGAGAGAAATCGAGAAGCACGAAGATGGCCAAGGGAGAGTCGGTGGTCACTTACCTCACAAAGTTCACTCAGATTTGAGATGAACTTGCAGCAGTGGGAGAGACCGTGGACGAGACCGAGCTGGTGAGGACAGCCTTGAATGGCTTCACCAAGCAGTGGGACGTGTTTGTCCGAGGGGTGGTTGCAAAGGAGAAACTCCCTGACTGGGAGAGATTGTGGGACAACTTCACCCAGGAGGAGTTGTGAATGGATGCATCTCAAGCTAGTAAGCCAAAGAGTGAGGAGGAGGAGAATGTGGCTCTTCATGCAAAGAAGAGCAGTGGAGCGGCATGCTCCAGGGACATTCTTCACTCATTCTTCGCTTGATCACTTGAGCGACTTGGGTGAGGAGAAGAAAAGTGAAGAGGAAACGAGAGTGAAGGTTTGGAGAGACTTAGGCGCATTTCTTGAGAGGAGAAGGGCGCAAGAGGTCTTTGGGAGATGAAAGCTTGAGGAGGGCACATCCAAGGTGAGGAGGCGCACTTGCTTAAGAGAGGGGCGCATCCATGAGGGTAGGCGCACTTGTTCAGGAGAAGGAACCTTGCTAGGGCACATTTGTGAGAAGAGGGGCGCACAAGATAGAATGGTCGCTTTCCTTGTGGGGAGAAGGGCGCACTTGAGTATAAGTGTGCATTGAACAAGGAGAGAAAGGCGCTACAAGATCTTGGGCGCATAAGGCAAGTGAAGAAGCTAGCATGCACTCCAAGGCAAGCAAACAAGCAAGGGTTAAAGGCAAGAGAAGGGCGCAAGGGTCAAGGCAAAGGGCGCACAAGCCAAGGTAAAGGGCTCTTGAGAGGAGCTCTTACTTTGTATCAGGTTCTTTTGATTCAATTTCTCATTGTAACTTTTGCTTGAGATCTCCATATATACATACATCTCTCTTACTGGTTTTCCCCAAGGGGGTTTTTCCAGGGTCATGTTGACCAAAAACTAATGTGTTCAATTTTCATGTATGCTTAGTTATTTATCAACTGCAAGTAGTTAAAGATCTAGAGGAGTATTGTATGTTTTAAGGGTTTATACATGCGCTAACCTTGGTTATGGAAAACACTTGCAATGGCACCTTAGAGAGCATCCAATCATCAGTTTAAAGGCAGATTTGAGGGGAGAATTTTCAGACCTGTTTGTTGTCCTAAAACAGCAGCTAGGATAGCTTTGAAACCTTAAACTTAGAGCCCAACAAAAGGACATATGACAAACCTATTGGGCAGCCTTTAGTTCCTCAAAATATTACACCACTATGCCAGCAAGTGTCCTAACAAGAAGAAGAAGGAGTTGGAGGTAGCAACTACAGCATCTACTGAGATGGATGCGTTTGCAGAAAAATTCGAGGACGAATTTTCTCTGGTCGCCACTCTTTCTAGCAGCAGCTGATTGGTTGAGTTTGAGGACAGCAGGGCATGGTTCGTGGACAGTGGGTCATCTCGCCATATGACGGGAATGAGGTCGGTGTTCCTTAGTGTTTTGAAGACCGGCTCAGACTGCCATGTGAAGCATGGAGCGTGCACCAGGCATGCAATAAAGGGGGTTGGATGCGTCAGATTCCAGCTAGAGTCAGGAGTGTCTTTGGAGGTGGATGAGGTGATGTATGTGCCAGAGGTGAAAGTTAACTTGCTCTCTATATCAGCTCTGGAGGATATGGGGTATGATGTAATGTTCGTTGATGGACATGTGCTCATATGGGCAAAGGGAGATGCCTTGGATGCAGCAGTGGAGCTTGGCATCAGGCAAGATATGATGTACAAGGTGTTGAGACAACCTGTAGGTGGGTCCAGGGGGATCCTGGATCAAAGATCAGTGTCGAAGAAAGTCAGCTGGTATGACTTGACATTGATGGTTGAGCGGAACAACACATTAGATCAGAGTGCAAGAGAAGTTGCAGGTGGATCTTCCGGTTCAGAGGGAGCAGCTACAGCAATAGCAACAGATTTGATTAGATCAAAGATTGATCATGGTGGAGACACCTCCCTCGCTAAGAGGGAGTGTTAGTTTTTTAGCTCAGTTGGTGTCTCAGTTGTGCCTATGTGTCCTAAGCCAGCCGATGGACACCTTAATAGCCCAGATCAACCTTTTATCTCATCCTTAAGTTAGACTTAGGCTTGCAACCAAAAATTCCTCCTTGAGTGGAATGTGGGGCTCAAGGAGAGAGGGTGCACCTCACAAAGGTGGTTGGGTGGATTGTGGGGCCCATACCAAGGGGGGCGCACCACTTAGTGCAGAGTGGGGTCCAGCCCAAGAGGGGCACCTCAATCTCAGCCATTCAGGCCCAAGGTTGGGCACACATCTCAAGGAGAAAGGGGGGGCTGCTAGGGAGATAAAAGGAGGTTGAGGGTGAGAGGACAGAACACATTCTCATTTGTGTGATTGCAAGTGAGCTGAAGGAGTGGGCTTGAGACTAAGGAAGAAGGGCAACTGGCTGAGTGGTTTGTGCAGCCAGCTGAGGAGTGATTTCAGGGCATCTAAAGCAGCTTGCAAAGGTGGATTTCTTGCAGCAGTAGAGCCCACATCTGCTGGAGTATACTGGGCTATTTCAGGCCGTATTTTTCAGCAAGCAAAGAGTCATTCCTGTGCAGGTCGTACAGCAGCCAACAGAGGCTAAAATACTCAGGCCATACAACAACCAGAAGGAGGGACTTTCAGCAGGTCGTACAGTAATGATTGTTGGGTCGTACAAAAGACGAAAGAGGCCAAGATCAACATGTCGTACAGCTGGATTAGCAGGGCCGTACAACTGATAGAGAGAGATGATTATTTCTGTAAGATTTACTGAAAAAAATTTGCTTCTGTAACCTTTCTCTAAAGCCTCAATAAAAGCCCTCTGTTGGTTTTCCCCACACGGGTTTTCAGGGTAATATCTGGTGTCTAGTAATTTTTATATGCTTGGTTCTGTGTGCTTCCGCTGTTATATTTCTGTTTTATATTTCAGCTGTAGGTTACTGCATAAATTCAGATTTTATATCAGCATTGATAATTTCTGGTTAAGATAATTTATTGGCAGCAATCTCGGTGACTGAGATATAGGTGTAAAATCAACAGACATGATTTATACTTCTTCAACCTTGCAGGATATAGTTCAACTCCAATTATTGATTGAATACCTTACTTTGGAGTGGGTTGCAAACATCTTGCTTGTCCAAAGTTTTGTCTTTGTTTTGGAACGAGTAATTTTTATGAAATATGACCATTATGGGAGGGTGTTAGATATAATGGTCATAATTAGGACGTAGGCCTACATTAGACGTATAATAAACTCTTAGTGTCTTTATAATAAATTGATGTAATAAATGTAGTCATTAAAAGATTAGGTTTCTAGGAGTTACAAAACTACTCCTCTCTCGTCTACTATGTAAGGAGACATTGCATCATTCAATAATAAATTAATCCATTCTCTCAAGTTCATGTCTATGATTGTGTGTTTGTAAGAATAGACAAAACATCTCCCTAAATAAAGGAAGAAATTTCTTTTGCCTGAGAGAGTCTAGAGCTTGACATATTTTCCACTTCAAGATTGTTGTGCATCTAAGAAATATATTTCAAATGCAAAATAATAAAACAGCCCTATCCATTATTATGAAATACCATGACGGGGGCACCTCTTAAAGGATGATGAAGATAATATAAGATAAGGTAAGATAATTTTATTAATGTTCAACAAATGACCACAAAAGCATGTCAATGTGACTGAAGAATACAGCAAGTATGAATACAATGTGGGAGTGCAAGCACAGCTCCTACAAAATGCCGAAAATAACATAAAGAAAGAAACCTGCAGTAGTACAGCCTCAAAACACATATAAATGACCGTGACAAAGGTATGGCGATCCAAAATACAAGTGAGTATGTCCAAGACTAGAAAAGTGGACAACTCAAGAGTCTGTCGAGAGAGAGAGAGAGAGAGAGAGATCTAATGACGAGGCTAATGATGTCAAGGTCTCCCGAGTCTGATGGCCAAGTGCGAGGGGGGCGAATTGGGCACTAGCTCGCTGTCGGAGTCCTCTGGAACCATCAGGGGTTCCAAATATATGATCCAGGGGGGATGTAGGAGCAGGGGATACTCCTAGCATCTGTGGTCGAAAGATAGAAACTATGGATAGATCTTTGGTTGCTCCTCTAGATCTGGGAAGTAATCTGACGGACGGGAGGCGCCATGCTTTCGATCCATCTGGAACCGATCCCTCTAACTCTCTAAGGATGTATGGATTGATGTATTGTTCAGAACTTCAGCACCTCTGAGCCGATCTTGATGATATTGTTCGGTCTCCCAGAGGGGGAGGCTGAGGAGAGACACGAGGTCTCACCAATCTACTGTATGGTACACTCTGGGACAGGCTGAGGAGAGACACGAGGTCTCACCAATCTACTATATGGTACACTCTGGGACTCTGCCCGTCGCTTGTTGTTCTGATCTAATGGGTCAACATGAGAGTATGAGGTGATCGTTCCTGGTCATCCCAAGGCAAGGCATGGCGTGCAAGAATTAAGATCTATGGTTGAAGATCTCCCTAATGAAAAGGGCTAGGCATCTCTAGTCCTGGTATCGGAAGAAAGTAGAGAGGGAGCCCCAGGTGTCCTTATAGTGGTAGTGATAGCATCCTCTATCTCATAGTATAGGGGACACCTAAAAATGAGATGCATCTCTGTCTCCAACTCCTGTAGGTGGCACATCTAGCAGATCCTATCAGACCATGGTATTGGTGGTCCATCTCAATCCAAAGTCGATGAGAACCGACCCGGAGTTGTCCCAAAGGGATCCTAAGTGAGTGCATCCAATCCCTGTGCATATCAAAGGGGTGAATGATGATGCCATCCCGCAGCTCCAAAAAGTGCTCTAGATAGAAGGACATCTTTGAGTCGGGACTCGTCAAAGGTGAGATTCAAGCGACCTGAATGTACAATTTGTAGATGTCCTCTCTAATAGCATGTTTCAGTACTTGTCTAGACGGCAAGAGATGGCCCAGTGCATCAAGGGAGAAATTGAACGAGGGAAGGAGCTTTGGGGAGATAGTCATCGACTAGAGAAGCCAAGATGCCTCTAAGAACCAACCTCGTGCATGGCCTGAGGGGGGATCCAAAGCGACTTTAAATGTATTGTAATCATGAACTAAGAAATGAATCACAACTTCTCTTCATCATGAGTATTGGGCTGGTTCCATATTGAGAACTCAGTTGAACATGCAATACCAAGAGACAGTGCATCTGGAGTTGTGAATCTCGGAATAAGGTTTTATTTTGCAGCTGCTAAATGAGCAGATTTTAGCTTCAAAAACTAAAAACAGATTTTCATATATAGGCTCTAAAGTCAGAACAGTGCTAATGGGATTAAAGTCAAGTCAGATATATAATAGATACAATTTGTGATCTGAATATTTTTTTATTTTATAGCTGTTAAATAAATAGGTTTTAGATTGCATTTCATATGATACTACATGTTGGTTTTTCTCCAGATTTTTATGCTCGGACAATATTAGGGGGGCATCTGTTCACAGGGATGTATCTTTCAATGGTAAGATATCGGTATAGGCAGAATAGCACAAGAGTTTCAAATTCTGACTAGAAACAGAGATGTTTTTAGAAAATGTGGAACCATCACTGGGACAACCATTGCTTTCCCTGCATGTACCCATTTCTTTATTATATTTCTCAATATTGGCTGTACTGTTTTTTTCTGGATCTTCCCATTTGTACTACACTGCCACACCTGCCCTACAACAGCTCAATTGTTAATTGAACAAATTACTTGTTATATAGTAAAACCTATTGCAGGCCTCAACCAAATTCCACCTGATGGGGCCCATATTCTTCAGGTCATAATTCTAACTTATAGCCACTGGATATGAGGATGTATTCAAATGAGAAATATGATATATCACAACAATATTTAGCTAGTTGAGGAAATATGGCACTCCAAATAAATACAAGACAATAATGATAGCTCTCTGATTTCGGCAATGATATGACCGTAATGAAGTATCTGGAGACTGGGACTGGAGAAGAAGTGGAGAATATAGGGAGACAATTTTTAAAAGCTGTATCTGATGCCCCCATTACCTCCTAAGAAGTTAGTCAGTGTGATCCCAGAGTATCTTAGAGTGAGGCAATGACAACCAAATCCTGAGTTGCACGAAGATAACTAATATTAGGAATTGTGATATCCAAATAAGGTACAGGTGCAACAAGAATAGATTCAAAAAGATCACAAATAATGTTTGTTTGTCATAAGTTCTGCAATATTTGGAAACTACTTACTAAAGGCTCCTATTTCCGATACAATCTGGGACTGGAAAATAAGTGGAGAATATAGTGATACAAATTCTAACAGCTGTATTTGATGCCCCCATTACCTCCTAAGAAACCAGTCAGGGTCTATGTTACCGGATCCGTCAGGGTCGGGGGCTGGATCCGCAGATCCCCGGTTGGGATACGGATCCGCTTAGGATACGTCCATGACAACGCCAAAACGTCAATGCCAGCGAACGGGGTAAAAATCGGCGGACGCGATGATGGCAATAGTCGTGATAATAAATGGATTAAACAGTTAACTGCTAAGTGGATTTGTTGTGCGAAGAGTGCGTTGTAACCCGTGGCCACCTGCCTTTCTTTTGTTACACCCAATCAGCGTCTAACCTAGTGGGGGACGGCCCCTTCGTTGTGGGTAAACGGTACACCCGACTCTAAACAAATAAGAAGTAATAATCTGACCTTTCTTCGAGATTAGCAGTGCTTCCTGATAAGTTCCTTCCATGGTCACTGCTAACCGGGTCCAATAAACAAATATATATTTAGTCCAGCTCTTAACTGCCAGCCTACCTAACCTAACAGATAGATAAGTTTCTTCTCTCTCTCGTATTCATTCGTGGAGTAAAACCTATCCATGGTTCTACCGCCCCCTAATATCCAGCTCGACCTATGGGTTGGACTGCCTGCCTAGATATATCATTACCTTGCCTTTCCTTTAAGCAAGCCAGATAAAAGAACCCGAGTAAGGGCAGCAGTAGCAGGGGCCGTAAGAATGGAGCTTTCCAGCTATTATAAACGTTAATGCATACGGCCCCTTACATATTTTAATTAGAAGTTTATAAAACACTTACATATTAAAAGTAAAGTTTATAGCAACTTAACTAATGTAATGTTATAATTAATTATAAATTATTTAAGTGGTATAAAATAATTATAAATTTATTAATCTAACATTTATTTTTATATGTATTATAAATATTATATATTTTATAAAAAATAAAGCTCTTAAATACACTCGTTATGAGTTCAACATGTTATTTGTGGGAATTGAACCTGGGTGGGGAGGATAACAATCATTCCTCCCAACCACCCAAGCTAAACCCATTTAACCTAACTTTTCATATATATGTTATATATTTAAAACTTTGTATATATTTTTTTTGTTTTTCAAAATAATAAAAACGTATTTAAAAAAACATATTTATATTGTTTGGAGTTTTTCAAAAAAAACTGGTGAATCCTGTATCCATATCCGGATCCAAATCCTGGTAACTTAACAAATAATGTTTAATTATCATAAGTTTTGCAATATTTGGAAACTACTTAAAGCAGTAATTCAGATACAAAGTTGTCGTTTAAAGTTGCACAACAACCAGGAGAGGAGTTTCACATTTCCATTTTCATAAAGAGAGTGAAATTTGTAAAAGCATGAAACAGGGACTGAAAAATGGAATATATGATGGTTTAACAATATGATAATTTACAACAATCTCAGTGCATTTAATATTCTGCCCTAAAAAGTTGAGATAATTATCACTCGTCGTTAACACACTGCTGTATAACATCAAGCATGCCGGACAAAGATAAGGATCACAAGCGTTGATGCAACATCATAATTTGTATCCATTCAGGCAGTGGTTTGAGGCATTTATACCCAATGCAAGTAAAATTAGATGCCAGATGCATTACATGTCAATTTCATATTACCTCTATTGGCACATTGTCCAAACCGATGGATGCAAAAAATTTCTGATCGTGATTATCATGCTCCACATGTGCAGATGAGATCTTTAATCGATCAATAAGCATCTCAAAATGAGAGTGATCTGCCAAAGAAATCGATACATGCATCATAATCCAAATATACAAGTATTTTTTCAAAATTGCTATTTCATGCTTCCTGATTCATTATACAAGCTTAGAGATTCCAAGGGAAGATTAAAAAAAGAATGTCAGAAATCTTATCCAGTCCTGTCAAGGGCAGAGCCTTTTATGAATTGAAAAGGAAAATATGGGAACAACCCACAAAAATCTGTAAGACCACCAAAATCTACTTTTAGCACTCCTGATTAAAGATTCATTTACTTAAATTACACGCAAAGTTGGTGCTGGTATGACAAGATAAATCGTTCAAATAACCGGCTTCAATCAAAAATCTATTTCCCATTTTTCAACAGTAAAAATGACCCATTATCACTTCTATTGAGCTAAGCATATACGTAAGGATTACTACAGTTAGATTCCTATCAAATGCCATGTATTTTGGCTGTACTTTTGAGTAACAATATCATACAACCATTAATTGAATGATACAAAAGAAAGAAACTGTAACAAAAATAAGTAATGGAGAAAACACATGGATGGATAAACCATAGATGAAATAATCTCTGATTAATCAAATTGATCCCAATGCAATCAACAATTCAATTATTTACATAATCCCAATTATTTAATTTAACACTACAAGCACACCAAGATTGGCCGATTTTTCCCAATTATTTCCTGATTATTGCTGATTTAATCTTCTCGGGACCCCTTTCAATTACGATTATTTCATCTATGGGATACACCACAAATGGTTCAATAGTAAATAGTAATAGACATTTTATATCATGAATAACCAACGGATAATAATATTGACAGCATCAGAATAGTAAGAAAACATTGCCAAGTGGTCAAACTAACCTCAATTGCATACAAGGTAATACAGTCCCTTCTAAACTATGCTTAGAAGTTACAATTGTGCCCTTCTAAATTGGATTAATTGCAATGCACACATGGAAAACACATTGTGACCAACAAGATGATTTCTAGACATAGAGATTGAGTACCAAAACTATGCAATGTGCCATGATGCCTTGCTACACTGATTTCTATTTGTATCTCTTTCATTTTTAAGCAATGGAAAGAGTTACATCTTTTTTCTTCGGAAAAAAAAATAATAATCAAGTGAATTATATAAGGAAATAAATCAAATAAAGATAATTAAAAAAAACTAAAAAGTCCTTCACATTAGCCAGCATGAAGGGACACCATAACTAATTTTCCATAGACTACTTGGTTAGCTTTCTTATTTCGCTCTTTTTCATTCTTTCTTTATCTGATGTGGTGGTTGTGGGTTGAGATCAGTGCCCTTACACTAGGACAGTTTATGTTGGAACTCCCGCCCATGACAAATGCCAGTGCCCTTTCCCATATATAGTGGTTAGTACTCGTACACAAATCGAATATGAGGCTAGTATACACCAATTGACCATCAAGCATGACACCCCACAAAACTCACAATTGTATTGTGGTCCGATCAGTTGCCAGAATTGTTCAAGGGATAATATGGGGTAGGGGGGTGTCATTTACAGCTGAATTGAAAAAATATCTTCTGCAACAGTTTCGCAAGGAGCATGTAGAGCTGTCAATTGGATCTAGCTCGAGTGTAGAGCTGTCAATTGGG
This sequence comes from Picea sitchensis, assembly GCA_010110895.2. Classification (NCBI taxonomy): domain Eukaryota; kingdom Viridiplantae; phylum Streptophyta; class Pinopsida; order Pinales; family Pinaceae; genus Picea; species Picea sitchensis. The sequence goes on along the minus strand of SNQJ01S0004676.1, from coordinate 185,354 downwards.
TCAAGCTTGAGTGGTTGAGAGGAGGAATTGTTATCTTTCCCACCCAGGTTCAAATCCCGCTTATGACATGTTCGCTATACGTGAGCCAATTGTTGATTGAGGCTCTTCAGAGGACATGAGGAATATCTCGCTCTTGCTCACATGCTGGAGAAAAAATTAAAAATTAAAAATTAAAAAAGGGAGCATGTAGAGCTAAGGAGGTAATGACACTATGGGATGTAATTATGCTTTGCTCTTCTTATTCAGGTGATTTGAATATTTTAATTATGTTTCTTATTTGTTTCAGTTGATTATTCTATTTTTAATCTTCCATGTCACTTCAATTTTCAAGAATATATCTATAATGCAGGGAGATTCCCAAATTTTGAAAAATTAGTTATGAATATAGATACAACGTAAATATTAGTTGCTATTAATTTTCACTATTATTCTGTACCACAGCTCAAAATAGTGCTATTTTTAATTTTGTAACCTATACCATAACAATTAAAGAATAGCTATTGTCAGCTTTTAAAACTGCAGTTTATATGCAAGCATTTCAGCTTGCAATTCTGTAAATTGTGTGACAAACTTGAAATAGGCTTCCTATCACTGCTGTTATTTCAACCGAGTGTTGCAGAAAATAAACTTGGTTTTCTTATTTCTCGGTTTCAGTGAAAAAAAACGACTGGATAGACAGCCAATTTATAAGGCTATATCTCCCCTTGATAAACTTTACTAGATGATGGTGGATACATTACAATTGTACAGCCAAATTGTAAATGTGAAAATAACAATCAGAAAAGGCTGTATGAATTCCATGTAATTCTTTCATTCTGAATATATAAAGTCTCAGTTTTAATAATTATTTAGAAAAGAAAAAAAGATCAGAAAAAATCATTATACCAATCATATACACAATCATTTGTCAATGACATTAAACACCCACCTTGTGGCCTATGAATTAATGCATTAGCAAGTTGCAAAGGATGTTTCCTTTCTTCCAATTTAAATTTTGCTTTCACTTGACGCCGTGTTCTGCCAGGAAAAAGGTGTTGAATCATTCCAAAGTCCGTTCCAAACTGTTGCATAGCCTGAACACACAAAAAATGAAGCAGTTTAAACAGGATTGAGCAAATAATTTTTTTGGTCCTTAAACTCCCTTCAAAAGTCTCATATATTTCCTCTGTAAAGCATATAAAAACTAATGAGAGGAAATAAACACAACTTGCATCCTTTAAAGTCTCTTTGCATTCAGCTTCTATATAAACGGATAATGAAACAAACTAATAAATACTTAGTGATTAATGAATGTTTTTGCATGCCCGGATCTGGTCATTTCTCTTCTACCTTGTAAAATAGTTCTGTGTCTGACTTGGACCATCTTTCCACAGGTGTCCGATTCATATAGGTATGGTAGTTCAGTTTAGAACTAGTTTCTTCAACTCTGCGATATGTCTGAATATCATCTACATTCAACTCACGATGGGAAACTACAAGGCTCTCTTCATTGATAACGATCTGACCATTTATAACTTGAACTTGAGGAGCAAGCACAACCCTGGAAAACAAAAATAACAATAAAAACTTAGCCTACCATACCTTAACCTTAAATTTTGAACTGGTAAATGTAGGTCCACACCAAATGATCAAACCAGGGTCTTAAATAGAAACCATGGCAAAAGAAGAAAACACAACAATTTCACAAAACATAACTTCAATAACGTGGCAAACAAAGCGTTACTATTCTAAAAGCAGAGACAAATAAGAAATAACTGGATACAGAATAGTTCTCTTCTAATTATAAGAGATCTATCCAGATGTTTCAGTGCTCTAAGTTTATTCTTTTTCATTTTCTTGTTAGCATAGTTACTTAATTAATGGTCAGTTGGTGCTTTATTTATTTAGGTTATGTTCACTTAATGATAGTGCAATAGGTTAATAATAAGTACTTTAATAATAATTCAAAATAAACAAGTAATAAGTTATGTAACCTCTCTTTCTCATCTCTCATGTATGTAAACAAAACTTTTGAGATATGGAATAATATATGAATACATATTCCCTGCCTTTTTGTTTTCTCCACCCATTCTTCTCTGTGTGTAAACCTAATATGGTATCAGAACCGCGCTTGAGAAATCGAGGTTGGAAGCAAGTGAAGACCTAGGCACTGGTTAGTTTAGTGATGGTTCAAGAAACTGCAACAACACATATCACTATTGGATGGAAACAAATTGGACACAAAACTTTGAGATGAGTATTTCTTTTATTAAAAAGTGAATCTCTGAAAAGTTTTGATGATGACAACTTAGGAGTTGTTAGAGCCATTGTCAAAATCCCATAATGCTGTGAGAGTCATCCCAGTAAAGGAAATTGTCAGAGTCGTGTGTCGTCGGGGCTAAGAAAATTGCCAGAGACCAAGCTTGTGCGACACCATAAGAAGAAGCCATGTAATGATGTCACAGCAACGTCATGAGGACTATTATGTCCTAGTCAGCAAACAGAGTCACCTTGGGCACCTTGGACCACCATGAAGAGCCTATGTGTGATTCTGTGTGGAGTAATTTGTGAAGCCGTGAGGATTGTCAAAACTAGTTCATTCTAGTCAATGAATGAAGCCACTGTGGGATTGTCCGAGCCATGACAAATCGCATTCAGGATAGGTTGCAGAGAAGAAATTCAACCTGTTAACATGTAGGGCAGAGCAAGTCGACTACCTATAGAAGAGAAAAGTTGACAAGCATTGATGTAAAGGTTCTTGTACTTACAAAATAAAAAATTTGTTTGAATCTCTATTGAGAAATTGCATTTCGATAGTGTTGCAACAAAATCTAACACCCCTGTATGATGTAAAAGTTGTTGAAATTTTGAGTGCTTAAACAGATAACAGTAGTTATCAACAGTTAACAGTAGTATTCTTTAACTTTTAAAAAATTAACTGAAGCATAAGAATCATTGGAAGAAAGACATTCACAGTGTGCACAAGTATTTATCCTGGGAAACCCTCACGGGAAGAAAACCCAGCAAAACTTCTTGTGATATATATTAGTCAATCAAGTGCAATGTCAGTACAATACTTCTCCTTGAGAAAGAGATAAGTTACAGGACAATAACACTAAATGCTATCTCTGCTTTTCAGATATCTCTCAGCCTCTACCACAGATCTGCCCTCAACGTAAACTCGGACCTGTAGCTGCTGCTGTTCACTGTTCTGTAGCTGCTGCTGTTCACAAGGTTCTGTAGCTGCTGCTGTTCAGAAAATTATGTTCTGTAGCCACTGCTGCTGCCTTAGATCTGTAGCTTAAGGCTGCCCTTTCTTTGCCTCCAAAAACTCAAACCTGCAATAGAGGTTTGACTCAAAACAGGCCGAGTTTTTGCCTCAGACTTGGCCTCAGTCTGCCTCAGATTCGGCCTCCTAGCTGCTGCCTCAGACCTGAGTTGCTCTGCCTCAGATTCGTCCTCCTAGCTGCTGCCTCAGACCTCATTTACTCTGCCTCAGATGTGTGTAATGTCTGGGGGAGCGCCTCCCTCTTTATATAGGATAGATCACCCTAGGTTAGGGCCGACCTTAGGTAGGTTAGGGCCGACTTTAGATTAGGTTAGGTCCGACCTACTTAGGGCGGTTAGGCCAACTTTACTCAGGGTGGTTAGGCCGACTTTACT
>SNQJ01S0004676.1:150670-173908 GCA_010110895.2 Picea sitchensis | reverse complement strand
CTTGCTGAGAAGGGTTTCCCAGGATACTTCTTGTGTTCTTGTGCATGGTGTTTCTTCTTGTGATCTTGGTTGCTGCAACATTATTGGTTATGGTTAAGTTAAATGCTAAAATGGAATGAACTTCATGCTTAATCTTGTCTATTGAAAAATCAACATGGTTTCAGAGATAGGTCTTGAAGAACCCATTGCACAAACAACTTTCAACCATCTTCTCTCTCTTCTGCAGAAACCGTACGACCCTCCTAGGGTTCCCATAAAATCCGTACGGCCTAATATTCTGGGGGTTTTCAACAAATGGCACTTGGATGTTGGGGCTAAAAAGGGTATAGGTGTGTACGACCTCCTTCAGCGCACATCCAACAAGTCTCAAACTGCAATTTCAAGCATATTGACTTTTTGGCCCTAGGGTTTCGCTAATTTCTGCAGAAAATTTCAGAATTGTGTTTCTGCAACTCCTTGAAGAAGCAATTCAACTTACCAGAGCTATCATATCCTTCAAAGGCTTATTGTTGGCAGTCATAAGCCCAACAAAACCTAAAAGTGCTAGCCTAGCCTAGCCTAACCGTTAGGTTTTCTAGCCTAGTTGACAAGGGTTTGTGAAGAATCCAAAATGAGCAAAATCATGATGGGAAGCAAGCTTGATGGTTCAAGCAAACTCAGTTCCAGGAAGACAAGACCTCAAAGAAATAAAGACATCAACATCTCAACACTCACAGGTATGGTCCCTACCAATGATAATACTTGGTTAATTGGTAGTGGTGCCTCCAGGCACATGACCGGTCTTAGAGATCACCTAACAAATTTTGTTGAGAAAGAGACACATCTACTTGTTGTTCTTGGAGATGATGCCAGATATAATGTGAGAGGAGTTGGAACTTCTACCTTCCTACTAGATTCAGATATGCAGCTTAAATTGAAGGAAGTACTATATGTAACCGGAATAAAGAGGAATCTTGTCTCTATTTCTGCCTTGGAAGACAAAGGCTACAAGATTACCTTCTCAGAAGGAAGAGTTCTTGCATGAGACAAAGAATATCATATAAGTTCTGTCAAGGTAATTGGTGTCCGAGAAAACAACTTGTACAGATTAACTATCAAACCAGTCCAAGCCTTGCTACATGACACTATTAGCTTGAGTGAGCTATGGAATAGAAGACTTGCTCACATTCATTATAGAGCTCTTCCAACTCTGGGGAAAATGGTAACAAGTCTACCAGAAATACATATTCAGCATAAAGGTGTTTGCAAAGGTTGTGCCCTTGGCAAAAATGTTAAAGGATCCTTCTCAAACAGTGACAATAGATCCAAGGAAATCTTGGACTTGATACATTCAGATGTATGTGGGCCAATGACTATTGCATCTCTGAATGGGTACCTATACTATGTACTCTTCATAGATGATCACTCCCGAAAAACTTGGATTTACTTTCTGAAGAACAAGGATAGAATCCTTGCAAAATTTCAAGAATTCAAAGCTTAGGTTGAGAACCGGACCGGAAGAAAAATCAAGATATTAAGATAAGATAATGGAGGAGAATACACCTCAAAAGAATCCAACAGTTTTTGTATCGAAGCAGGGATCAAGAGGGAGTTCACAGTTCCTTACAACCCTCAACAAAATGGGGTAGTTGAAAGGAAAAACAGAACTATCATTGAGGCAACCAAAGCAATGATACATGATCAAAGTCTACCTATGACTCTATGGGCAGAAGCATGTATGATAGCAGTCCTGAAGAACATTACTCCAGAAGAAGCCTTCATCGGAGTGAAGCCTGAGATTGGACACTTCAAAATATTTGGATGTCCAATATATTTTCATGTACCCAAAGAAAAGAGATCAAAACTAGAACCTTCAGGAAGAAAGGGCACATTTGAAGAATACAATGAATCCTCAAAAGCATATCGAATCTACATTCCTGGTCAGAGACAAATTGAAGTAAGCAGAGATGTTACTTTTGAAGAAGAAGTAGCCTTCCGGAAATCTAGAGAAGCTTAGATGGAAATTGATAGTGAGACAATGCCTACTCCCCATTCAACAGTTTAGAGGGAGACAGACATTATTCCAGTTGATCCAATAGCTCTAGTTGATCCAGTTGTTCCAGCCGATCTAGTTGCTCCAAGCAACATACCCAAAGATATTAAAGTTGGACATAAAGGCCTGCTTGGGCCCGAAAAACTCTACAAGAAGCAGAAGGGCATAAAGCCCCACAAGGAACAACCAGAGAGAGCAAGAGATCAAAAATATTCTCAAGCTACCTTTCAACCATGACCCACATTATTGACTCAGAGCCATCTTGTCATGGAGAAGCTTCAGGTGAACAAGTATGGCAAGATGCCATGATTGAAGAATACCAATCTATATTGAAAAATGATGTATGGGACGTTGTTCCAAGACCAGAGGGAAAGTCTGTAGTGACTTCCAAATGTATTTATAAAATCAAACATACAACTGATGGAAGCATCGAAGAATACAAAGCAAGATTTGTGGCCAGAGGGTTCTAACTTCTCACAAGTAGAGGGAGTTGACTATGACGAGACGTTTGCTCCAATGGCCCGATACACCTCCATCCGCTCTATCATTGCACTAGCTGCTTCCATGGGTTGGAAGCTACATCAGATGGATGTAAAGACAACTTTTCTCAATGGTGAAATTGAGGAAGAAGTTTATATCGAGCTGCCAAAAGGATTCGTTGTACACAACGAAAGATCTCATGTATGCAGATTAAAGAAATACCTATATGGTCTAAAACAAACAACACGTGCTTGGTACGACAAAATGGATGGATTTCTGATGAGCTTGGGCTTCAACAAAAGTGCCGCTGATCCAAACTTATATTATCACATTGATGACAATGAGTGTTTGATTTTGGTCCTATATTTGGACGATCTTTTCCTCACCGGTTCAGAGAGACTCATTGCTGAGTGCAAACGAGCATTGACTGCTAAATTTGAAATGAAGGACTTGGGGCTGATGCATTACTTCTTAGGACTAGAAGTATGGCAAAAGACAGATGAGATTTTCCTGAGTCAAGGAAAATATGCTGTGGAGATACTGAAAAAGTTCAGCATGACAGAATGCAAATCCATGCCCACTCCAATGGTAATGGATTTGAAGAAGATGAGTAATACTGATTCAGGAGATGTAGATCCACACTTATACCGACAATTGATTGGATCACTGATGTATCTGGTTAACACCAGACCAGACATTTGCTATGCAGTAAATGTGCTTAGCCAGTTTATGAGCCAACCGAGACAGACACACTGGATAGCTGCAAAACATGTATTGAGATACTTATGAGGAACAATTGGTTATGGCCTAAGATATGCCTTCAGTGTAGACTTGAGCCTACAAGGATATGCCGATGCAGATTGGGTAGGAAGCACAGTGGATAGAAAAAGCACCTCTGGTTGTTGCTTCACTTTAGGGTCTGCCATGGTTTTTTGGTGTAGCAGAAAACAAAACTCTGTGGCATTGAGCACCGCAGAGGCAGAGTACATTGCATTGAGTGTAGCAGTCCGTGAAGCAGTGTGGCTTCGCAAACTTCTGACTGACTTGTTCGATCATGAGATGGATCTTACTACTATTCATTGTGATAACCAGAGTTGTGTAAAGCTCTCCGAGAACCCTATGTTTCATGACAGATCAAAACACATTGAAATAAAGTATCACTATATCAGAGACATGGTGCAGAGGAAGACAGTACACGTGCAGTATCTTCCTACTCATGAACAGATTGCAGATATCTTCACCAAACCACTTGCCAAGACAAAGTTGGAGTATTTCTGTGAGAGACTTGGCCTGGTGGAGAATGCCTCCCTAATTGAGAGGGAGTGTTGATGATTGCATCTATGTGAGACATTCTCCAGGACACAAACTTGAGAGAGAGCCCCTAAGAGGGGTGTGTGGTTCCTATCTGAGACAGAGCTGGAATGTAGAGATGGCCTCCTCCTTACAGAGAGTTGAGAAGAACTCCAGATGATTCTTTTGTGTAACGCAGTGAGAAAGCAAATCTGTAGAGTTGGACGTGCTTGTGGTTGAGCACAAGGTGAACGTGTGAAATCCCAAAGTGCTGGGTGCATCGTCATGAGACAGAGATGAAGATGATGTATTAGCCTCCTCTGAGGAGAGAGTTGATGATGAAACTCCAGATGACTCTCCTATGTAATGCAGTGGGAAAGAAGATCTATTGAGTGGACGTGCCTGTGGACGAGCACAGGTGAACGTGATCCTAATGGCTGAGCACTAGTGAAGAAGTGGTTCTTCTGTGTAATGTAGTGAGCCAGAGATATGGACATCCCTATGGATGTGCCCCTAGTGGTTGAGCACTAGTGGGTGTATGAAATCCCTTGCTATATTGTTCAAGAGTCAGACCTGCCTGTAACCCTAATTGTAATGTAAAGGGTACAAGTCAGCCCCACCTTAATGTAATTGATAATTAATGTAAAAGATAATTAATCTGGTTAATATTAATTATATTATAAGATAGAGAGGTCGGCCATGTTGTGCCAATAGGCACTTCTGTTGACAGGTCAAGCCTAATATAAGTAAAGGTAAATTCCCCATTGAGAAAGCATATCTTTTGTGTGAGTTTGGAAATTTCAGCAAGTACATCTTCTTGGGAAAAGTGCACACCTCTCTTGGGCGCTAGTCTTCTAGGGTTTGCAAGTACCCTCTTGTGTGCTAGGTTTTCTTGGTGGTGAAGGTCTTTCTCCTGAAGAATATAGCAAAGGATTTGGCTGGGTTTTCTTCCCTTGTTGAGAAGGGTTTTCCAGGATACTTATTGTGTTCTTGTGCATGGTGTTTCTTCTTGTGATCTTGGTTGCTGCAACATTATTGGTTATAGTTAAGTTAAATGCTAAAATGGAATGAACTTCATGCTTAACCTTGTCTATTGAAAAATCAACAAAACCATGCCTTGGACACTTCTTGAGGTAGGGCATTCATCTTCTAGGGTTTTGCTTTTGTTCATCCTCCATCCATGTGGCTTCGGATCTTGGGTTCTACCTAGGAATAGTGGAACCTCATGGTGAAATATGTCTTCGATGAGCTTCCATGAAGCCATCATTTTTTTTGAGTTTCTCCCACAACATGTAATTGATTGAACTCCATGGATNCTGAAGAATATAGCAAAGGATTTGGCTGGGTTTTCTTCCCTTGTTGAGAAGGGTTTTCCAGGATACTTCTTGTGTTCTTGTGCATGGTGTTTCTTCTTGTGATCTTGGTTGCTGCAATATTATTGGTTATAGTTAAGTTAAATGCTAAAATGGAATGAACTTCATGCTTAACCTTGTCTATTGAAAAATCAACAAAACCATGCCTTGGACACTTCTTGAGGTAGGGCATTCATCTTCTAGGGTTTTGCTTTTGTTCATTCTCCATCCATGTGGCTTCGGATCTTGGGTTCTACCTAGGAATAGTGGAACCTCATGGTGAAATATGTCTTCGATGAGCTTCCATGAAGCCATCATTTTTTTTGAGTTTCTCCCACAACATGTAATTGATTGAACTCCATGGATCTTCTACTGTGCTCGGCGATAGAGGAAAGTCCATGAAAATGCGAAATAACCCTTGCATTTTTAGAGGGTAACAGGTTCCTTTCGATCCTCCTCACTCTTGTGAGTCTCAACAAGTTCTTTCTTTGGTGAGGCATGATTAGGGGGCCCTGCATGTAGGACCAATGGATGCACAAAAAACCCAAAACTACCCCCTTCTGTCCTTTCCTAATGGATCCCACTAACCCTCCTACCATCTATTAGACCCTAAATCAAATCATATTCACCATTTGCTTTACTGTTTGTCAATGTTGGGTGTTCATTTAGAGCTGAAAACTCATAACAGTGGTTGATTTTCTGAATGTATCGTTGTATATCATTTTGATTGAGTATACTGTTGTACAGTTTACTTTTGGTTTTGACATGAGAAATACAAAGATTCATGAGATATAGAAATGTGCAAATGGCCCATGTGAATTGTGATGTTATCATTTTATTGTTTACATGGTTTTCATTGTATAATGTTTAATCATAATGCTTAGTTCGAAACTTGAAAGTTTAATCATTAGTATATTTTATATAATTGGGGCTGGTTCCCCTTTGTTCTAAACTCCAGCTGTATGTTGGCGTACCTTGAAATTTGGTCGGAGCGGGGGGTGTCTCCACATGCATTGGGTGCATGTTCCCACATACTCGAAACTTGGTGTAACATAGTTGGAGGACGGCCTGCACAACAGATACAACATAATTGATGAAGAAGACTGCATCATTATACCGTCATGTGCATGGAGGACAGCCTGCACCTCATGGGGGGCCTAGTTGATGAAGGAAACTTGCATCACAGTGACAACATATGTATGGAGGATGACCTGCACAAGGATGGCTTGATGAAGAAAATTTGCATCATAGTGACATCATGTGAAGGACAGCCTGGATAAGTTGGACGACTTGTTTAGAGAGAGTTGTACAATGCACGTGGATGATAAGGAGAAAGAAAACGTCCTGTCCATGGTGGACTTCCTATCTCAAGAAGACTTCCTGCCAGTGTGGACATCCTATTTGAAGAAGACATCTTAGTTGACATAGAAGTTGTGCTTGAAGTGGATGCCCTGCCTGAAGTGGATTCCTTGCTCGTTGAAGACCTTGTAAAATGTTAAAATTATCTGCTAGCGAAATGAGAATTAGTAGTGTTAGCATTGATGAACAGAACATGCAAGTAAAAGACATAGAAAAGGACATGCAACAACGCATGCAGCACGACATGTAATACCATGACAAGTATGTGGATAAAGATATGTTTAAGACAGGTTGAGCACGAGAATGCTTTCGTCAGTGATACAAAAGAGGAGAACGATCCCCTAAACAGAGTCCATGAGTGGGGAAATGATGTAGCAGATGAACATGAAGTTGACAAAGATAAAGTAGTATGAGTGAAGGGGGTTCCATAATTCCCTTTAGGTATGGCTATTCCAGTGAAATGCCTAATAGTAAAAATAAATCAAGTACTGTGTGAACGTAATCGGTTTCATTGGTTCCTAAGTATAATGGACAAAACCGAATAGTAGTGAAATCCCGTTCCAATTGTCAGTCAATTAAGAAAAAGAGGGATGAGGATCTGTGGATGCTTCGTTGAAGATACAGTCATTGTCCCCATACATTTGTGTCAAACACTTAAGTTGTGGAGACTGCCTAGACTAGTTGCAGAATATTCTTGGTAAACCTTTTTGGGACTTGTAAGGCATTGCAAAAGAATCAGCAATCATGTTGTCATTGTCACTAACCTTGTGGAAATGTTAACAAGAAATAATGAAGTCCAACAAGAAGTATTTGATGAAATCGGTCATCGCTTAATGAATGATAAATGTGTAAGACTTCAAAGGAAGAGGATTGGTTCTGATCATGAGATGCAGAGAAAGATGCTCACCATTCCATGCAAAGTCATGGTTCTCATATCAGCATTAATAAGTGAAGCAGAAAATTAATTGTGAATACAATAATGCCCATTACTTAGTTAAGGCACTTTATAAGAAAGAAGGGAGTCAAGTTGGACACTCTCATATTTTACCTTTACTGTCGTGGTCATGGAAGTTTCATTATTATTACGTATGGATGCACTTTATTACTTTTGGAATGGGTTGTGAGTTGATTACAAAGGCACCATTAGGTAGACCTCGTTAGGAAGTCCTGATTAGTTGAATGATCAGTTGTTCCCTAATCATCGTGTAAGTGATCCTCTGTGTATAAAGAGCCCCAAGAACCCCCACATCTTGATTTGAGATATCATTGTTAGTGAAGGCATTTTAGTTTCCTTTTGTATACTTTGCTTCACCTCCATCTTTGCTAATCACATGCAGTTTTTTATGTAGATAGACTGCAAGTTGGAATACGAGTTTCATGATAATTCCTGAATGATGCGATTGTTTATATCCTTCCTCTCATATATGTCAAGTGCAAATATATTGTTTCTTGATCAACTTGGTTTCATTGTCATTCCAAACTTGTAGCTTCAGGTGGATTGCAGTGTCGATCTTCCTTTCCCTATTTTGAAGTTTTGATAGTTTTGCAAGCTGTGCTATGCACAAGATCTTTTAAAGAACAAATTGTAGTGTCTTTGCAGGCAAAATAGTATTTTTTTATTCCACGTCTGAAGATTTCAAATCGCATCAAGCATTCTTTCTCCATGTCTTGTAAACTGCTTTAAATGAAGATATTTAATATATAAACTGAGTGACTATTGGAATTTTGTTAAACTAACTATTTTTGTAGTATTCTATTGCCTTACAGGATGCAGATGAAGCCCATGAAAGAAGGGAAGATGTGATTAACCAAACGAACTCTACACTCGATAGTCCTAAAACCCATGAAAATGAGCAAAATGAAGAGATGCAGGTGACAGAACAGCAATCTGGATTATATAATGACAATTATCTAGATCTTTCTAAAAATGATGGAGAAAATCCGAGTTCAACTACACACACTTACTTAACTATGGAAGAATCCAATGTGGGCAAAGAAGCTTCTCCAAGTCCAGAAAATGCCAGTGATGAGCCAATTCAAAAACCTGCTAAATCTCTTTTTTCATATCAATTAGCACCATCAAAACCAGTCAAGTCGCTATTCAGTTATCAGCTAACTTAACTTTCGCTGCTTTCTTGGGTTGTTAATCATATTTATGTTCCTTTGGTCCCCTTTTTGTATTGTAATCTATCAAGAAGAGTTGTATCTGGAACATATCGGAGAGATGCTTTCAAAAGGTTCACTCCATTAGTTCTAAGTAGAAATTCAAATAGAAATTGATTCTATATATTATTTGTAGGTTTGATTTCATTGTTTAGTTTTTTTCCGCCGTGACTTGACAATCCTCATTGGAAAGGAGCTACAGTCAAATGTTATGCATAACCCAAATCATAAATCAGTGGAGTTTCTACAAGTTTCCCAATAAAAACCTTCTATTGACTGTATATTTAATTTTCAAGTTGAAGGCAGTTGCAGATTATTTCACATGCTGGGATGTGAGCATGTTAGAGGCCGTGATGAGGCTTGACAAAATAATTGAACTGTTTCTGAATTTTGAATAGGAGCACTTTTGGGGATTTATGTTTCTTTTCATATTTTCGTATTTGGGTTTTGGCAGAGTAATTGGAGAGATTGAAATTCACTCTAAGAATATGAGTGGCATTGAACTTCAAGGTTCAGGTTAATGGCGACATATCAATTTCTTCCAAGAGCAATAACCACCCAAAGAGCAAGAGTATCAGTGTCTGAATTGTTCTCTCTGTAAATATGAGTGAATGGAATTCTTGTGAAAAAACTCTTGATTTCATTTATCAACTTTATGGCATCATGAAGAAACAAATTTTGATTGTTGTGGCCACCTTTGAGCCACTCTATGACCAATCTTGAATCCCCAAAGGTTTGGATTTCTTTTAGATTTCTTTCTTTTGCAACTGTGAGCAGTATGTACACAACTCTGAGCTCTGCCCAGTTTTTGGTATCTTGACCAAGACCACAATGAAATGATATCCTGTGACTTTGAGAAATAGACACAGCCACCTGCACCACAGAGCCCTGGATTCCCCTTGGAGGCCCCATCAAAGAAACCCCAAGGCTAAGTAGCGTCCTTTTGGATCTCCCACACCCTTCCCTGCTTCTCTATTCCTTTTTGGCTGTCTTCTTTGCAGGAAGCGAGGAATGTTCATCAGTGTCCTTATCATCAAATCATCTTTCCAAGGCATTCTCCACTGAGTTTCCTGATCAGGTCCCTTTACCTCATGTGATTATTTTAACATCCCAAACTGCTATGAAGTTAAGAAAAAGTGATGTACACTCTCACGATTCCCCTACACAGCAGACACACGCTGGACCCTTCCAGGACCTATTTTGTAGGTCGTCACAAGTCAAAATTTGTTGGCTAAAACAAGCCATGGGAAACGTTTGTTTTTAGTGGTGCTTTTAATTTACAGATTTATTCTCGCCATATTTTCCTTCCTCATCAGATTCATATGCCCTGGATTCCCCTTGGAGGCCCCATCAAAGAAACCCCAAGGCTAAGTAGTGTCCTTTTGGATCTCCCACACCATCCCCTGCGTCTCTATTCCTTTTTGGCCATCTTCTTTGCTGGAAGCGAGGAATGTTCATCAGTGTCCTTATCATCAAATCATTTTTCCAAGGCATTCAACACTGAGTTTCCTGATCAGGTCCCTTTACCTCATGTGATTATTTTAGCAACATCCCAAACTGCTATTAAGTTAAGAAAAATTGATGTACACTCACCATTCCCCCTACACAACAGACACATGCTGGACCCTTCCAGGAGCTGTTTTGTAGGTTGTCACAAGTCAAAATTTGTAGGCTAAAACACGGGAAACATTTGTTTTTAGTGGTGCTTTTAGTTTGCAGGTTTCTTCTCCCTATATTTTCCTTCTTCATTAGATTCATATGCAAAAGCTACATGGTACCCTGATCTAGCAGTTTAAAACACCCTAGAGGGACTTGGTGTCCACACCAGCTCATTTGCTTCCTCCTTTAGCTTGGATGAAGCCTTCACGAATGCCTCCCTGAACATGTTCCGTTCCTCTTCCATCCTTCCTCTAGTTTCAAATCATTATCCTTTCTCCATCCGAAGATCAAGATTCCTTCCTCTAAGCTATAGATGAGCTAAGGTTAGGCATTCTTTTGGGCTCACATTATTTTGAGATCATTTGAAAGTTTATAAGCCTATTTTCCAGCTATCCATGGGTACAGACCTAGCCTTACCCTCTGAGCATTCCCTATTCTCCATCCCAAAGTGCCTCCAACCAAGGGAAAGACCAAAACCAGAGCTTGCCAAAATATAGATCCACATGTGTATTTTTTCACCGGCCTTCTAAGCCAAGCTTCCATGGACATTGGGCTGATATACTTGTTGATACTGAGAGGGGGGTGAATCAATATCAAGTACAATTTAAAACCTTTTTCAATTTATACTTAAACCATTCAACTATATCCAATGAACAATGAACAATAGTATAAGAGTTACACCAATACACCACAATACACCATGCACAATATATGAGANTTACACCAATACACCACAATACACCATGCACAATATATGAGAAATAATCAATAGTTATTGTTCAAGGGAAGTAATGACTTCCAAAGGTAGCTACAGCTTCCAAATGTAAAAAGAGGGATAAACCTCCAAGAGGAAGATACAATCCTCCAATATCAAGAGAGAGTTTAACTCTCCATCCTTGCCCCTTCTTTCCACCCAAAAATATATGAGAGATAATAAAACTTTACATTAAATCATCACCATCAACCAATCATCACATAAAACCTGATAATGCTTCCTGAGTCTTCTTCGATTTCTGCAATTATTCAATTCTTGGAGTACTCTGATCCTATAGATAATATTACTCAATGTATTTTCTAAAACTTCTCCAATTTTCACTCCTTGAATCCTTCCCAAAAAGAGGTTATAGAAATAATGGTAGACTTTATTCAATTCTGGTCTATTCAGGAGAGTGAACTTGCACAGAATGCCCCGCGCTCAATAATTAACATCTGATTCTGAAACTCGCACACAAGAAACTACAGTCCGTACTATTTCCAATGAAATTTGTCCCACTTCATTTGGATTCTCGATGAATAAGTTATGACTGTTTTACCCGGAACACCTGTTTATTGACTAGCTTCAGAACTGGTCACAAACCCTATCTTCCACAGAGTGTATCTCTATAATTATAGCGAATCAAGAGCTAAATTTTTTATCAGAGGTACCTTAATATGTCTTCTCAATACCATAACGATTTCACCATCTGAATCGTTCTAGAAAAAAAAGTTATAGCAAAAATGGTAAGATGACATAAAAATAACATACCTTAGAACACATGACCAAAAGACTTCATCCTCCCTTGAAATCCGACCTTCTTTTATTCTTATTTCCTCTTAAAATCGACTTGTATCAAATGAATGTATAATGATGTTTATTTATACCATTTATGTCACTTCCTTTTAACATTAGGGCCGACCTGGAATTTTTTTATTTTGTAATTCTTTTAATTAATTATCTTCATGGCCTACATATACTTCCTTCTTCAATTCACTTTGTCATCTTCAAAAATTCATTTCTTCTCAACCATGAGGATCCACGTGACGTGCCACATACCACCAGAAACAACATGATGTATACTATCCATTCATGGGTGTTGTATCTGCATGTGCATTTTCCTTCATGTCCAAATATCTTCATCAATCTTGCGGTCCAAAACCCATGACTAGGGTTGATATCAATGACAACAACCAATCTTCCAACAATACTTGTTCTCCATAACTTGCTGCCACAAACGAATATAAGTTATCAATCTCTAGAGACTTTTTGCTACTAAGACCTTCCCAAACAAGTATGGGTTCCTGAGTGCCCAATTCCCAAAGGATAGTGGCCTTGCATTCCGTTCCTTTAATTTCTTCCTTATCTTATTTATAAGTGTCTTTGGGATTAAAACCATCGATATCCAATAGATTGGAATTGCTTCGAGAATAAACTGGACCAATGTTAATCTTCGTCCCAAAGAGAGTCATCAACTGCACCCGGGCTTAACTATCTTCATCTCTTGATAAAGCCACAAACAATCTTCGAGCCCATAAGTGTTTGGCTTTAACTCAAAAGCTAAAGGTATTTCAGATCCATGTCCACTTGTATGACCTTGTAAGGAAACACTGTTCTTATGGTTTGTACATGCTAAGGTAAGATCCTATTAATGGAGATACATGATTTATGTATGTTAATCACCATCCATGTTGCTAATCCAAACACTTGTAGACTGTTCATATACCATGGCAGCATTGCATGTGCCATTTCTGAAAAGAGTTACATCATCTATCGATAGTAGATGACTCAAGCTTAACTCGGAAATTTTTATTCCTTTTAATGTTAGAATATAAGGCTCACCTTTATAATAAAGTCACTATAGTGACTTAGGCTAGATGATAGGGTTTTTTATTATTGTTATCGTTTAGGGATTTGGACTATTATGACCTCTTGAACTCTATACAACATAGGTGAATCTCATTGTAATGGAGGCAAGTATTTTCATAATATAATAGTGTTATTGTGTGATCTCTCTCATATGCATCTAGGGTTTCATTATTAAGTTCATCTAGCTCTTGCAAGCTCTTGTAACATTTAAAACCCTCTTTCTTCTTAGATGAACAATATATCTAATAAAGCCCTCTGTCACCAAGAGGAATAAGAGGGGAGATAAAGGGCATCCTTGTCTCAAACTCTTGTTGACTTGAAAATTTTCGGGGTAGAACCATTAAGCATAATAGCAAGAGAAACGTGACAGGGACATGCTTCTATCTAATTTAAGAAAGGAAGTTTGAACTTGACATGAATGATGATTAACTTGAAGTACAATAATCTTACTTTGTAATATGCCTTGGAAAGAGCTAGTTTTATGACCAAGGTGGCAAGTTTCTTGGTCTTTATCATGTGCAAGGCCTCTTGAGTGATGCCCACAACATCATGGATTTGCCTCCCACTAAGGAACCCAAACTACTTGTTGAAATGGGTTTTGACAGTATAGACTTGAGGTGTATTGCAACCACTTTGGTGACGATCTTGTAGATGGAATTACACATGGAGATTGCTTTGAAATCCTTAAAGAAGAGGGGCTGCCCTTTTTGGAATGGCTGCCAAGAAAGTAGCCTTATATACCCCCAAAATACTTCCACTTTTACTAGATTCCGCATCTACCCTTAACAATTGATCAGATTTAACAATGTCATATAAACTAATAAAGAAGTCTATAGGCAAACCATTTGGCCTTGAACTTTTATTATGTTGGAATGAAAGCACCACTAATTGGCTCCTCTTTCCTTATTTCTTCCATCAAACTATCATTTTGTTCATCATTTACAAACTAGGAAAGAAAGAAGAGATTTCAACTATGCTTACCATATTGGCTGTGGGTGGTTCCTTGTATAAGTCTTCAAAATATCTTACCGCTTCCTCAACTGTCTCTGAAAGAAGACACCTTTTCTCCATTGGCCCTTTTTAATTCCTACATGGTATTGTGGTTTTTCCTCCTTATGTTAGCATAATCAGGAAAAACCTAGTATTCTCATTCCCTTGTTGCAACCACTCAACCTACTCTTATGTATCCATCTCTCCCCTTCTAATTTCAAAAGATTCATTTTTTCCTCTTCAATGGATTTCAAATCCCTTTGCCTCACTAGTAAAAACTCCATTCCCATTATCCCTATACACTAATTTTCTTTCAATTTCAAGAAGGGCTTCCTTTGATCCCATAAATTATTCCCAAGCCCATTTCATATTGAACTTCTATGAACCAAATTATCTTAGAATCACTGCATTGTGGGTTTCCTTCATCATCATATGATTTCCATTCTTGTACCACTATCTCTCTATATTCTTCATAGTTAAGCCAAAATGGATTTGATTTGAAAGGAGTTGGAGGCTTTCTTTTCTCCTTTGTTAATTTGAAACAAGATGGCTATGGTTAGAGGATCCCCCATTCCTTCTCCATGTTTTGATCTTCCTTGTTTCCTCCACCAAATCCTAGGATGCTAATAACTTATCCAACCTCTTAGCAAGACTTTTGACTCTCCATTGCTCCATGTAGGCACCACTTCAATGGGTTCTACATCGACCTGACCCTTTTTCTTCTAGTTTGTAAGAAAATAAATCAACCAAAAGCACAAAGTTCATGTCCCATACACATTTCAATATCTCCCTAGGAAGATAGGATTGTCTAGCATGGACTCCCAATATTTCCTTCTCTGTACATAAGGCCATAGATGTTTAAAAGGGTAAAATTCCTACTCAGTTACTTAGAGAAGAATTTGGTAGAGATAGTTGAGCTTAAGAAAAAGAATAAAGCAGAGGAATAAAGTAGAGAATAAAGCAAGAGATGAAAGAGGGGGAAACAGAAGGATGACAACCTGACGTGCTAAAGATAAAAGGATGTGTAAAAGTAGGAAGATCAACAGTCAGAGCACAAAAGCAACATGCAGAAGGAAAAACAACCCGAACAACAAGTCAACTTGAGTTATCCTGAATTGTAATGGGGTTTTGGGGTGAGTAAAGTAGGGTTTTAAGCCCTAAAAATTATGTATAATATGTAACGGGTTGGGAGAATAGGGGTTTCGCTGTGAGCAGTTCGGTTGTGCTCTTGTTCTGTCGTCTAGGTTTTGTAGAGTTACTATTGAGTCTAAGTCTGAATGTTAAGGAGATGTTGCAGGGAGAGAGAGAGGCTTGCAATGCAGAGTAGCTAGGCTAGGTAAGGAGAAGATAACATGATGTATCTTTGTAAGTGCAGTGCGTAAGCCTGAGACAATTACCAAAAGCATAATAAAGAAGCCAACCATTGTGGACATAGCTCAAAGTTGGGTGAACTACGTTAACTACTGTGTTGATGTCTTTTATGTGATGAATAGTCTCTTTATGCATGTTAGACTAGATTTGTTCTCTACATGATAGTTGCATAATCATTATGGATATTACAACACTTAGTTTATGTAGTAATATGAAGTGTGATGGTAGTACATAACATAATTCACTAAGTAAACTAAGAACAATTACATAATAACACACATATAACAGATAAGTAAGAATGACAAAGATGATCACCTCCCATTCCCTCGCTACTGTAGAAACTTGGTTCCTGCAACCCCAATAAATACCTTGGGTGAGACTTCGCCTGCATGTAGGTGATGTTGAAAGGGTAGGTATCTGAAGGGTTTTTTTGGTCAAGATAACTTGAACCCAGGGTCATTCAACTTCCTCAGGTCCACGCAAATCCGGATTCCTCCTGTCTTCTTGTCTTGTACCACCATTGGGCTGATCCACTTTGATTCTTGCATCGGTTATTGATTCCTGCATCCAACATCTTGTCTATTTCCGCTTTGACTTTCTCTTTTTACTTTGAATTTAACTTGTAAGGTCTCTGTCGCATTGGCTTAGCACCTGGTTTCAAATGAATCTTCATCTCACCTAAGTCTCCAACTATCCCTTTCATCTTTGAAAATATTGTTGGGAATAGGTCTTGGTATTCGCGCAACAAGTCTGTAATCTTCTCTACTATCTCATCACTCTAGTAATCCCCTATTTTCGCAAACTTTGGATTCTCTGTCATCCCAATGTTTACCTTCCGCGTCTTTATTGGTTGTGTGCACGTAGCAGACTCAAGCTCTGGTCTTTCTACTTCCTGTTCTCCTTCTGTTTCAAGTACTTGCACATTCCTAGGATCTTCCTCATCCCGTTCTTCCTTAGCAACGCTGTAGCATTCCAATAAATCATGAACAATCATGGCAGTTCTGTGTGCATCGTAGACTGATACCACCTCCATTGACCCTTCTTCTGAGAAGATCTTGGTTCAAATAGCCTTTAACGCTACATCCATTAGTGGAGATTCATGTTCAAATGTAAATGTGACCTTGAACCTCTGAGTCAATTCGTCCTAGTTGGCTGTCTCTTTGCACATTTCCAATTCCAAATACTAGTTCTTCATAATTGTATCCAATGTGTGTATAAACCTGTGCGTCCATTCTATCTCTAGTACTGAACTCCATAAGGTTCTGCACTGGTCAACGTGACTTGCTGGATCACACAATTTCTGTATATTTCCACACAATTTCTTCTACTTTTGCACCAAATCTTAGTTGCATTAGCCTTCTACACTGGGACCAGTCTTTCATTCCCTCTTTGTGTGCAACTCACCATCTGGTTGGAGTCGCTTTTAGGACAACGTCTAGTGCCAACAACCTTTGTTGTTTGGGTACCTGCAACTCAAATGCCTTTACAAACAAGCTTATATTAGTCAATCCATCATACCTGGGTGGATCACATAACTATGTTCTAATATGGCGCAAGGATCAGGTCCGCACAATGATGCTATATAAGTTGTCAATGTCGTTTCCTCTCGCTGGTTCTATGTATCTCTTTCCTTTTGTTGGGTCCAATGGTGCAATAACTTTCAAATCTCCGACTTCAAATATAATCTCCCTCCTCTTCAGGTTAATGATTGCTTGATTGTCAAAATCCCATTCAAGTCCCATCAGTGCTGGATATGGTTGAATGTCATCCACGATCTCAATAACTTCAAAATCTGCCTCACTGCGCACCCCATCTATGTTCACAGGTACTCATGTCAATCTACCTATTGATACTATCTTGTGCTGATCCGCGAGCCTTAACTGAACAAGAGACCAGACCAACTTGGGTTTTCCCATCACTTCTCAGGTCTTCTTAGGTAATCCATTCACCTTAGACCCCAAATCCAAGATAACATTATCCACATCATATTCCCCAATTTGGGCACTGAACCTCAATTCTCCATTGGTCCTTTTTCTGCGTAGTACCTGATTCACCACCCTCTATGCAATGGGAGCTTCCCTTCCTTACGTGCAGTGATCGATCATCTCATATAGTGCATTCAACACAGTTTCATCTTTCATCAGCTCTACACAAATTATAAGGAATTCTCTTAGAGTACTTACCTTCCCAATTGAATTTTCTAGGCTAGCACAATCATTGATCTACCACACATATGACGTTGATGCTCCCCAATCCTCTCCAAGTACCTCTTTTCTTGCCCTCTGATGTCTCCTTTTCCTGATGAGGGTCAAATGTTGGCATAGGCCCAACTGACTTCCTTACCCATTTGCTCAGCTTGCTTCCCTTCGTTCATCACATCGGCCCCTGTTCTCGCTCCTCCACGCGTAACAACTACTATTCTTGGTTTTTCGTTGCATTTTTCGGCTAATATCTTCTGTACATTTCGATCTGGATTCTGGTTTTGATTCCCTCTTGCTTTCCATTTCACAACTAGTTGAGGCAATCTTCTGTCGCATGGTCTAGTTCTATACATTAAGTGCACATTGTACACAGATTTGAGCAGTCGCGGGCTAAATGTCCAGGTTGATTACAATTGTAACATATAATCGGTCCTCTTCCTCCTCTTCCAAATTTTCCTTGACCTCTACCAAAATTTCCTCTGTTCCCTGGATTGAATCCCCTCTGATTATTATATTGTGGATCACCTCCTTCTGTCGCAACATTCTCCTCCTAAATCTTGTACATATTTGTAGTGTGCTCCCTTATCAAATCGAACGTGCAACAATTCTTCTCTTCATGTCCGAATGGCTTGCAAAAGTTGGAAAATAAGTTCTGTGGTATACTCTGATACTTCTATAGTAATGGACACTTAGTTGGATGATGTCCCCATTTTTTACATATCTCGCAATATCCCCCTCCTGGTAACATATTTGGTGCTCCACTCGTCAAATACTACGTGAATGATGGACATTTGTCCTTGTGATGGACTTCAATCCTACACTTGGTACACTAGATTTGTTTGCATTTCTCCTTCCCTTTTGTAAGTTCCGCTGGTTGAATAGTCAATGCAACCAACTGCGTCTGAACTTGCGCCATCCCTCCACTGTCTCCTATTGGGGATGATTTCAATTTCATTGCAATTTCCAGAGCCTCGAGTCGTGACACAACCTTC
Source organism: Picea sitchensis (assembly GCA_010110895.2). Lineage (NCBI taxonomy): Eukaryota > Viridiplantae > Streptophyta > Pinopsida > Pinales > Pinaceae > Picea > Picea sitchensis. The sequence goes on along the minus strand of SNQJ01S0004676.1, from coordinate 155,396 downwards.
TGTTGAATCAAGGGATTGAAAATGTGTGTTAGGAGTCCGACAATAAACCACTCTTGATTCTGTTGATCAAGGATCTGGAAAGTTAGTCTACCCATTAGATCCTTGAATCTTAGATCGAAGTCCCATACCGACTCAATTTGCCCCTGTTTAGTTTCCTTTAGCTATGTAATATACTGCGACTTAGACTTTGGCTTCTTGAACTCCTTTAACAATGCTTGTCTTATTTCTGCCAAAGTCTTGGCTTGTCTTGTAGGCATGGTACTCTGCAGCTTCATGTACCCGACTAACACACGATCTCTAAATGTTGTTGCCAACTGTGCATTCTTCACAACCTCATCCTGGACGTTCTTAACATCCCAAATTATCTCGCAGACAAATAGATGTTGTTCCGGGTCCTTTGACCCAATTGCCTGGAACTTAGGTAGTCTGAGGGTGTTGTTTACCCTTGCCATGTTGCTTTGTGTAGTCCCTCCTCTTCGTGATGCTGGTTGACTCCGAATCTGTGCACTGCTTCCATTGCTTTGATTACTACTACTATGTCCTCCCTTGCTAACTATAAGTGCTTTTGATAAGTTTTCGACTGTTATTTTTTATTGTGGTGATGCACATGGGGTTGTGGATTCGACAGAGGACCCAATTTGAGTAGGAATTCACAACTCTTTGATTATAGGATTGGATTGGAACTCCTCTTCCTCTCCTCCTATGTATGGTATCTCCACAATTTGGACTATTGCACAAGATCCTCTCCCCTCTGGCTCACTGCGCGACTCTCCTTTCTCAGCCTCGGTCTTTCGCCTCTTATACCTCCTTCCTCTGTATAGTTCTCTAAACTCATCTTCTTCCTTTGGTATACCCTCTTTAGTTCTCTACATCCTCAGTCCCTCCCTTCCTTCTTCATTTCTTCCTTCACTCTCTTTTTTCCACAGACTATCCTCGTGTCATCCCCCAGTTTCCCTATGTGCGCGAAGCCCCTTAGCAGTCAGACTCCATTGTCATCACGCACTTGTCACACAATGACATCTTTATCCACGTACCTAATGATTTCATGAACCTTCCACACAGACCTTTGAAGAAGTGCCTTTCCGCAACACTGTATCACTGGGTACAATCTACTACAAATTTTGTAATATATCCTCCTAACATACTATCCAACCATAAATCAATTGCACGAGAAGTTTGATTCTTACAAAATTCAACTATCTTACCAAATCAAGAGTCCAATTCCTCGGCGTTGCAATTCGGTACCTACCAGTATTCTCCACTAGTCTTTCTAGCCACTCAGTCAGAATAATTGGAAATTCACCAAAGAAAATTTCATGTAGCTCTGTGTACACATACTTTTGCATCCATTGCTCGTCACTCATCCTAAGATTTCTATTCTCTTTTTGAACAAACTTTCGTTCCTTCTTTTCTAACCATTATGACATTTCTTTTTTAGTCGGCCTCCAAAACATTCCCTCAATCAGAAATTCCAGGTCCCAATAACATAACCATTTGTTGGCGCTGCGCACGACTGTAAGACCCTAGGTTCGAGTTATCTTTGACCAAAAAAACCCTTCAGACACCGACTCTTTCGACATCACCCGCATGCAGGTGAAGCCTCACCCACGGTATCTATTGGGGCTGCAATAACTAAGTTTTTGCAGCAGTGAGAGAATGTGAGGTGATCATCTTTGGCATTCTTTATTATCTGCTTTGTGCACGTTATTCGATAATTGCTCTTCTTAGTTTACTTAGTGAATTCAATTACGTATTACCATCATTCTTCAAATTACAACATAAATCAAGTACTGTATACCGATTGTGAAACTATCATGTAAAGAACAAATCTAATCTAACGTGCATAAATAAAATATTCATCACATAAAAGACAACAACACAATATTTAATTTGGTTCACCCAACTTTGGGATACGTCCACAACGACTAACTTCTTTATTATGCATTCAGTAATTGTCTTAGGCTTGTGCACTGTACTTATAAAGATACATCATGTTATCTTCTCCTTTACCTAGCCTAGACACTCTGCAGTGCAAGCCTCTCTCTCTCTCTCTCTGTAACATCTCCTTAACATTCAGACATAGACTTAATAGTAACTATGCAGAACCAAGGTGACATAACAACAACACAACTGAACTACTCACAACAGAACCCCTATTCTTCCAACCCATTACATATTTATACATAATTTCTAGGGCTTAAAACCCTACTTTACTCACCCCAAAACCCCATTACAATTCTGGAAAACTCAAGTTGACTTGTTGTTCGAGCTACTTTTCCTTCTACATGCTTCTTTTGCGCTTCGACTGCCGATCTTCCAAATTTTACGCGTCCTTCTATCTTTAGCATGTCAGGCTGTCATCCTTTCTTTTCACCCGCTTTCTTCTCTTGCTTTATTTTCTGCTTTTTTTCTTTTACTATGCGCTGTACTCTTAACCGCGCCTCGACTATGCGCTCCCTAACCTTCCTTGTCTTCCTTCTTCTTTTTCTTCTGCACACTTCTTCCATAGGATTTTTCTGAATATTATTTCCACAATGCTTGTCCAACACCCACAAATGTTTAAGAAGAGTAAAATAGTTTCCTACCTCTTGAAGATACTTTTTGTGCTCTATAGGACCCAATGATGGTTTATCATTTGCCTTTCTAGATCTCCTTTCTTTCCTTCTTCTTAGCTAGGGTTAGGAAAGACCTCCTATGTTGTCTAGAGTGCACTGTAGATTGATATGGAATATAGTCCAATCCCTCTTTAGTACTACTTTTCCTCCCTGTATTTGTCTAGTTGTTGATCTTAAATGGTATTTTTTTCTTCATGCTTTGGATACAATCCCCATCATAATTAATAGAAAAAATCAGACTCCTTAACTTAGATATCACACTCTCACCTTTTCTAGTGTCATGTAAGATTAACCTATTCCTTCTCCTTTCCTTGTGAATTTCCCATGTTATCTCTTAAGCTTGGTTTAGTCTTTGAATCCTTCCCCTCCATCTTTTTATTGCACTTATTTTCCTTGTACTTTTTAAACATTGGCCCTTTCTCTCCTTTTGGCTTGAATCCTATCAACAAAGGATTCCTCTTCTAGCTTGGCTTGGTTTAGTTGTTCCTCTTTGTGTCCAAACACCCTATGAATCTCCCATTCAACTTTAAAACCCTATGTTTTCAAAAGAGCATCTCATTTCCCTATCCTTGGCCAAACCTTGGAGAATATGGTCTGCAATGGCCTAAGACGAAGTCTATAATAATTTTTTTTGACTTTCTCCTTATAAGATTGGGGCTTTCTCAACTCTTTCGTTGGTCATTTATTGTGATGTCTAGGTTCACCTCCACCTTCTTGCTCCAAGTCTTCATTTGCTTTATCTTTTTTAGGTGTACACAGGCTTTGCATATGTAGCATCTAAAAGGAATTTTAACACAACATATTAGTTGTTGCTAGGATCATTTACCTATCTCTATATCAATGGCATCAGGGAGACCATCTCCTAGATTATGTTCTACACAAATATTTACTGCAAAGGTTACCTCCTTCCCAAGCATTTTTCATGAATATCTAAAAATATCCCCATCTTATTACCTATGGCCTTGAGACTTCTTTCTTGATACAATGCAGTGGGAGTTTGGGTATTTTGACCTAAATAGGCACCATTTCAATGGGTGCCACTATTTCAAAGATAGGATGACAGTGACCTAGTACTGTTACTCCTTCCCTATCACGTCCTTATCCCTATAATTCTTAAAGATAAAAGTCATCTAACCTTTGGAAAAAATATGAAAAATTGGTGTATATCCTAGTTGTTGCTTCTAGAGTTTACTTACCCATTTGGAAGGGATTTTACTTGAGATAGTCTTCACAATGATCAGGGGATCAAATTTTTCTCAAAAATTCAAAGTGCTCGGAATCGCTTCAAATCGAACGAGAGCGTAGGCCTCATCGTTGCGAATCCAATGCAACTCGTTTGGGTTCAAACGAACGTCAGGAGCGAGAGATATCACGTTCTGTTCAAAATGACAAACAAGCAAAAAATGAATGCTGACTGTACAGTCCGTACAGACGATGACGTGGTAGGCCGTACGCTGACGTGTCAGATAGTTATTGGGCAGTTGGCATATGATGTGTTTTGTTGGCAGCGAATGGGAAGGCGACACGTGGCCCAATCAAAGGTCGCCACGTGTCACTTGTTTGTTGGTTAAAACCTTTGCACTCAGCAGGAGTCGACCTCGTGACCTCCGGGGCAGGGTAAAGCTTTGGGAAAGGCTGCCCAACCGCCACGCCCACGCATGTTCCTTGTTATGTATATGCAAAGTATTGTATTTAACATTGTTTTAATGTATGTTTGGGCGTGGACCGGGCCAGGGCTAAGCCCCGAACCGTGGTCATGTGTTGTATTGTATGCGACCAGAACTACGATGGTTACCATCGTAACCATATTATAACCGTTTATTATATGCGCGGTTTGGCATACCATGTGACCACTATACATGTGCGCGCGGGTTTGACATACGGTTATCCAATGGTTGTTTAAACTTAAGCCCTGTTGTGTTGGCGCGCGGTCATGTGACTGCCATGTGCCCACGGGCCTTGGTAGTTAGGGCCAACGCGTAATGGTTCAACAGTTTGGACCGGTTGTGCGGTTGCGCCCGGTGCCAAGTTTTTACGCTTTAAATTGCGTGTGGGCTAGGTTGAGCCAGAGGAGGTGCGTTTTGTAGATGCAGAGACAACAAGCTTGAAGG
>SNQJ01S0004676.1:105975-117865 GCA_010110895.2 Picea sitchensis | reverse complement strand
GGAGGCTCCAACCCCCTAGTTTCTCAGGCTACAACCTGAGGGAAGCTCCAACTCCCCAATTCTCTGGCTACAACCAGAAGGAGGCTTCAACCCCCTATGTTCTCTAGCTACAATTGGAAGGTGACTACAACCACCTCTCCTTTCCCCGTCCAACCTCCCTGACGTAGAAGTAGAATGATAGAACCACTGTTACACTATCACTGTGAGATATACTGTTGTAAACCTGTACTAGTCAACCTTCACCAAACAACCTGTAATCAACCTGTAATCAACTTGTACCATAAAAAAAGTGCATCAACCATGCACCAAATTGTACCTCAACCTGTACCATCAATGAGTGCATCAACCATGCACCAAATATGTACCAATCATGCATCAAATACACATAAACTATGACTCATCAAGATGTACCAACATCATCAACTATACACCTCATGTATGTTCCAACTCATTAACTACTTGTCTCAACCATGTACCCAACATATACCTCAACCAAAATCCCTCATCAATTTCATCATCCAAATCTGATTTGTAACTCTGTAATAGACCTGGTGTATATGATCACATACCTACAAACCTTCCTTAACTTTAACAACACGAGACTAACATTTTCATCAAACTTTACTTTAGTCTCACATGACTAATTTTGGATTAGTTAACAACCCTAACTTGAAATAATCATAACTATGTACCTGTAATGAATAAAGATATGAAATAGTGCACAATTTTATTCAGTGTCTTTTATGGAATTCCTCCAGGTTTCACTGCTTGGAACCTCTCAGAAAAGGATTTATAGAAAAAATGGCATACCTTGTTGAATTTTGGCTTATTCTAGAGAGCGAGCTTGTAGAGTGTGCCCCACACAGAATATTTGTTGTATGGTTATGAAAATAGTACACATAATACTACAGACTGTACTCTAACCAGTACATTTGGTCTTACTGAATTTGGATCTGTTATGAAGAAGTTATGAGGTTTTTACCCAAAACACATGTTTTAGACTAGTTTCAAGACTAGCCACAAACCTATTTTCCACGGAGTGTAACTCCAAAAATACAACGACCCACAAGATGAAATTTTTATCAAAGCTACTTGGATATATTTCCTCAACGACCTCCAGATTTTGTGGTCTGAATCATTCTAGAAAAACAATTATTGCGAAAATGGTGAGATGACCTGTAAATAACATACCTTAGAAAGCATCATCAAAAGAATTTAATCTCCCTTGAATTTCGGCCTTCTTTACTTCACCTTCCCTCTAAAATTTGCCTTAGATATCTTTTGGTTACCTAAGTCACTTATATATATTCAATATGCTCAAGTGTAATTAAAATGAGAGACCCTTGCCTCTTATTTATACTTATATGTAGCTTCTTCAAGGGGTTACCTTCTAACCATCTTAAACCACTTTCCTTATTTTAGGGCTAACCCACTTCTAACCACTTGTCCACTTAGTAATTTATCCATTCACTTTATTATTTAAATAATTTCTTCTTTGCAACCACTCTGACTACTTTGACCTTTTGGGGCTTCTAGATGACTCATGAGGGTTGTCCAACTTCACATGGCCATAACTCTCTAACCGCGAGGAGTTATGTGACGTTCCACATACCTTCAGAAATGGAATGACATTTACTATCCATCTAGAATAGTATTATTTAAATAATTTCTTCTTTGCAACCACTTTGACTACTTTGACCTTTTGGGGCTTCTAGATGACTCATGAGGGTTCTTCAACTTCACATGGCCATAACTCTCTAACCATGAGGAGTTATGTGACGTTCCACATACCACGAGAAATGACATGACATGTACTATCCATCTAGAATAGTATTATTTAAACAATTTCTTCTTTGCAACCACTTTGACTACTTTGACCTTTAGGGGCTTCTAGATGACTCATGAGGGTTCTCCAACTTCACATGGCCATAACTCTCTAACAGTGAAGAGTTATGTGATGTTCCACATACCACGAGAAATGGAATGACATGTACTATCCATCTAGAATAGTCTTACCTTAAAATATATTAAAACCCATACCATTATACATCAAATAAATTTGGGTCCATTACCCAAACCTTTGTGCTACCATAATTCACTACCATACTTTCTTCAAGGGTTGACATCAATGACAACCAACCCAAATAATCAACATAAGACCCCTATGAACCTGGTTTGTCAAACTTAATTCATGCATCAATGTCACGATATGACACAATCTAAATATTGACTTGATTTCAATTTTTATTATGGATTTACAAAGGCTTCATTACATAACCATGATCTTTCGATCCACATCATGACTTTGAATTTACGTTGTCTCTTTACATCAAGGGATTTTCTTTTTACTTTAACACTTTACATCGATAACGCTTTACATCGATATAAACCTTTTACATGCTCCCTAAAAGTAGACTCTGAACCTTCAACTTGATTTTGACTTTCAAATTGATTTTGATTTTGATATAACTAGAATTGATATCAATAAACTCTCAACACCATTCTTGAATTAACTTTGACTTAATAATTCAAACAATCAATTGCATAATCAATTGCATACTAGCTCAATTTTGAATCAAATTTGTATTTATTATATCAAAGGACTTTCAACAATATCTGTTTTTCCAAATATTTGTGAACTTGACTTGAACTTGTCCTTTTTACAAAATTCATAATATATGGTTTGTATCAAATAAATATATTTTTTTCCAAATATTTGTGAACTTGACTTGAACTTGTCCATTTTACAAAATTCAAAATATATGGTTTGTATCAAATAAATATATTTTATATACATATATTTTGATACCTTATGCACAATACCATTTATTACCTTAATTGACTTAGCTTTAGATAGGGATTTAAAAAAAAATATTTCTTTCACTCAATTACATAAAGATATTTGTACTCATATTTTTTCTTACTTTGTTCCAGGTACTCCACTAGTGACTTTTATCGGCAAGGATTCACCATCGATTAACATGAAGTTATGCTTATGGTCATTGTTTTGAGATCATAGAACTTGGAGGATTGCTTACTAGACCTCTTGATCTATTTGAATGCATCCTTCATTAGATTGATGCACTTAGTGTGTGTTGCTATTTTATCCATCTCATTGTTTAGCATTCCATCATTTTATATTTCTAGTTGATACCTTAAATTATTTTTGTTGTTGGATCCTTCCCAAGAAGAATCAATTAGCAAAGAAAAGTAGTTTTAGTTGCTTCTAATAGGGTTTGTTTAGAAAACCTATATTAATTTACTAGTTGATTAGTTTTATGTAGTTAGGGCACAATGAATCAATGGAATCATGCTTAGAGTATGTTGGATAGTATTTCATATGCATTTTCTTTGGTCATTGTTTAGTGATAGCATAGTATAATCTTAATCCAAAAGAAAACCTCCAAAACAACTATGAAAATCTTAATAAACTTGATAATCAAGAGTGTTGAGATTACAGATACAGTGTAAGCATTTTGAAAGTCTATGCTTCCTGGTTGATAAATTAATTACACATATAGTGTAAGCATTGTGAAAGTCTATGCTTCTTGGTTGATAAATTAAAGTGAATTCTAGTGTATCTTGGGTCTATCAATCCCAAGCATTTATGGAATGAGTCACTTTTTGGTGTTGTTGTCCGGGAAATGCCAAATCTCAAAAGTCTTTATTTTCTGGGTTTGGAAATCTATTGCGGAAGTGATGGGATTGAAATTGGATATCCAATTGTGTTTCTTCATTCACATGGTGTTTTTTATTGATAACATAAGTTATTTCTATGGTTGGATCCTTCCCAAGAAGAATGGGTTAGCTAAGAAAAATAGTCTTCTCGTTGCTTCTGATAGGGTTTGCCTAGAAAGTCTTGGATTAATTTAATAGTTGATTAGTTTTATGTAGTTAGGGCACAATGAATCAATGAAAGCATGCTTAGAGTTTGTTGGAGAGTGTTTCATCTACATTTTCTTTTTTCATTCTTTAGTGATAGCATAGTATAATCTTAATCCAAAAGAAAACCTCCAAAAACAACTATTAAAATCTTAATAAACTTGATAATCAAGAGTGTTGATATTACACATACAATGTAAGCATTTTGAAAGTCTATGCTTCCTGGTTGATAAATTAAAGTGAATTCTAGTGTATCTTGGGTCTATTAGTCCCAAACATTTATGGAATAAGTTACTTTTTGGTGTTGTTGTCCGGGAAATCCCAAATCTCAAAAATCTTTATTTTTTGGGTTTGGAAATCCATTGCGGAAGTGGTGGGATTGAAATTGGATATTCAATTGTGTCTCTTAATTCACATGGTGTTTTTGATTGATATCATAAGTTATTTTTGTGGTTGGATTCTTCCCAATAAGAATCAATTAGCTAAGAAAAGTATTCTTCTAGTTTCTTTTGATAGGGTTTGTCTAGAAAGTCTTGGATTAATTTAATGTTTGATTAGTTTTATGTAGTTAGGGCATAATGATTCAATGAAATCATGCTTAGAGTATGTTGGAGAGTGTTTCATATACATTTTCTTTGTTCATTGTTTAGTGATAGCATAACATAATCTTAATCCAAAAGAAAACCTCGAAAAACAACTATTAAAATCTTAATAAACTTGATAATCAAGAGTGTTGATATTACACATACAATGTAAGCATTTTGAAAGTCTATGCTTCCTAGTTGACAAATTAAATTGAATTCTAGTGTATCTTGGGTCTATTAGTCCAAAATATTTATGGAATAAGTCACTTTTTGGTGTTGTTGTCAAGGAAATGCCGAATCTCAAAAGTATTTATTTTTTGGGTTTGGAAATCCATCGCAGAAGTGGTGGGATTGAAATTGGATATCCAATTGTGTTTCTTCATTCACATGGTGTTTTTGATTAATAATTTAAGCTATTTTCTTGGTTGGATCCTTCCCAAGAAGAATCATTTAGCTATGAAAAGTAGTATTTTGTTGCTTCTGATAAGGTTTGTCTAGAAAGTCTTAGATTAATTTAATAGTTGATTAGTTTTATGTAGTTAGGGCACAATGAATTAATGCAAGCATGCTTAGAGTATGTTGCATAGTGTTTCATCTGCATTTTCTTTGGTCATTGTTTAGTGATAACATAGTATAATCTTAATCCAAAAGAAAACCTCCAAAAACAACTATTAAAATCTTAATAAACTTGATAATCAAGAGTGTTTATATTACACATACAATGTAATCATTTTGAAAGTCTATGCTTCTTGGTTGATAAATTAAAGTGAATTCTAGTGTATCTTGGGTCTATCAATCCCAAGCATTTATGGAATACGTCACTTTTTGGTGTTGTTGTACAGGGAATGCCAAATCTCAAAAGTATTTATTTTTTGGGTTAGGAAATCCATTGCAGAAGTGGTGGGATTGAAATTGGATATCCAACTGTGTTTCTTAATTCACATGGTGTTTTTGATTTCTTTAATAAAATATATGATTTGAAGGAGGAATAAGTTGGGAAGATTTATATTTAACATTCTTCCTATTGAAGGGCACATAGAAATCGGTGCACAAGGAGTAGGAGTTGACCTTGCAATGCTAGAGGTTAATGAGTTTGAAAACAAATATAAGCCATTAGTGGTTGGAAGGCTTGTTTTCAACCAAATTGTTGCTAATTTTTTTGATAAAGTAACAACAAGTGTTGAGGCAAGTCTTTTTAACAATGAACCACGAGTTAAAATTGAGGAAACCAAGTCCTATACTTAATTTTTAAGGTTTGTTTCTTTGTTAGGGATGGAAAACAAAAAAGAAGAGGAAATTGTGAAATATGGATTCTCTATTGAGGACACTGACGAGGATGCCAAAATGAAGAAAATTATTCCTTCTATTTTCTCACACTTCTATGGGATTCCAAAGGAAGATCTTGAGACATTTCTATTTGAGTTCGAAGTATTATGCCAAACATGTGAATATAAGATAGATGCCCAAAAGCTATCTCCTCCACTTTGAGGATGCAACATTGTGTTTGTTTATCGGATTAGAGGGAGGAAATATCTATATGCGAGCTCAAATGAAGGATAAGTTTTCAAAGAAATATCGAGATTATTGTAAGGCAAGGAAGTCATGAAATAAAATTAAGAATGACCCAATGTGCGAACGAGTAATTGGAAGATTAGATTGAACAATTTTAGGTCATTGAAAAATGGGCTACTAATGTCCAATTAAACCTAGAATCCCTTAAAATGGTGCTACTAAGAGGCATCTATGATGAGTGGATGGAAACTTTGAATTTGTTTTCCCTTGAAGATCAAGATAAAAGCACTTTCACTTTCCTAGGGGGAAATTTCTCTTATTTTTTCCTTCCATTTGGGTTGTGCAATGCACCCAACACTTTCCAATGAGATGTGCTAAGCATCTTTTTTCAGCTTGGTCCATGACTATGTGGAAGTATACATGCATGAATTCATAGTTTATGGTGATTCTTTTGAAGAATCCTTATTGAAGATGGAGAAATTTCTTTAGAGATGCCAACATATGAACCTCCCATTGAGCACTGAAAATTGTTATATGATGATGACTGAGGATATTGTGTTAGGGAACCATATTTTTGAAAAATGTATTAAAGTCGATGTTATAAAGGTCACTACCATTAAATATATTCCTGTCCCATAAAAACATAAGGATGCTTGGAGTTTTCTTAGGAACACTGGTTATTATAGAAGGTTCATTCAAGATTTTAGCAATATTTATACTCCCTTGTTTGTCCCTTCGCAAGATGCTATCTTCTCTTGGACTCCAACTTGTCAAAGAGCCTTTGAAACTCTAAAATAAAAAATCATAATGACCCCTGTTTTGCATGGTCCTAATTGGAATTTACCTTTTCATATTTATATTGACACTTTTGATAAGAGTTTCGGTGAAGTGCTTGGACAAAAGGATGCTATAGAGATGTATACCATTTATTAAATTAGCTAGAATCTTGTAGGTGCAGAGAACTAAATTACACTATCATTGAGAATGGAGTTCTTGTTGTTATATATGAAATCATTTTTTTTCTTCCATTATGTTACTAGGTATCCTTTGGTTGTTCACACTTATTAATTTTCCATTAAATATTTAAGGAGTAAATCTATAATTAATGGTATAATTATTCATTGGTTTACTCTACCATGCTTGATAACCCTGGTCAAGAGAATGTGGTTGTAGAGTTTCTTTGCTAGGTACCTCACAAGATAGAAGATGACCCATTGGATGAATCTTTTCCTTATAAACATTTTTTTTTGTATCCATTCCCACACCATGGTTTACAAATATTGCAAATTATTTGGTGGCTGGGAAGTTTCCAAAACTCTTCTCATACAAGGAATCTCGTGGAATGATTCAAAAGAATGCTCCTTTTACATGGATCAAAAATTATCTATTCACGTTGGGCCCATACCAGATTCATTGTCACAACATCATGGAAGAGGAAGTGTATGATATCGTGAAGGTGTGTCACGAAGAACCCCATGGAAGACATTTTGCTGCTCAAAGGACTACTAGGAAAATTCTATTAATCAAATACTATTGGCACACTTCATAAAGATATCGAGAATTATGTTTCTCATTATGGTGCCCGCCAAAGGATGGGTCAACCCACCAAATACGAAGAAATTCCCTTGCAGCCACATGTCTCTTTGGAACAATTTGATAAGTGGGGTATTGAAATTTTGGACCCGTTAATCCACTTTCCAATCAGTTCCATTACATCCTAGTTTTTACATATTATCTCACTAGATGGGTGGAGGTCCAAACATTCAAGAATATTAAGGGGGGATGAGTAACACCGTTTTTATATGAAGACATTTTTACTAGGCTTGGTGTACCTAAGGAAATTGTATCAGATAAAGGAGATTAATTTACTTCGATGTTGAACGGAAATCCTATGGCTCTTTATAAGAGAAAGCACCAGAAATATACTATATATCATCCACAAGCTATTAGTAAAGCTGAGACTACTAATAGGGAGCTTGAAAACATTCTTACTAAAACAATCCAGCTCTATCATAAATATTGGGCTAATGTGCTTCTTGATGTTGTTTGGCCCTATTGTACGACTTGGAAAGCTACTTCCATTTTTACTCCCTATGAGTTAGAATATGGCAAGGCTGTCTTCTTTCCATTGAATTTGAAATTAAAATTCTTTGTACAACAATTGAAATTGGGATTAACATTTTAGTTGCACAATAAAAATATTTAACTTATCTCAATGCATTGAATGAGTTTTAACAACTAACTCTATAACACAATGAAACTCTATAGTAGTAAAAAAGTTTTTGGCATGATTGCCTTATCAAGAAAAAATCCTTTCAATTAGATGATTGGGCCTTACCTTATGACTACAAGTTTCAAGATTTCAAGGGAAAACTTCATACACACTAGATATGCCCTTGTGAGATTGAAGAAGTTTTAAACATTGGATTTATCAAGTTAAGGATTGTTAACGATGTCAATTTTCCTCTTTTGGTCAATGGCCATCATCCCAAATTGTATAAAAAGCTAAAATTTAAGGATGACTTTGCTACCTATTTGCAAATACACTAGTCTCTTAGTCTAATTGAAGGCCTTGTAGCCTTCCATTTAGCTAGTTAGTGTTTTCTCCACTTTATATTAAAAATTCTTGTGATGAAAACCATCAAGCCTCACAAGCTATGGAGTTTCTTGAATACCAGTTGGGTAGGTTACTCTACAAGATCAAATATATAAAAGAAAACACTAGGGACCACTACTGATAAGCCCCATTATTTTCCATTCTAAAGACTCATCTTTGGCACATTTTTCCACCATAAATGACTTAATGTTTTCTTTTGACCATATTTAATAGTCAGTCATGGGTATTTTGTATGTTTCTTAATGAATGTATGATTGAGGTGGATTTTTGTGTATAATATACCTTTTTTCACTAATGTTTTTTCAAAAGATATGTATTCTAGTCAAGGGCACCAACCTCCTAGAAACATGGGATTTTGTCTCCCTCAAGGAGATGCAAGCCAAAGATCAAGGGAAATTGTCCCTAACTACCTCCAAAAGCGCTCCTTGTGCATTAATGACCACTTTTGATCAACAACAGTTGAAGATACAATCATAACGAGACGCGATCCCTCATTTACCCATTTCTCTCCTTGATTTAGAAAAGGAGGTAGAACTCTCTAGCTATATATAGACCTCTAGCCTAGGAGAGTGATATAGACAATTTTGGAGAAGTATTATGTGGAAATTTTGTGAAGACTTGTATTGAGAACTCGTATCTTTCCTGCTCTTGATGTATTATTGATATTTATGAAATAAAGATGGTTTTTCTTTCAATCTATTAACGTTTCTTTTAGGCTCCTTGTGCTTCTTGGGTAAGTTCTCATCCAAGAGGGATCAAGGACCATGTTACCATTTCTGTAGTTTTCATGCATGTTTAGATAGTATTTTATTCTCTTTTGAAGTTTAATATAGATTTGCATAATTAATTCTAGATTTTTTCAAAGTTATCTGCAATATTCCAGATATAATCTAATATGCAAAACATAAATATTGAGCATGAAATAACATAACAACGATGATATATCCAAAAAAATATTAGAATAATACCAGAATAACACCAGAAAGAACACCTTTATTAATGATAACAATGTTCACTTGCCTATTTGAGGGGGCAACCTCCAGCAGAGCAGAGCTCTGTTACAATAATCTCCAAGATAAAAATATCCAATGCCTCCTACTCTTATTTATAATAATTCTACCTTCTAAGGAAATTTCTAGAGGAAGATATTTCTAGAAGAAGAAGCTTCTATTAGGTCTTCTTACATTGAATTGTTATCCTTTATTTATTAGGACTTATTAACTAATGTTGTCCTTTATTACATAGAAAACATATCCTACAAACTAGTGACCCATGGAGAGGGGTTAGGATCGGATCCTAACATTCCCTCCCCCTTCAAAAGCAGTCTTGTCCTTAAGGTTACAGTTGCATAAACTTCTAGAGTATAACTGTTGGTTACCAAGTCACATCCTCTCGTGATGTGTCTTTCCACTAGATCAAAACTTCTTTGATAGTTCTGCCACGTAGCTAACGTTCACGGTGATTGAGGACTGCATCTGGTTGGAGCCAAAGGGATCCTTCTTCATCTAATTCTTGAAGGATGGTTTGGACCCTACAATTATGTCCCACTAATTTCTTTAGACATGAGACATAGAACACCGAATGAATTTTGGAAGTAGCTAGAAGGGATAATTTGTAGGCCACTGAACCAATACGCTTGATGATCTGGTAGGGCCAATAAAATTTGGGTGAGAACTTGTTACGTCCCTGGGCTTTGAGAGATGTTTTCTTGTAAGGTTGGAGCCTAATAAACACTTGATATCCTTCTTGAAAAACCCTTTTTGAATGATGCTAATCCTCTTGTTGCTTCATGAGATTTTGAGCCATGTGAAGGTTATCCTTAAGAGCCAAGGGAGGCTGTGCGACCTTGCAACATTGTATAAATGAATTGGACCTTTGATGTTCTTGGAAGATAGGTAGTGACTGTAGGTGGGCGTTGGCCATACAATTCTTTGTATGGGGTCATTTTTGTGGCTGTATTATAGGAAGTATTGTACCACCATTCTGCCAAGGGTAGCCATTGTACCCACTGGTGTTGTTTGTCCAAATAAAAACACCACAAGTAGGTTTCCAAAAATTTGTTGACCACTTTCGTTTGGCTGTCAGACTGGGGATGATAGGCCATTCTCATGTTCAGTTGGGTGCCCTGCAATTTAAACAATTCTGTTCAAAATGTGCTTGTGAAAGTGGGGTCACGATCATATACAATAGAGGTGGGCATGCCATGTAACTTGAAAATCTGATCAAGGAAAACTTGTGCTACTAGTGATGGTGTGAAAAGGTGGGGTAAGGTAAAAAAATGAGCATACTTAGAGAGGCGATCAACCACCATCATGATGATGGATTTGTTCCCAACTTAAGGAAGGCCCACTATAAAATCCATGGAGATATCTGTCCATATAGAAGTTGGAATGGGTAGGGGTTGTAGGGCGCCTGGAGACTTGATAGTTTCACCTTTATTACATTGGAACACCTCACATTTTGTGACAAAGTGAAGGATATCCTTCTTCATGCCTTCCCAGAAAAAATAACGATGGGCATGAGCATATGTCTTTTAGAGGCATGAGTGATCCACAATAGCTAATGAGTGCAACTCATTTAAGAGCCGTGGTTTGAGTGCTGAAGAGGGTGAGAGAACTAGGTGATCCTTATATATGAGAATATTGTCTTGCCAAGTGTAGCCAATGGGAGGATTAGAGTCCTCCTGAAGTTTCTGAATTAACTTGGAGAGAGTCGGGTGTGTTAGTGATCCAAAATGGATCCAAGAAGGCCTAAAAATAAAAGTTCTTGGAATCAAAAGAAACTACCGCCATTGCACCGGGCTCGTCGCGCAGATTTCGACCATATATTGTTTTTTCGAAAATGGACACCGTATGCAAAAGATATTGTGTTCTGATCGATTTCCCAAATAGGTAAAAAAAAGTTAACTGGTCAAAGTCAACATGATGTACTACTGACGTCAGCAGTACGACAGGTGACATAAGTAGGGACATGTGGCAGCATGAGGAGGTGAATTTTTGGCTTTTTCAGGGGCTTATGTGGACCAATAAAAAATTTACATGTGGCACTGTACGAACGTGACACATGGCTATACGAAATGCTGACATGGCCCAATGACCGATCGACACATGACAGTATGGATGAAAGGTGGCAATACAGATGCTGACATGGCAGGGTGATTGGGCAGTACAGATGTTGACATGGCACCTGACTGGGCAGGCGACTTGGTTGTATGGATGATGACATGGCAGGCTCGGGGTACGACACGTGGCTGTACAAAGGTGATGTGGAAGGAGACTATGCATGTTGACTTGAT
>SNQJ01S0004676.1:71889-105925 GCA_010110895.2 Picea sitchensis | reverse complement strand
AATGACCGATCGACACATGACAGTATGGATGAAAGGTGGCAATACAGATGCTGACATGGCAGGGTGATTGGGCAGTACAGATGTTGACATGGCACCTGACTGGGCAGGCGACTTGGTTGTATGGATGATGACATGGCAGGCTCAGGGTACGACACGTGGCTGTACAAAGGTGATGTGGCAGGAGACTATGCATGTTGACTTGATTATACAGGCCAATCCAGAGGTGACACATGGCCCAATCACCGAGCACCATGTGGCACTCTGGATTTAGCCAATGTTGACTATGTAATTTTTTTTCCACCTTGGTCGAGATCGAACTCTAGAATTCACGAGATGAGCAACAGACTACAACCAATGCGCTAACCAACTCCCCACCAACGTTACTTGTTAAAATAAGTGGCAGATTATGGTTTTAACTTGACAGTTGGTGGGATTTGGGGGATAAGTCCCGAACAATGAGGGCTAGCCATGCGACCAAGGCACAAGATCAGGGAGGATATGATAAAGGCACTGAGGAATAGTACCTGTCCACATGACTAGGGACGAGAACTGGGGCTGGGTGCCATTTGGCCCTAGATCCTAGCCAATGGGTGCTCCACATGACTAGGATCTCGGAATAAAAGGGGTGCGGCCCAATAATTTTCCAAAGTGGATTTTAAAACTATATTAAACGGATTTTGTAATTATTTTATGGTGTTTTTTGGAGGTTTTTGCCCAAAAAATGAGGATTTGGAGCCCTTTTTGAGGCCAGATATTGGGAGGTAGTTGGGATAGGATCCGCAACTCAAGATATATATAAACCAGAGGTTCTTAGCAGCATAAGGAGGTTCATATTAGCAAAATGATGATGACTTTGTGAAACTTGAAGCCATTTTTATGCAGGTAAGCCATTGAGGAAACGAACTTTGGAGGCCAATTCCGGAAGCTACGCTCAACTTTTTTCAGTGTCGTCAGTTATGTTGGATTCTTGAGATCGAGTAGAACAAAACTAGACTAGTTTGTAATCCTTTTTATGCATTTATGATGTACGTTTGAAGCATTGAAGATAAATAAGAAAGCCTCCCCCACTGAGACGTAGGCAATCTTGTCGAACTCCATTAAAAACCTTGCTGTTATGGTTTGTTATTCTTTATTCTTACTTTCTGATCTTCATTCTTTATGATGGTTGCAATATTCCCTCATTAAGTTCTTCTTTCATTAATTCCTAAATGGTAATTGAACACATGCTTAAAACTCAACCAAGTCTTTAAAGATCATTTTTGGATTAGTTAGCCACTCTTGGCGTACTTCTTCAATCCAAGCAAGGACTGGTAAGGATAAGGCAAAGAGGGAGTCGTCTTCCTCATGTTGGAGTGATAATGCATCCACTACTATATTATCTTTTCCCTTTTTTTATTATATAGTTTCATAATCATAACCCAACATTTTGGCCAGCCACCTATTTTGTTCTTGGGAGGATAGTCGTTGCTCCAATCTGTTTTTTATATGAAAACGACATCCCAAGAGATATGAATTCCATGTGTGCACCGCATGGAGAATGGCCATAATTTCTTTTTCATACGTAGATCTGCCCAGATTATGACCACTCAACGATTGGCTAGTAAAGTTCAAAGTTCTACCATCTTGTGTGATCATTGTGCCTATACCAGTGCCGGAAGCATCCAATTCCACCATAAACGTTTTGTTGAAGTCAGGCGTTGCTAGGACATGAATAGTGCAGATGAACCTCTTTAATTCTGTGAAGGCTTGCTCAACAACATGTGTCTAATGAAATGCATTCTTCTTAAGAAGGTCGACCAATGGCTTAACAATTTTTCCATAATGGTGGACAAATTTCCTGTAATATCCTGTGAGACCAAGAAAAACCCTTAGGATCTTTAAGATCTTGGGTCGCAGCCATTCCTGCATAGATTGTATATTTTTTGGGTCCAATTTTACCCCTTCGTGACTGACAATGTGTCCCAAGTATTCCACTTTACTAGCTCCAAATGAACATTTGGTCTTTTTAACAAACAATTGGTTTTCCTGTAGCAAGTGAAGGAATTTGTCCACATGAAGAAGGTGGTTATCCCAAGCACGATTGTAAATGAGGATGTCATCAAAGAAAACCAAGATGAACTTCCAAAGGTAAGGTTTCAATAATTTATTCATGAGACTTTGGAAGGTGGATGGGGCATTGTAAAGGCCGAAAGGTATGACCAAGAATTCATAATGTCCTTCATGAGTTCTGAAAGAAGTATTTAGAATATCTTCCTCTTTCATGCGGATCCGGTGAGAGCCTGAGCGACGATCTAATTTGGTGAAGACACATGCACCTTAGAGTTCATCCAACAGATCATCAATGACAGGAATGGGAAAATTATCTTTGATGGTGAGTTTATTCAGGACCCGGAAATCAGGTCACATGCGCCAAGTACCTTCTTTCTTTAAGACCATCACCACTGGTGAAGAATATGGGTTGGTACTAGGGCGAATTACCCCCGCCTCCAATAATTCATGTACCATATTTTATATTTAATTTTTCTGATAAAATGGATATATGTAGGGACATACATTGCGGGGTTGAATTCCCGAAAGGAGAGGGATGCTATGATCATGCTCACCCCTGGAGGGAGGTAAGGCCGTGAGAATGTCAAAGATCTTGGGGTACTTATCCAATATGAGTTGCAGGCTGGGAGGAACTACATGAGAGGCCTATTCAGTGACCTGGATGGAATTAAATTGAGAAATCTCACCATGGTGGCCTTTCTTCAATAGTTTTTCTATCTTGTGAGAGCTGATAATTTCAGGAGAGCATGCTTGGAGACCGTGGAGGGTATATGAGTGAGCATCTTGGGTGAAGCTCATATATAATTATTGATAGTCCATTGTGATTTCCCCAGATCATGAAGCCACTCCATGCCTAATACAATATCACAACCACCCATGGAAATAGAGAACATGTGGGTTTTCAGAGTATAATCATCCATTTGGAGTTTGAAATTCTCACAACGCCCCCCACACTTCATAGTACCACCATTAACGATGAGGATCTAAAAATTAGAAACATGGCGGAGAAAGCAATGGATCTCATAAGAAATCCAGTGATGAATAAAATTATGGGTGCTACCACTATCAATCAACACCACCACCGACCGATGCTTGATGTATCCCTTGAGTTTCAATGTCTGCAGGGACGAAATACCTGAGAGTGCATGAAGAAATATGATGGGTTCCTTTGGTTCTACAGGGGTTACAAAAAGAGCTTCAACATGATCAATTGGAGGAGACTCATATGAGTCAGGAGCCTCATCAGATGAGATGTCATCAGAAGGATATGAAGCAGCTGCATCAATCTGGAATAACTTTTTTTCTCGATATCTATACCATGGTGAATACTTTTCATCACAATAGTAGCAAAGTCCTTGCTTGCGACATTTCACCATTTCAACTGGAGATACTTTTTGGACCTTCAATATTTGTGTCGGAGTTGAGTGAGCCCTGGGTGAGGATGGTTGAGAACTGGATCCCTCATGGTGGGGCCTAAAGGATGGTCTCTACTTCCTTTGCTAATTGACATGCATGCAACCATGTAGTAGGATGATGCATGCTCACATGAGCTTGAATGGCTTCCTTTAAGCCGCTGATAAAAAATTAAAGGTAAAATGCATCTGATAAGCCCTTAGTCCAAATAGCCAACCATTCAAATGACGTGATGAAATATGTGACTGATCTAGTTTGGCGCAACTTGGTGAGTCTACCAAAAAAATGTGATTCCCTATCAAAACATGCACAAACTACTTTAATGAACATGTTCCAAATGAGATTTCCTAGATAACATTTCTTATGCCATTGCCACCACTTATATATTTCTTGATCCAGGTACCAAAACCCTATATGGAATTTGGTCTCATCATCCCAAATATTATGGAGGGAGAATTATTGTTCCATTTGAGAGACCCACCCTACGAGGTTGGATCCATCAAATTTATGCATGTCAACTTTGGGCATCTTATTCCAAGAGTGTGGATAACCCCAAGGGGAGTGGGAGGAATAAGTATGCTCATAATGGGAATGTTGAGGGTCCTCTACATCGGTCTCTACCTGATTAGATTTCATGAATGGATGCATGGCGTCCTAGAGGGCTGCTTGGATTGTTGTAGGGAGGGAGTCATTGATTGTTGTTTGTATGATATTGTGGATGGATTGCATTCACGATTCTAAGATGGATAGCCTAGTATCACTGTCTTCTTGGGTCTGATCTCAGGTGGTTGTAATGGTAGCGAATTATGTAGTAGATGAGGTGTCAGGATGGAAATCAAGACCACAAAAAGTGAGATGTACCAGGGTGACTAGGACAAAGAGAGGAGTCCAAGGGGATAGGTGTCAAATAAGGGTGTCTTGAAAAGGGGTGGGACCATGGAGAAAAAAATGCTTAAAAGTGAAGGGTACCACTACGATCAGAATGAAGAGAGGAATGCAATGGACTAAGTTACAAATACGGGTGCTGAAATGTGTAGGAATTTTGCAACCAGAATGTAGGAGACACAATTGCACGACAATAGATATTGTCGGTTCTGTTGATTTTTCCGTCCCAAGGGTTAGGGTATTCAAGGGTTCTACAAACAAGGGTTTTCCCTATGCTCTAGTTCTCTGATATACGTGCGAGGTCCAACATTAGTACTCAACCCAATATCTCAGGGCACCAACTAAGGAAGCTAGACCGTACCCTTAACCATACTACCCGACTACCCAGGTACTAGAGAGTATCTTCCTGAGTGTTGTTCTCGGTGACACTATAGCATTCAGGCACCCGATCAGTTTATCTACGGAGGGCTATAGGATTCCTAGGCCGATCCGTATACAGGTGTTTTCTGATGTGCTACCACTCGAAGGGGTACCAACATGGGTTACAAAGGTGGCCAATAGATGTGCGCTTAAAAACCACTTGTATTTCCTGCGTGTATGACCCCCCAACTGCGGGTTTATGCACGTAACGACAGATCTATGTAGCTTAAAGACGTTGGAATACGTTTCTACCCTGAAATGTTTTTTACCCCACAAGTCATGCCTTGGAAATCGCTCTGATACCAATTGCAATATTCTAGATATAATATAATATGCAGAACATAAATATTGAGCAAGCAATACCAGAATAACACCAGAAAGAGCACCTTTATTAATGATAACAATGTTCACTTGTCTCTTCTAGTGGGAAACCTCTAACAGAGCAGAGATCTATTACAATAATCTCCAAGATAAAAATATCCAATGCCTCCTATTCTTATTTATACTAATTCTACCTTCTAAGGACATTTCTAGAAGCAAAAGTTTCTATTAGGCCTTCTTACATTGACTTATTCCCCTTTATTTATTAGGCCTTATTAACTAATGTCGGCCATTGTTACATAGAAAACATATCCTACTAACTAGTGACCCATGGAGAGGGGTTAGAATCAGATCCTAACATTATCAAAGGTTATCCAGTCACAACATGCATCATGTAGAAATGTTCAATAACCTCTTGGAGAACTCCTAGGTGCCTCCCAAGGTCAAGAACCTTTGATTCACTTCATTTATTTATAGTTTAGCTTTGTTCATTCTTTTTGCACTGCCTTTTTAGACCCCATTTTGCGTCCTGTAGAAACTATACAGTTCTTGTAGAACTGCACAATTCCTGTAGAAATATCTTGTAGGTCTGTTTCAACTTCATATTTTGACTTAGCTTAATATTTTTTTCCTGAAAGAATCAATAAACAATAAAAGGACATTTATATTGATATTGATCAAAGGGTTAGATTGTTTTATTCATGTATTAGTGTAACTTTACTTCTATTACAACGTTATGTCATAGCTTAGATCAAATTCATCTTTTCTCTTCAGTTTAATCTTCTTGATTCACTATTCTTTAATGCAGTTAAAATAAGTTCTTTCCATGGAACCTAGATTAGTTGCACTTTCATATTGGTGTGTTTCCTTCAAGCAATTAGTTCAGAGCTGCTTTTTGTCATTTAATTTTCCTACACATTTTTAGCCTTTGATCAGTCTCAAACCTTTGCTACCGAAAATTACATACCGCACATACAATGCATAACACCTCTTAATTTTGTACGAACCCCGGGTTGACAAGTAAAGTAGGAAACCAAGGGTACAATAAATCATTGTTGCTATTCCTTGGATCATCAACTACCATTCCAAATATTTTAGCTGCTAATGAGTCATTGATAAGTTTTTCTATTTGTTGTCGAGTTCTTTAATTTCTCTAGATTTCATCTAATTAATGTTGAGTTATTTAAGTTATTGTTGCATTAGGCTAGTTTTTATCAAGTTTTTTCCATTGTTTTGATCATTTAGTTGTTGTTGCAATCCTCTCTTTTGCTGCTATGATTTCTCTTTGATGTTGAGTTATCTATTTTGTTGCAGAGCTCTTGTTAGACTAGTAACATCCCTTTCTGTTTTTTTCCAGAGCTCTTGTTAGACTAGTAACATCACTTTCTTTTTTCCCTACGTCACAAATCTTGGGGAAAACCCTTGAGCACTTCCCCTCATTTCAATGATGACACAAGGTCGGTCAACAACATGGATCGAATCCATTACAACAATATACTCATTATGAGCTCAACATGTCACTTACGAAAAATTGAACCTGGGTGGGGAGGATAACGAATTCCTTCCAACCACCCGATATAAACCCAATTGACTTAATAACGTCCCTTGCTATGCATTGAAATTATTATTTAGCAACAAATACAATCAAACACATATTGAGCAATGGACGTTGGGAGTTAAAGACTCAAGAAACCCCAGAAGGGGAAATTATATTCAATCATTCCATTCACGTGTGTATTTCTATTGGATAATGGTTCTTTTATATAAAAATAAGTGACTATAACAACTATTTCATAATTAGATATTCAGTTCAACCATCCCCACAACTATCTCCAACAATTTTTTCTTAATCTCTCAAGCAATTCTATAAGATCCTCATCCATAACTTCTCCCCTTGTCCTCATCATTGTTTCATATGCAATTTTTTATGTGTGGTATACATCATTACAAAAAATCATATAAATTAGACATTAATCATGATTTACAAGTAGGAGTTAATCCTTCATACTGCCCAATTAATACTTGTGATTTTAATATTCAAACATCATCCTCTGTCTCTGCACTTGGTCTTTTGAATTGGCCCAATATTTATCTGCATCTTCAATGTTCTTCAGTCTTTTGTAATCTTTATCTTTGGTTTTCTTCATCTTCAATCTTCTTTAATGTTTATCTTGTACTTGCAAAATATAAACATTGTGTTTGTTAAAGCCCGTATAAAAAGTCACCATCCATTGGAATACATGCATCGACAACTAATGTATCTATCGCTTTTGTTGGATTCTTTTTTTTTTCATGGTTCATCAACAAATATTGAATCACAAAACTTCATACTTGTACCTTTGACTCTCTTTGCATCATTATCAATCATCATTCTGGGTTTTCTTTGGCTTACCTGTAACCACATCTTGGGTTTTTGTGGGTTACCCTCAATCATTACATCTTCTGGGTTTTACATTGGTTTAGCCTTAACCATTACAATTCTTGAATGGTTTCGTCTTACCACGAACCATTCATTACACCAAGTGCTTTTGGTTAACCATGAACCTTCATTAGTCATGACAAGTAGTTTTTGGTTTACCACAAACCATCAATGATCAAGATATGGGGCTATACTTTCCTTATCATGGCTTACATCCATTACATCAACATTTCTCTCAGGTAAATACAATTTAAATACATTTTCATTTGAGGCTAATCTAGCCCTTTTACAAGCATAGGACCATGACCATCTTCTTTTTTATCATCAAAACAACATTATCAAGGAGGATCATCAAACTTCTTAGGGATTTCATTTTCACTTTAATTATTTTTTCATCTCAATTGTTGACTCACGATATATATATATATATATATTAGCCCGGTGGGTTAACTCAAGTGGATGAGAGTCGTTGTTTGCTTGAATGAGGTTTTGGGGTCGAATTGTATATATATTAGCCCGGTGGGTTAGCTCAAGTGGATGAGTGTCGTTGTTTGCTTGAATGAGGTTCTGGGGTCGAATCCGCTCGAATGAGGTTCCTGGGTCGAATCCTCGGCCATGAGCCTGTATAGGGCCTCACTTTATGTCCCCACCTGGTTAGGGGCCTCAGAATCAGGTCAGAACGGTTACTCCTCAAGCTACCATCCACAAAATGTGGGAAGTACTCGGAGGGTTTCCCCGTGTTTCTTCCTACATATATATGTGTGTGTGTGTGTGTGTGTGTGTGTGTGTAGGTGTGTGTGTGCATACACACACACACACACACACACACACACACACATATATATATATGTATATATATATATATCAATTTCTATTAATGTAACCTTGATTTTTCTATTTCTTGCTTCTTTTTTCTTCTTTTTGCTTCATGTTTTTTGAATTTCTACTTGCCACTGCATGTTTTGTCAGTGCCTAGGTTTTTGTGTCCGATATTCTTTTATCTTCTTTCACTTCACCATCCTCTTCTGTCTTTTAACACTATCTTCAATTTCTCTTCTTTCTTCTTCTTATTTCATCACTTATGCCAAAAATATGCCCCTTGCTGCACCCCATTATGAGTCTGTCTTTGGTTTCTTGCTCTCTTTCATCTTTCTTCTTTGCCTTTCTTTTTCATCTCTTCTTTTGCAAAAATTCCCTATTTGATTCTCTCGTTGAAATAACTACATAAAATAATGTTTCTTGTTGGAGTTTATGAAGATCAAATAAGGCCCCTATAACCTTGGTTTGTCAAACTTAATTGATGCACCATGTAAATATATGACACAATTCAAATATTAACTTGATTTCAACTTTTATTATAACTTTACAAAAAACTTCATTACATAACCAAGTTTTTTCCTTTCACTTTTCGACATAACTTTGAATTTACTTCAACTCTTTACATCAAAAGATTTTCTTTTAAATTTAACACTTTACAATTTAACCAAACCTTTTACCTGCTCAATGTCTAATTTGATTTTGACATTGACTTTAACTTAAACTACTAAAAATATGTTCTCAACCTTCTTTGACTTTGAATTTGATATAACTAAACTTTAATTTTAATTTGATATCAATAAACTCTCTAACACCTTTATGGGCTTAACTTTGATTCAATCGTTTAAACAATCAATTCCATACTAAGAGTTAGCTCAATTTTGACTCAAATTTGTATTTATTATATCAAAAGGACTCTCAACAATATCTAAGTTTTCCAAATGTTTGTGAACTTGAACTTGCCCTTTTACAAAATTCAGTTTTCCAAATGTTTGTGAACTTGAACTTGCCCTTTACAAAAAATCTCAATATACAGCTTTGTACTTTTTCACTTGGATTTTTTTTTTTTTTTTTTTAGTACTCTGATTCCTATGCACAATAATAATACCATTTATGACCTTTATTGACTTAGTTTTACGTAGGGATTTAAAAAATATCATTCTTTCACTCAATTACACAAAAATATTTATACTCAACTCTTTTTTTACTTCGTTAATGCAAGTGGCCAAGGCCAAGGTCAAGGATTTATTTGTTCAACTATTTGACAAAGGCAATATTTATTTAGATTGTAGATTTTGTCTATTCAACTAGTATAAAGAATAGTTAATGAAAATCAACAAAGTCAACAATTGACAATGAGTATGGAGAATAGTTAATGAAAATCAACAAAGTCAACAATTGACAATGAGTATGGAGAATAGTTAATGAAAGTCAATAATTAACAACAAGTGGTCAAGGTCAAGGATTTATTTGTATTTCACAAGGTAATATTTATCTGGATTGTAGATTTTGTCCATTCAACTAGTATGGATAATATGGATAATAGTTAATGAAAATCAACAAAGTCAACCATTGAAAACGAGTATGAAGAATAGTTAATGAAAATTAACAAAGTCAACAATTGACAACTAGTATGGAGAATAGTTAATGGAAATTAACAAAGTCAACAATTGACTTTACTCATACTGAAAAAAATCTGCAACCAGTTGACTTTGCTAAATATCCATATGACAGAATCTGCAATCAAGTTAATGGAGTTAAGGAATGGAGAATAGTTAATGGAAGTCAACATAGTCAACAGTTGACTGTAGTCAATACTGGACGAAATCTGCAACCAATTGACTATGCTAAATGTCCATAGGACAGAATCTGCAATCAATTAATGGAGTTAAGGAATGGAGAATAGTTAATGCAAGTCAACAGTTGACTTTACTCATTTAATGCATGTAACAGTTGACTTTACTCTTTTAAGGCCAATCTTTGACCATTCTTTGAGAAAATTGTGCAGGGTTTCTTCTTCTGCGTTCTCTTCTTCCTTGTTCTTTCGAGCATTGTACGCTTTTCTTCCTCTGCAAGCTTCTTACGTTGATCTTTAAAGAGTAGTGGAGATAGCTTCCAAGCCTTGTGAAATAACTGTGTCACGTTCTCTCAAGATCCATGAAGCTATGCGCTATGAGGATCGTGTTGCTATCCTAATCGCGTAAAGAGGCTTCATCATCGGGTTCGATACCATGATAAATTGTGAAGGACAGAGAAATGCAGAGAGAAAGAATAGTATATCTAAATGTATGAAGAAGTACAGAACAAAACTGAAGAGGTTAAGCTATATACAGCTGTGTCTTACAATGTAAGATGGTTGAGCTATATATGCTCAAACAAGACGAAAATAGAAAGTACAACTGTCCAGTACAGCTGGCAGTGTACGATCATACTGTTGAGGGTACAATATATTTAACACATCAAAGAAGCAACGGAGAGCTCGTGCTTCACTTAGAGATTCAAAAGTATTATTCTTTGAACGTTTGGCCAGCGCTCTTGATACCGAACTTCTGTCGATATATAACTCTCATTGCAACAACATATCAATTTTTTTTTAGTTTTTCTCAGATTCCAGCATGCTTCATGTTCATGATTTCAAAGGTGGATGGATAGAAGAATTATGGATTCAACATAGTGTTAGATATTAATGAAGAAATGCTAATAATAGAATTAGTTATAATTGAGGCTCCTCGGTGTCCTCTACAGCAGTTATCAGATCCACTATTATAGGAATCTGTTGCTTGAGTATCAAACTATAAATGTAAGTGTTTCTTTGGATTAATATGATGAATTAAGCTGAGTTCTATCTCTCTTCTGCAGTTTTATTTATTTTGTTATCGGAGCGTGTGAGGGGGCATTCAGTCAGAGCAGGTTGATAACTGCGTGAGGAACCTCACCATCGCATATACAGGAGATAGCTGCTGGAGATAACGCTGTTCTCTCCATCTGGGTGCATACGATTTTGAGTTGTATCGGCGTGTACATTGCTTGTTTGCTGCGGGAGCTGTCCCTTGTTTGATCTGGAGCTGCGCGCATCTTTGTCTCTTGGAGCTTTTGCAGTGGCTGCCTGCCTCCTGCGAGCTGGAGCTGCGCTGATTGTTGGTGCTGCGTACCAATCTTCATCAGTTAATTTCAAACAGAAATCGGATCTCTCTTTGCCATCGCTAGAGATCACTGTTTGGTGGGCGCTTGAGGCGCATATTGTTGCTGCTGTGTGGGAGGAACTGCTGTGTGAAGACGTGAGACTTTTCAATTGTTACTGACGTGAGAGCAATTATGAGTGCCGGATTGCTGCACAAGGAGTAATTGCAGAGCTGAGTTGTCTGTGTGAAGACACCATAGTGTCTGTGTGGAGGTATTCTTTTTTTTTGAGTTGATTAAAGAATTTTTGATTGCTGAAATGTCAAATTCATTCACATATAATTATCTGAATGAAGCATCTAAGTTGGATGGTGATAATTACATTGACTGGAAATTTAAATTTAAGAGAAGCATATAAGCTGGATGGTGATAATTACATTGATTGGAAAGATTTTTGAAGCATGGAATGTGTGGGTTATTGTAAAAGGAGATGAAGTCAAGCGCACATATTGGGAGAAATGAGAAACGAAAGCTAAAGATTGTTATAAAAGGAAAGCTAATGAATCCAAACAGAAGTTCAGAAAACATAATGAAAATTATGTGAAAAGTGACACCTCTATTAATGATGGTTTTAGGAATCTAAAGTTGTTTATTTCCAAAGCTCCATTGTCCGCAGAAATGATGATGAAAGTGCATGGTTCATAGATTTAGGAGCCTCAACTCATATGTCTTGTAACAAAGAATGGTTTGATGAATATCACTAGAGCACAGATGAAACACACATATATTTAGGAGATAACAGATCTCATAAGATTAGGCAAATGAAATAGATTCACAATGTGTTGTATGTTCCAGGCATAAAAAAGAACTTGATATTTGTTTCCACAATAATTGATCAAAATTTGAATGTAGAATTTATGCAGTCTCGATGTTTTGTGAAGGATATTCAGAATCATTATAAAGTCATAGCCACAGGAACAAGAATTGGAGGTTTGTATAAGCTTGATGTAACAAGGGGCACTCATCAAGCATTAACATCTACAACAATGTCAACAATTGAGCTATGGCATCGCAGGTATGGACATCTTAATCAAAACGACTTAGTGCTACTTCAGAAGGAATTGATGGTTGAAGGACTTCCTGTTTTGAAAAATGAGCATATAGAATGTGAAGCTTGTGCACTAGGTAAGCAACATAGGGAAGAATTTCCAGTGCATAAAGAGAAGAAAAGAGAGAGATAATTGAATTAATACATACTGATGTCGATGTCTGGTCCCATGCAAACCATGTCACTTGGAGGTGCAAGGTATTTTCTTATATTTGTTGATGACAGATCTAGATTTACTTGGGCTTATTTTATAAGGAAAATGAGTGATGTATTTGAATATTTTAAGGAGTTTAAAACTATGGTGGAAAAGGCAAATGCATCAAGATTCTAAGATCCGATCAAGGTGGAGAATATACCTCAGGAGATTTTGATAGCTACTGCAAGAACAATGGGATCATTCAACAATTCACCGTGTCTCATACACCACAACAAAATGGTGTAGCTGAAAGGAAGAATAAGACATTAGTGGAATGTGCTCGCAACATGTTGAAAGGTAAAAACATTTCTAATGGTTTTTGGGCAGAAGCCATTAATACTGTTGTTTATTTGAAAAATAGAAGTCCAACTAAGATTCTAGATCTGAAAACGCCTTTTGAATTCCTTTATGGATATAAACCTTAAGTTGGTCATTTAAGAATATTTGGTTCCAAGGCATTTGCTCATATTCCAAAAGATGAGAGAAGGAAACTTGATGCAAAATCTGTTAAGTGTGTATTCCTTGGTTATTATGATGATCATAAGGCATACAAGTTGTTTGATCTTAGTGCACATAAGTTGATTGCAAGCAAAGATGTGATTTTTCATGAGAATACAGATGATGAGATAAGTAAAAATGATGTTTGGTATACTCCTTATGACAATGATGCTCATGTAAAGTTGAGATAGACGATGAACATGAACAGGTACAAGAGCAGGAACATGTACAGGAACAAAGTGGAAGCAACATGGATACTACAAACACTCTCGAGTCACCTAGAATGGATCTTACGCCACATAGCAAAATAAATGAGAGTGGGGGAACTCAAAGGAAGTCATCCCGAACAATTCAGGTACCTTCTAGGTATAAAGATTATGCATTGATGACACAAGTAATGAATGTTGTAGAACCTATTACTTATGAACAAGCTAAAGATCATAAGGAATGGAAAAATGCAATAAATGAAGAATATGAATCAATAATGAAGAATGAAACATGGGAATTAACAAAACTGCTTGAAAACAAAGTTCCCATAGGATGTAAATGGCTGTATAAAACCAAATTTAATGCAGACGGATGTGTTGACAAATACAAGGCTAGATTAGTTGCAAAAAGGTATTCACAAAATGAAGGAATTGATTATGAGGACACTTTTGCACCTGTGGCTAAGTTAAATAAAATTAGAGTCATGATTGCATTAGCTACACTACACAATTGGAAAATACAACAGTTAGATGTTAAATTTGCATTTTTGAATGGAGATTTAAAAGAAGAAGCTTATTTGGTTCAGCCTGAAGTATTTATAAAGAAAGGACAAGAGGATCTTGTGTGTAAGCTAAAGAAATATTTATATGGTTTGAAACAAGCACCTAGATCTTGGTATATTAAGATTGATTCATTCTTTGCACAAAAAGGTTTTGTGAAAAGAAAAAATGATCTTAATTTGTATGTCAAAAAGGATGAAAATGGGAATGTTGCTTTGGTATCTTAATATGTTGATGATTCAATTATAACAGACAATGCTTCTCACTTGATTGAAGATATTAAAATTCATTTATCACAGATGTTTGAAATGAAGGATCTTGGTGAAATACATTATTGTTTAGGTTTGGAAATATGGAGAGAAGACGGTAAAACAATGGTCACTCAAAGAAAATACACAAGGGAGATTTTGGAAAGGTTCAATATGAGTGAAAGCAAGGCAGTGTCAACACCTTTAGAAAATAATGCTAAGTTTTCTAGTGTTGATGAAACTAAAAAGGCAAATGGTACTCTGTATCGCCAGTTGGTGGGAAGTTTGAACTATCTCACTATTACTAGACCAAAGATAGCATATTCAGTCAACATTCTTAGTCAGTTCATGGCTAAGCCATTTGAAAGCCACTGGGTAGTTGCAAAGAAAGTCCTATATTTGAAAGGAACTGTTAATTTGGGTATTATGTATACTGACAATTGTGATGTTGAGTTGACAGGTTACTCTAATTCAGATTGGGCCGAAAATCCCGATGACAGGAAATCAACTTCAGGATATGCAATTAACATTGCTATAGGGGTCGTGTCATGGAGCAGTAAGAAACAACCAACAATTTCTTTGTCGTCAACATAAGCTGAGTACAAATCTCTATGCAATGATACGTGTGAAGTTGTTTGGTTAAGGAGAATTCTTGAAGATATTGACAATAAGAAAATGAAGCCTACTGTTCTCAAATGTGACAATCAAAGTTCTATTAAATTGACACACAACCTAATTTGTCATGTTAGAACAAAGCATATTGAAATCCAACACCATTTTGTAAGATAAAAGATACAGTCAAAGGAAATTGACTTGATCTATTGTAATACCATTGATAATGTGGCTGACATCTTTACCAAACCTCTTGGAAAGATGAATTTTGAAGAATGGAGGAAACGATTAGGTGTGGTAGAAAATCCATTTCTCCATTAAGGGGAAGTGTTATATATTAATGAAGAAATGCTAATAATAGAATTAGTTATAATAGAGGCTCCTCCGTGTCCTCTACAATTGTTATCAGATCCACTATTATAGGAATCTGTTGCTTGAGTATCAAACTATAAATGTAAGTGTTTCTTTGGATTAATATGATGAATTACGCTGAGTTCTATCTCTCTTCTGCATTTTTATTTATTTCATAGCATACCTAACACCTTTGTTCTTCGAGAGTGAGAATGAATCACAACCATAAGCTTTGAGCTCATTGTTTATGAAATATATATTTTATGCTTGCTCTTATGATGTGATAGATCTCATCCAACACATATTTGAGTTTTGATTTGTGCAAGAATTCCACATCATAAATCATAGTTCTATAACACACAACATATATACAAATTGCTTACATTCAATAATAAGAAGAGAAAGAGGGAGTTATATAGCCTTTACATTGAATGACAACAAGAGAAAGAGGGAGTTATATAACCTTTGTAGTTGCATAGCGTTTATCTTGGTTAACATTGCATTCCTTTCCTCATTAAAAATGTGGCTACAATCAAATATACCACAATGATCACATTAAATCAACCACACAAAATTCTCAATAATATTCAACTTCTTTATATTCTTTTTACACATGATATTTAGCACCTTATGTCAAACCATGGAGTTATGAGTCCCTTAAGATGATAAGTTCTTTGATACTAAATGTTGGGATTATTATTTCGTAGTAAAAACAATCAAAGACATATCATGCAAGGGAAAAGTGGGAGTTAAACACTTATGAAACCTCAGGGTGAAAATTCTATTCAATTATTCCATTCTCATGTGTATTTCTATTGTAAAATGGTTCCTTTATATAACAATAGATCATCCTCCCTAACTTCTTTCCAAATAGAATTTAATGGTGGTATACATCATTACAAAACAATCATATAGTTTAGACATTAGTCACGATTCACAAGTAAGAGTTAACCCTTTTATGGGTTAGGCATCTACATCCTTTTCTTTTGCATTAATGTTTATTATGCATGCATTTTCCTTGTCGACCTTTCTCTTTTCCATTCATTTCTTTCCATTGCGAGGATGACACAATGCCTTAGTTTGGAGGGGGTGGGGAGGGGTGGGTGGCATGTAGCGTGCTAAATGCATATCATTTCCGCATCAATTTCTGGTGGCTACCCATTTCTTTCACTTATTCCCACATGTCCCATTTTCACCAACTCATGATAAGCCTACCCCCTAATGATTAATTTAGTTGCAATTAACAATATATGGATTGGGATGTGAAATGACGAAAGATGTGACAATGAGGCTATAATGATGACAAGTGCTATCATTTTATTGCAACTCCAATTTATGGTTAGAATCATCACATTTAGTGTAGGACACATTTGTTTTAGTGCATGATGATTTGGCAACTTGTGTGCAATGTCTGTCCTCATTTTCATTACCAATGGTCATTCATGTCCGTTTCACCTAATTGTTGCATCTCTCATAAGCCACTAATTCATAGTGGCAATGCTATTAAGTGAAGACATTTGTATGAAAAATGATGGGCGGAAATTTGAATAGACATTAACCAACCAGGGTTGAGCCCATTCTCCTTGAGCTTGTTGTCATTGATATTTTTTAACGAGTTGTTTGGTTTCAATTTTTTGAGAAAATCCAAGATTTCTATGATCCCATGGTGGGATATTTTTTTCAAAAGTTACAAAATGAAACTAGCATGGTGAATGGGTTAGAAAATTGTCTCAAAGGAAAGCATTGCTAGAGTTACTAGCTTGGCTACAGAAGAGAAATGATGGTTTAAGAAGAGAGCCAAATCAATGTGAGAAAAACGAGCCTTTTTAGCAATATATGAAGAAATTGGTGGCATAGGGTAGAGAATTCAATGTATTTATCTTCCACAACCTTGGGGTAAAGTGGCACATCATGTTCTCCGATACATTTTCTACAAGGGTCGTTCTTCCCTTGTCCCAACATATCATTTTTTCTTCCTTGTGCATCTCAGAAAAAATTAGAGCATTAACATTTCCTTTTATTTTCTAAATCCATTCAAAATTGGCTCACAATATTAAGGAAGGGAATTTAATCCATTGCACTCATCACAAATTAATTCAATTGTTAGTTAAAGATGCATAACTTTGAACTCGACCAAATGTCATTTGTGACAAATATACCAGTAAGATAGCTTCTAGATCCACAAAAAATGAGGCCAATGTGAATTAGGCGGTTATGATGTAGAACCTCCTCAAAGTAGTGAGTGAAAATTGAATCCTATGGAGATAGAAACAAGGTATAGAGAAGATGACCCTCTTAGTGGGTTGTGACAAAGATGGATGCCTAAAAGGAAATTTCATGACATTGTGTAGATAGGGGATGATAGTTTGGCACTCCCAAGATTGGTTGGATAACCTTCCCATAGTATTGTACACCATCAAATTCCTTCTCCAAACACTTGCTATCCTTGGAGTATATGGAGAAACAATTGTAGAATAAGAGGAAGATCTAGTTGTAGTTGTTGAGACACTTCATCTAGAAAGTCAGTTGGTAGCCATATTTGACATAGTGAACACTGAATGTTAGGTAAGCATTGACTTTGCAACACCACCTTACGATGATATTCTTGCAGAATTACATTAGTTGCATACTGAATTGAATAATATAATTGTTGAATGAGATAATTTGAAGGTTTTACCTCAACTTATGAAAATTGATTTATTTCTCTAGAAACCCATAACAATAGGTTGAATATAGTAAAAAGGAAAGCATTTGTATCGTATCGTAATAAACAAGATACTATTGGGATCTTAACAAATAATATAATAAATTGAAGAGCGAGTTAGAGGATGAAAATATGGGTCATGGTTAAGAGTCGCAGTAGCAAGTGGAAGAAATAGAGAAATTGAGACATAATTAGCTAAAGTTGGGGAGTTTCTAGCTACTGACATGTTGGATAGTAGACCACCTTCCCCTGTGTATCCTTTGTATTTTAGGGAAAAATGATTCAGGTTTCAGTTGGAAATAATTATCTCATACTTTTCCTTTGACACTAAAGGCACCAGGAATTTTTTTTACAAGATTTATTTCTCCATTAATCTTGAATAGTGCAATCTACTCTATGAACTCTATATGCATGATAACATGTTGATATATAATAGTGTGTGGATCCATAATCACTTTATCACATATTTTTCCCTAGATATTTTCAATTGAGTTTGTACAATAAAATAAAAAAGGATCACGAATTAGAATTATATAAGGAAGATGAATTGAGTGTACCACTATTTATTCAGGATGAAACCTTCTATGTGGATGCTAGAAACAAAGAACACTATTAGAGGGGTTCAAATCCCTAAATTCAATATGTTATGTTCTAATATCAGTCCACATCAATTATAGGTTTCATAGCTTTCTACTAAAGTTTAGTTGATAATGCTAAAATGTGCTGCCAGATGCAATGGTGAGGGCTTACTAATGAGCTCAAGTGACATGAACCACACTCACTTGCTAATCTCATAGTTGTCCTCCATCAAAGAAGAATTTTATGTTACTTATGCTTAAAGAGTTGGGTCTATAGTGACTAGGCCTCAAACTTTGTTTTCCTATATTGTGGTATCCTATTCCAGATTGGAGGAGCAATGTTCATATTGATAAAGTCAGAAGAAAATAGATGGTAGAAAATCACATACTTGGGAGGGTTCCATCCTTTAGAGGCCTACTCTCAAATGGTTCCATATGATGATTTGGCATTCTGGACTAAATAAAGCATTGATAATATTAGTTGATTGCATAAGGGACATGCAATATCTTCAATTAGGGGGTATGATGAGCCTTCACATTTCCCTATTTTTCTAATGGATTTTCTACTATTTTCTCTTTGAATTTGGACCTTTTTATTTTGCCCACTAATGCCTTTTGCGCAATCCATGCCTATAACAAAAAGTTTAGATTTATCCACTTTTACATGGAATCTCATGTTATAATGAATGTTATTGTTAAGGATAGACTGGAATGCATGAATCTATGTATCTAGAGTTGTCAACGATGTTTTAGGATGCATAGTGATTCCATTTCTTGACATTGTAGAGATTTTTTATGATTATAGTGTTTCATGATCAAATTCATCATTTAGCAATGTGTTGATGCACTCTCCAATATGATGATGAGTTCTTTTAGTTGTTGATGATTCCTTCCATATGTTGATAAACAATTCCATTTATTGATGAGTTAGTGCAACACACTACAAAGGTTAAGGAGAAGATTGTTTTTGGATGAACAAGTTCTATGGATGGTTGGAGTTTAAGACCTTGCATATTTTGCTACTCTAGAATTGTAGCAATGAATATTTCCATGAATAATTGAAGATAATTTAGAGCAATTGGAAGCACATTGTATCTCACTGAATAATTGTTCTTTTTGAGGAACAAATTTCTTCTTTTTCTCTCTAGGATTGTAAAAGAAAATAATGTAAAGAGATAAATATTAGTTATTTACTTGTTAGTTAATTTTATTGGAACATGGTAACTACCAAAGAACTTAATAGACAAATTTTTTAAAGACATATTGGAACCATTTTGGTCTAGTAAATAATACTTAGTAATTTGCTCCATCCCAATTATAGTTGTTGGTTGTTCTTAGAGTCCTTGAGTTGATTTATTATGATATCATTCTTTGAGATACAAAGTACAAGCCCACTCTTGCAACATGCAATTGGATGGATCTTGTGTTCATAGAATCATATTGTATTCCCTGTTCAATGGTTTATTTTATGTTGATTGCATTTTTGAGTAATTAATAGAATAATGTAGTGGATTTTTTTTATTGTTCCACTTTCCATAATTTTAGCACTACATGATAAAGTTATGGTTGAAGGTATGTTTGATTGAACACTAGATTTTGATTTTTGTAAACATTTCATATATGGTAAACAAAATTGTGTAAGATTCTCATCTGGTGCTACAAGAGAAAAGGGGATCTTAGAGTTAGTACACAATGATGTGTTTGGACTTGTTCTTGTTCCATCATTAGGTAAATATATGTACTATGTTTCATTCATTGATGATTTCTCAAGGAATACATGGATTTATTTCCTTTAAAATAAATCTGAGGTTTTTGGTAAGTTTCAAGAGTTTAAGGATCTAGTGGAGAATTAGACAGAGAATAAAACAAAAGTGTTAGAGAATAGATAATGGTGGAGAGTTTTGCATGAATGAATTCAAGGAATTCTGTAAGAAGTGCAATATAGAAAGGCAGAATACTACTCCATAAAAACTCAACAAAACAAGGTTTAAGAAAGGATGAATAGGACGCTGATGGAAAAATCAAGGAGCACACTCAGTGGTGCTAGGTTAGGACATGAATTTTGGGTAGAGACAGTAGGTATTGCATGTTACCTGGTAAATAGATCACCCTCATCAACATTGGTGGAAAAAACTCTACATGAGGTATGGACTGATAAGAAACCCTCTCTTGAAAATATTAAAGTGTTTGGTTGTGATGCCTATGTACATGTTCCAAAGGAAAATAAGAGTAAGCTTGATAATAAAGCTGAAAAGTTTATCTTTATTGATTATAAAGATGGTGTAAAAGTATATAAACTTTGGAACCCATAAACTAGGAAGGTTTTCTATAGTCGAGATGTTGACATCAGAGAGGTTAAATATGTTCCCAAACAAGAAGTCCCACCAAAAAAAAAAAGAACAAAAAACATTAGAGTTTGAGTTTGAGGGTGAAGAATCTGACTCAACAGAAGAATAGTAATAATAATAAGAAGAACATCATACTCTAGTATTGAGGAGATCGGTTCGAGAAAGAAGAAAACTATAAAGGTATTCTCCACTTGATTTTCGTTCTAATTTTTCTTTTTCCATTATTGGTGATAATCCCGAAATTGTTAGGGAGGAAATTGATTCAGAGGATGGTAAACTATGGAAGAAATCCATGGTTGAAGAAATGGATTCCTTGGATAAAAATTAGGTTGAAAGCTCGTTGGTATCAAATGGGTGTTTAAGAAAAAATTGAATGCAGAAGGTAAGGTGGAGAAGTATAAATCCTTCCTAGTAGTAAAGGGATATTCCCAGGTAGAGGGAATAGTTTTTGATAAAAAAAACTTCTCATGTTGTTAAATCGATTTTTATTAGATTTATTTAGTCTATTACTACTTATTTTGATCTTGAAATAGAACAAATGGACATAAAGACAACATTCCTGCATGGGGATCTTGAAGAATAAATATACATGAAACATCATGAAGGTTTTGTAGTGAAGGTAAGAAAGAGCCAGTTTGTAAGCTTAAAAAGTCTCTATATGGGTTAAAGAAATCTCCAAGGATGTGGTGTCAAAAGTTTGATACTTGTATTTTGGGACTTGGTTTCACAAGGAGAAAAGATGATCACTATGTGTATTTCAAATTAGTTGGTGATCATTTTATTCATGTGGTTTTGTATGTTGATGATATGTTGCTATTTGGAAACAATGAAGTTAAAAACATAGTTGTCTTCTAAGTTTGATATTAAATATCTTGGTGCTAACAATTTTATTTTGGGCATGGAAATTAAAATAAATCAGACAAACATGAAACTCTTGTTGAACCAGAGGAAATATGTTAAGAAAATATTTCATAGGTTCAATATGAAGGAATGTAAACCGATCAAGGTACCTATTCTTGTAGGTGTGAAGTTATCTACAAATAAGTGTCCCAAGACATAGGAAGAGGAAGAGGACACGTCTCATGTGTTAAGTTTTAGTGTTGTTATTAGGTTATTTCCAAATTACATGAACATTCAATGCATTTACAAAACAACAAACATAAGGAGGATCACTCAAAGAAGCACAATCCCAAGGTACACACCATTTTATACTGGGAAACCATCATGGGGGAGAAAACCAAACAAAAACTTCCTCAATAATAGCTTGCCAATACAATTCCAATACTAAGACCAAAACACCAAAGATAAACCAAGACTAATCATGTGCCTCTCTTATCCTTCCTCCTAGAGCCACAACTCCCTTCAAGATATGCGCACTAGATGAGTGAGTGTGAGTGTGTATAAGTGAGGCATCATCCTCACATATAAATACTAGTCGAGGAGGTGCTAGGGTTATGTCTCTTCACTTAGTGGGGTCGAATTCTCCTAGAAGTGGTTAAAACCACTTTATAAGTACTAGGGGACGACTTTACAAATACCACTATACAAATGTAGTTTTACCAATCCACAAAAGGGGATTTGATCTCATACAAGATCCGACATGATCAATCCGCAAAAGGGGATTTGATATATAAGATAATAACTCAAAATTAATTAGAATATTCTTCGAAGTTACAATATTTCAACACTCCCCCTTAACGAGAAGGGTATTCTACTGACATGACCCAACACAACATCATCAAGGGAAGGAGAGGGCAACATCATCATCAACATATGGAACACTAACTGACACATCTAAAAATCATTGGAAGTTTTTCTCATCATCAATATCATCATCGTTTACAACATGGAGCTAGAGTAACATCATCATCATCAACAACAACAACATGAAACTTACATATCAACATCAATAGCATGAAGCTAGAACAACAACATCATCAAAAACATAAGGCTAGAACAACATCATCATCAATATGTGGAAACAAAATGAGGCAGGTGTATCAACAACAACATTTGTGGTGCTTTGACATACCGTCCTTACTGGACCTTCAATATCTTCCCAGGAATCATAAGATTCCCTAGGATATAAAATCATAACAAGCTACCATGTGGTAATTTGATAGATTGTCCTTACCGAACCTTCGATATCTATCCAGGAATCATAAGATTCCCTAGAATATAAAATCTTAACGGAGCTACCACTACTGACCACAACTAGCATATACATGCATAGGTACTCTGACAGACCATCCTTACTAGACCTTTGGGATTTTCCCAAGGATGACCAATCCCTTAAGATATAACATCCTAACGAAGCTACCCATTATTGGTCAGGATACCATAGTATCATCAACATCACTCCCCCTTTCGAGGGAGGTCCTTTCAGAAAACACCAAGCTTGTCTCAGAAGTACTCTAACTTCACACGAGATAGAGGCTTGGTCAACACATCTGCAACCTGCTCACATGTGCCAACATATTGGAGCTTTACATTTCCCCTCTGCACCATATCATGAATGTAGTGATACCAGATCTCTATGCGCTTCGACTTATCATGGAAAACTGGGTTCTTTGTCATCTTTATACAACTCTGGTTATCACATAGAATCACGGTGGCTTCCATCCCAAGATCGAACAGACCTATCAACAATTTTTGAAGCCATATGGCTTCACAATTGGAGGAACATGCTGCAATGTCTGAAGTCATGATCTCCGGTATAACATAGACCATAATCCAATGTACCCTTAAGGTATCTCATCACATGTTTTGCAGCTACAAGGTGAACACGTCCGGGTTCCACCAGATATTGTCTCAAGGTATTCACAACAAAGCATATATTCAACCTGGTATTCATCAGATACATCAATGATCCAATAATCTGTTTGTATAGAGTAACATCAACCAACTTCGATGAAGTATCAACCAGGAGCTTCAAATTTGTTTCCATGGGTGTGTTCATGGCTTTACATTCCAACATGTCAAATCTCTTCAGTATTTCAACTGCATACTTCCCTTGGTTAAGGAATATCTTCTTTGGACTCTGCTCAAATGAGAAAAAACATTCTGTGGTCTTCTCCTGGATTAGGTTTCCATGTAAAAAATATTGGTGTACTGTGTATGTGTATGATTGTTCATTTGTTCATGGTTTATTTACTCTGCACTTATTGAATGATAATTCTATATTGATCATAAAGATAAATAACACTTGCACACTATGGTTAAAAGGATTAAAAATATGCATTATTGATTCACCCCCCTCTCAGTAATACAATAACCCCTTTACTTCTCTCAACCCATTGGGCATCCCATTCATTTATAAGGGTCTCTTTGGAACAAGTAACTAGGAATATCACTACTGGAAAACTCAAGGGAGCTCACTGCTAGGAAAACTACCAGGAACAGAACAACAATCACTTGTTGTTACAATGAAACTCACACACGAGTTCACTCTTCGGGCCTGACAACATGTTTCTTCAGTATTATGATCCAAATACACTCCAGAATTCTCCATCCATGGTTTCTCCAGCTCCAATCTCTTATTTTCTACTCTCTGCTTGTTGTTCATGCAAAAACATTAACTGTCCAAAATTGTTGTAACTGCCTATACGAATTTCCTCTCTTGGGATTACTTGCTTGACTTACACTCTTCCCTAAACTAATTATAATCAATCCCCATGCTCCCAATAAATATGGGATGTGACCTCTCACACCCACCCTCTTATATGCATCCAATAATTGGCTTTGAGGACACTCAATCATAAAATAGAAGGTTCATATACCAATAGTAATTTTAGGAAGTGGGTTGAATTAATAGACATGGGTAATTCCCCCTTGGATCCCTATAATTATACATTCTCTTAGACCCTCCCCTCTCTCATGGATTAATAAACCCCCATATCTTTCCATGTCCCCCGATAGGTGGCATTACATTTTATTTATTAAAATTTATAAATACAATTCGCATATACATCACTTGGCCGTGGCCACATTTCATATCTACATTATGCATTAATTAAACTAGGGATTATAGTGGGAATGTTACATCAAATTTTCCTCTATACATATGCATGGGCACTATCATGAGTTTCAATACTCTTACTTACCTAGAAATCACCTTTGGCACTCACCTTTATCATTTGGGAAAATTTCTCCAAATTTTGACATTATTTGGAAAAATCTTCACATCGAGTAGCTACATGGTTCATGGAATCCAATTCCACTTTTTCCTACAACTTTATGGAGCGACCCAATGCTCCCCTAGAGAAATTATACCTTCTATCATTTTTTCCTCTGTATTAACTTTCCAATGACCATACCCTTGCCTCAATCTGATTTATTAGCCAAACGTTATGCATTCTTGAAATTCCCATTCTGTTCAATGGTGTCCTTCAAGTCCATCGATCACCTTCCTTATGATTCCATATAGATCCTTAGGCTCAAAACTAAATTCTGAGTGGATACTTGGATTCTCCTATCGAATATCTTTCTAATGACTACTTTCTTTCTCATTTATGAGCACTCAACATAAAGTTATAGTCAAATGAATATTGCCAATTTACCCCTTTTGTGCACCTTTCTCCTTGGTGAAGATAATGTCAAACACCAACTTTGGCCACCTACAAAGGTGAATCTGTCCGGAACCAATGAAAATTTTCTGAGTGACACAAATAATAATTTCGACACTAAATTCACAACAACTCTCATATTGTCAAACTAATGCTCCAGTAAAAATCTGCAACAATATGGAAATGATAACTTTGCCCCTTTTGCATTTTCTCTTGGCTTGAAAATTTTATCCCTGTTCATGCATCCCCACACCAACCCCTTTGTAATTTTGATAGAATATCAATTGGGTATCTTCATGCCCACCTTTTGAACGACCTACAAAAATTTCACCTTCATCCAGGCTCCCGATTGATAGCTATGGCCTGAAGAAGTTTTGATTGTTTTCCCATTTTTAACCATGTATGTTACATGTGTCTTCTTTCTCTTATTGGTCATTTTAATGTTCTCAAATTCAAAATCTGGCTCCATGGTTGTCTTCTATGGTTCATAATATTTCCATATACTACTCCTATGCCCCAAAATAACTTCCAAGCAAGGAGTTATGCCCTCTGGAAGTAAACTAGTATTGAAAAATATACCTTGTATTGTTTCAGTTGTAATGTTTTCATACGAGCTCTGTTTCACACCCGATATAGCTCATTGGAAAGATCTATTTGATTTATTTTATTTAAGTTTGTGTACCACCGGTATTCATAATTATCGTGACTTTTGAATGCCTAAAATTTCATTTAGGGCCTCAAAATTGCTCCACAAGTTGAAGACCTTCAAAAACTAAAAAAAATTGTAGAAAATATATTGTTTTACTGCTATAAGAGTCTTTTAATCTATGTCATCGATCTCAAAATGGGAGTAATCTCATTCATTGATCCGCTAAACCTTTCCCACACCTGCAGATGGATATCCACCATTGATCGTCCAAGTCGAAGTAATTTGGACCGTTTATCCAAGATCCATCGGTGATCAGAGATCGATGATTTCCTTTAGATACGCAAAACACCCTGCCAATTTCACCGATTTGACCATCATCGATTTCCTTTGACAATCAATTTTTTAAGACAACACTAAACCATCCAACATGAGCATCAGCCATCAAAACTTTTGGTTGGCATACAAAATCACTTTCTAATTCCGTCGACCTGACCATCGGCCATCAACCTTTTCTTCGATGACGTGGCAACTAGGCTGACATGGAATGACACAAGGATGATGACATGAAAACTTAGTTGACATGGCCTGACACTTAGATGTTGATATGGCATGACAGGTGGATGCTGACATGGCATGACACACCATCACCCTCTTTCCCTTCATTTTCATTCGAAAACTTTTCTTGGATGAACCGAACACCTCACCAATTTCGTTGACCCATCCATTGGTGATCGACTATTTCCTTTGGAAAACCAATTTTTCCCATGAATTTTGTCGAATTATGATACTTATAATTTTTTCAACTAAAATCAGGATGAATTTGGGCCATTTATTTTCCAGTTAAAATGATCTTGACTGTCGATCCTTTAACTTCACCAATCTACGAAGATGAGTCTTGGTCGTCGATCTAATTCATCTTCCAAACTGCCAAAAATGAATCTAGACCATCAATCTACTTCACTTTCCAAATTGTCGAGAAAAAATCAAGACTATCAATCTACTTCACCTCCAAATTACTGAAAACTAATCTAGACCATCGAAAAAAATAAGTTTTTGGGTCGATCTTTGATGAATTTGGGTCGTTGATCTTGAAATTAAAAGCGATCTCAACAATTGATCCATCGAACTTCGCCTAACTTATTCAACAACCATCAAAACATAAATTTCAACCTTACAATTCAAATTTAAACTCTGTAACTCTGGATATTGTCATCCTTGATAAGCTCTGATAGGTTTTTGAGGCAATTCTAACCTGAATGCTCTAAGAAATATGTGGATTTCACTTTGGAATTCATTAATTTCCCCAAATATATCATAGACCCAAAATATGTAACAAAACATTTCACTCGAATTCACAGTTATATGTAACAAAATATATCATAGACCCAAAATATGTAACAACACACCCGAAGTTTGAACCAGAAGCTATGATATCAATCTGCAACATACCCCAATTTAAGGGAGGCCCATTATGAGTGGAATACACCTTAAAATTAAGATTTTCTGCTAGATAATTTCCTATATGTTAGCAGCTACAGATCACACAAATATTTAACCATATATGTTACCATAATTTTAAATGCGTCTACAACATAATGGAAACCATGAATGCAACTGTTCAAGCAACGAAAAAACACCCATCATTCATATAAACCATTTTCATAGTGGAATAAACAAAATAAAAATGTCAGAACACTTATTTGTTAATAATTAACCAACTGGTTGTGTACGAAGGATGAACCTCCCATCCATAAGTGTTCCTATTTATTTCCTCTCAACGATATGACACCCTGAATTGAGGCTATGATTCCATAAGGAGGTATGGACCTCTTGTATTTCCACTCTCCACACTCAACAACCCAAAAATCCAGGTCATACTCCAACAATAATTCCAATCCACCAGCTCTCTTCCCCACAGCCTACAAAACCCAAAGAATGTACCCCCTTCACTACTCACAGTCCCTCAAGCTATACCATTAATTTATTAGAGCTTCTAGTGCACTTGGTTGGCTAGGAATCCCTCAACCGGGGACTCCAAAAACTCTCAGCTTATTCAGGAGTGCTCACAATAACATTCACAAGAATCTTGAGCCATTTCTTCAACAAGAAAACACACTACATGCTTAACACCCATTTTTCAGGCACACAGGAAAAAATTCCAACATAAACACAACCCAATAATGGTTTCCT
Source organism: Picea sitchensis (assembly GCA_010110895.2). Taxonomy (NCBI): domain Eukaryota; kingdom Viridiplantae; phylum Streptophyta; class Pinopsida; order Pinales; family Pinaceae; genus Picea; species Picea sitchensis. The sequence goes on along the minus strand of SNQJ01S0004676.1, from coordinate 77,668 downwards.
TCAAGCACAACATGGTTGGTCCTCTTCCCAGCACTCAACTCCTCTCTTGTTGTCCAAAAAATGCATGTCAAAATTGTCCCCTTTCTCAATACGAATTTCCCTTCTTCTCTCTTTCTTTCTTGACTCTCTCTTTTTCCAAAGATGATTTTACTTCAGCCCCATGCTCCTAATAATTCTAGGATGTGACTTCTCACACCCACCCTCTTACATGAATTCAATGATTGTCTTTAGGAACACTCAACAAAAAATATAAGGTTTATACACAATGATAATAAAATTCAAGAATGTGGATTTGGATTAATACCCATGAACAGAAACCCCTTTAGCCCCCCGCCCCCCCTCTTGTGGAATCATAGACCCTCCTCATTATCGTCCCTCTCATATCGCATCCAATGATTACTACTTTTATTAATAATTTTCATTATACATTTTACGTATCTTGGCCCTCGACCATATTAATCAATACATGCTCTTTGCCCCAAACATATCGGCTCACCAACCTAAATCACCTTTATACAATTACATTATAATTTTTGGGGATTAAAACCATGGATGTTACATTCCTCTCCCCCTTATTTTTGTATTATCCTCAGTGCACATCACCCTACGAGTATTCATACATATCATTAACATTAACTAGTTATCATAATTTTTACAAATATTTGAACTCCACAAAGATACAAAATTTTAAAAAATCATAAAACACATAAAATTATAATAATATATTAATTTGTGATCTAGGTGGAAATTGGTGGCCACCCATCTCTTCCATTGACTCTAACATGGTTCTCCATCTTGGTAGTTTTTTTATCTATAATTTTTCAGGTCCTAAACTTCCGTGGTCATTTTAAGGCCTTAAATGACGATTTTGTTTTTTCCATTCAGGGGCCTTGAGTGGCCATGGCTTGCCCAAGCCTACCAACAAATGTACTTCTCAATTAGATATTTCTAATGACCTACTATGCGCCCCAAATGGAGATTTTAGGAAAAATTTTCACCCTTGATAAGTCGACGTATCAACTAACCACCTCGGGGTCCACAATCCTTTTGGCGTTTCATCTCTTAGAGTTAGGGTTTTGAATATTTATGTTTGTTTCCTCTTAGGGTTTAGGACTTTATGTTAAAAAGGACATTTTTGGCCTCTAATAATGTGGTTTTGCAAATGAGTGTAGCTAACACCTCTCTCTTCAGAGATAAGCTACCACCATTCTAGCTAGTTTGTATTGCTTTGCATTTTGTAGTGTTTTCCTATTTCATTCATTAATAGAATTTGGGTTTCATTGTATTACCATGCTCTCTGTAATATTTCTATGTGTATGTTTCCATTCATATTCCCGACTTTCATTTAGTTCTATATACAATCTAGATAAGTGGTATCACAACAATCTTCTCTTTGTTGTTTCTCAGTGCATGTCCCTGTTGAGGTCAAGGTATAAAGAGTTGGGTCTTGAACTAACTCTTGGGGAAGACCACTCTCGCTGGCCCAAGAAGCCTCCCATTGAAGATGAAAATATATATGATAGATTAGGATATCCTATCAAGTTGTTTCTCAAGGAAGCCCTCATGCGATAGAGGAATGAGATGATGGAAAGTTTCACCCATATAATGGGATGAATGCCAATGGTGGTCAAGACACCTTCAACAAGAAACCATTTCGAAGGTGAAACACCCTTCAAGGTACAAGTTAACTTTGACATTCATTTGTTTGAAGGAAACATAGATGCAAATGCTTTGGGTAAATGGTTAAATTTGTTAGAGGGCTATTACTCAGTTCAAATTTTTTTGGACATTGAAAATATCACTTTTGGACTCCTTAAGGCCCTTCCTCATGTAAATATTGGTGGGAAAGTTACTGGGAGACATGATGGAGATGATTCTAGAAAATTTAGGATAAGAACCACTTGGGTGGCATTTGTTGATGCCATTAAGGAGGAATTATACATGTTATAGGATATTTTTCCACATCATATGCATAGATGCACTTATTGGTCGCCCTTATCTTTAATCCATATTCAATTGTAGACCTAAATTCCTCCTCAGACTATTTAAAAAATACTCTCTAGATAGTCATGCATGCTTCTTGATCTAACATAGAACATATGCAACTTTATATACACTTCTTTCCCTTCAGTAACTCACGTATGCACTCAATTTGCACTAAAATATGCACATAATGTACGTTTTTGGGCAGGGTTCACAGGTTTCTCAGGTTAATTACCTTCTATATCTCATGCCTAACAACTCCAACCAAATTTTTACGGTATAAATAAGAGCCATTGGGTGGAGAAGATAGGAATCACCCTTATGCTAGCCAAATTCTGCCTAAGTTTGTAAGCCATTTGTCTCGATCTTTTAAGATCATCCCTCCATTCTTAGAAACCCTTGTTTCCAACACCTTGCCCATTTTTATCCCATTGAGAGGAAGAGTCCCATTCTCTTTTAGTCAACTATTTGGAGCAAGAGAATAGGAGGTGAATTTATCTTCAGTGGCCCGAGCGGAGGAATTTGGACAATGGTTTCCAGTCAGTGTCGTAGCTTGGATCAGGTAACATCATTCCATATTATTTGTTGTTGAAATTAAAGAGAACTCTCTCCTTTCCCATCCCAATTGTATATTTTTTATATTTTATGTTATAACTAAATTCATATGATTGGTACATAGTTAATTGACTTATCCTAGTTAGTGTAGGTGGTTAGAAGTTAATTACTATAACTACTTTGATTGTAGTGTTCCCTCTCTTTGTGTGTGGGACAACAAAGAGAATACTAGAGCGACATATTGGAGCATGGATATATAAGAAGATTCTACTCCAAACTCCAGTGTCCAGGTGAGTGGTACATAATCACGATTAGTTAGTTAGTTACACATTTTTAACTACTTTCTAAGTTTAAGTCAGTTCTCTGGGTTCCTGCTCTATGTGATCTTTAACTCGGATCATAGGGGAGAAATATCCAAAACATAATTGGTGACTCCACTGGGGAGTTCTCCTTTGTGTTAGTTAGTTTCTTACTAGTTTTTGGTTTCTTTTTGTTTTTGTTTTAGTCTTTCCATTTCTTTTAGACCTATAGCATTTATTTTTAGGCCAAAATTCTAATTTTTCCAAGTCTTTTTTGGAGACTTGAGTTACATACGCACTTGTTGCCAAGTAAACTAGTGTATATATTCTTGTTTATGAAAGGAAAGTCACGTACATATGTAGGTTTCTAAGGAAGCAAACACATATGACTCATGGGAAGGGGTTTTTCTCTATTTTCCAATCCTTTTGAACCTTGAATTTGCTTCTGGGGTTGGATCGAATTTTGTATTTGGTTTGAGTAGATAGTTAGAGTATTTAACATTAAATAAAATCAAGTTTTTTTAACTTTTTAGGTCTTTAGTTACCTTTTTGAATTGCATGGTTTCAAGGAAGTTTCTCTTTTTGGTTCTCTTTGTTTCTTGATCATTGTTTCAATCGTATATGAAGCTTGAGTACTTGATCTGAGCCTATTACCTTTTTAACTTGCATTTCTTGTTTTCAAGCACAAAGAAAGATTTTTTCCTTGGTTTATAATCTTTTCTTGGTTTGTTCTTCAATATAAAACAAACAAAAAAGGCCAGTTTGGTTTGATTATATCATTTTATTTTCTTATTTGTTGTCGAAAAAGAAAAACATCTTGTTTTTGGCATATATCTTTCTTTATCATTCATATTGAAGAGATAGTTGCATTGCAAGGCATTTAGGGTGTTTAGGTTGCATAAAGTATTGAGTTCTTTTTAAACGAAAAGTTGTAGTTGTGCATACGTAAATGAAAAAGAAAAAGGTTGCATTTTAAATATTAGGAGTTTGCATTAAGTTGTTTATGTTACACTTTTTTCATTGAAGAATAAGATACATTTTATAAAACGACAATGTTCTTATCAGTGGTTCTCTGCCAAAGTCTCTAAAACATCATTAGTTTCATCACCATACCATGATTAAACAACATCCTTTAAAATGAATGATAACTTAAAATTCACTAGACTTTTCCTTTTCTAGATACACCAACTAGTCTAGGTGCAGGGCCTTGGGACAGGTTGGAGAGTTAACTCTCCAAGGCCACTCAAATTCAAACATATTTATTTGACTAATGAGTGATTCAAATCCAATATCGCATATGTTTTTTTGAGGAAGCTCCTCTAACACGAGAGTTAAGATCTAGATCATGTGAGAGAAAGTGAAGGAGATATCCCCTCTCTCACTTGTCTAAGTGTTTGTGGATTTATACATATTTGGGGGTTTCATGAGTACCACTTGGCCCCTTAAGTTTCCAACACTTTTGGGATCTTCAAGATTTTCTACCCTTCCCATTGTGGTTCTGACTGACGACGATTCCCATCGGGATTTGGTTGTGAATTGGTTCCATAGTTTCCATTCCTAGGTTCCACATGGGTGACTATGAGGGGAAATATCGAATATCGTAGTACCTGAGACACATGATATATCACTGTCTCATCTCCTTTAGAGGGTTTCCATCTTCATGATAACACTTTCACTATAGGCAAGCATCGTGTCTAGGTTATCATAATTGTTTCTCACTCCTTCGTTAGTTAATATCGAGACTTAATCAACCCGTATCGGTCTCTGGAAGGTGTATTTTCAACTTTTCACTGCTTTGGACTCAAAACCTAATCCACATGGGCTGAGGCTTTGGAAAAATATTTTTTGTGTATTGTTTCTCTTAGGATTTTTAGTGGTGTGTTGTGTTTATGTTGTGTCTCTCCCCCCACTTTTGGATCATTGATTCAGGGTGGCTAGCCAACAGCTTCGCTGGTCAAGAAGGACTTATTGTCTTTTGCTTGCCAATGTGGAGACACATCCTAGAAGACATGGGATTAATAATGCTACTTCACCAAAGCCAATGCACGAGACTCTATCACATGTGAAAAATCCCGCAAGGGAGTAATCTGTGCATAAAAAAATTATGGATAAAATTATTGAGGATACCAACCAAGGGACCCCTTCCCAAGGGTATTCTTGTGCTTTTCCTTTCTTTGGAAACATTGGTTCCCCCTTGATGGCCACTTTGAAAATTCTTGAATTGACTATGGGATTGGAAGTTTGGTTGTGCATGATCTGAAATAGGGGGCTGAATTGTTTTTCTATGCAAGCACCCTCTACTCCATTAAAATAAACTTCAGGACCTTGCTCAATGTCTTAGTTGTGTAAGAGGATTTATGTGTCAAGTTTAGGCTACTTTTAGGTGTTTATGTGTGAGGTTTTTTAAAGGTTAAATATGTTATTTAAATAATACAACAAGTAGTATAAATTGCAGTAAATAATAACCAAAAATCTCACAACAACAACAACATGATAAAGGAGTTCACCCCCAACTGGGCTACATCTCCTTGATCCTCCATCAATGAACCAGGCTCTTGGGGATTAGTTTGTCTAATTTATTTTACAAGCTGATGCTCAGCTCCAATGGATTTACTGACTATACCATTGGGTTTAGAATACATAAAACCCCCCAAAATGACTGTTAGATCTCTGAAAACAGACCATGGCTCTTCTGGGCATGACCTCTTCTATTGGTGGCCTTGAGCTTCCTTGTGGCCAAAACACCTGTAAAAGTACTAAAATTACTCTGCAACCCATTCCAATGAGTTTATAGCATATCAATTAGCCAAGAATGACTATTCAGTCACTGAAAATGGACTTTGGCTCCCCTGGACATGCCCTCCTTCACTGGTGGCCTTGGGCTCCTTGGAGATCTATGGAACTTCCCCGTAGAAAAACATGCAATAGAAGTCTCCAAATTC
>SNQJ01S0004676.1:45614-71879 GCA_010110895.2 Picea sitchensis | reverse complement strand
AGTCAACACAATTTTTCTTGTTTGCCAAAATGAACAGACCACGATATCTCACTCATGTGATGTCTATTTGAACCCGTTCAAGTTGCGTTGGGTTCACGAGGACAAGGCCTACACACTTGTCCGTTTTCAAGTGATTTTGAGCACTTTGATTTTTGGGCTAATTTTTTACCCCTGGTCCAGATTCTGATCATTCCTTCCCACTGAATGGATTTTGGTCCCACAAAATCTGATGATTATTTTCCTGAGCTTCAATACTCTTCTAATTCCAAGTTCTATCAACTGATTCTACTTGAAAAGTCTTTTTGGCAATCACCTGGGTACCTTGACATGCCTTGCACTGCAACTGGCTATGTCCCTCTACCATTGTTCTCTGGTTGATGCTGACCCACTGTTCTCTTTGTGGTTGGAAAACTGTCAGCCTTCCCACTAAGAATCAAGTCCATATTGTGAACTCTTGACATCAACACAATCCTCTCTACAATGGCTGCAAAACACTTTCTTGCGACATCTTGCCACAAACAAAGAAAACCATCAATCTTGAAAACAAACTTTATACAAGGATGAAAATGATGCCAACCAACTCTTTTTCTCTTCGAAGCCATAAATGTCGCATCTTGTACATCATCAAAGTACATGGATTTTTCCTGCATCTTGGTGTACTCAATATCGACTTACAAGCCGACAAACACCATCGACTAACATAAGTCGAAAAACATGATCGACACAACATAGTCGCCAAGACAACCTAGACACAAGTAGAGACTCATTTGAAACACATCGACATTCCAAAACAACAAGTCGACATTCATGATACACAACCATGTTACATTCATGAGTCACTCATAATGAAACTATCACAAAGTTCATTGTTTACACATACAAAATCACATGCATGTGCATAGCTCTTCAACTCTCCTTCAAGTACAAACATAAATACATAAACCGAAAAACATGTGGGTACATAAGAGCTGAAATGAAAAGATATATGGCTGCAATAAGTGAGTATCATACCCATGTTTTACACCCTCCTGGCGAAGTTGTGCAACAACAAGAATTCCTTCAATAGAATCGTATTCACATGCAAACTTGCATCATACAAGTTATGATAAGCTGCTGCAACTTGTCATACTTTCAACATAAATGCATACATAAGGATAAAATGTGCATCTACAAACAGATAAATGCAAGCCTTACTTGTTTAAGAAATCTAACCATTTCTTACCAAGTCAATTCAATGGTGACTTTTCCTATTGAAAATCCTCTTCTTGTGAATCATCTTGACTCACATTGATGATGAAATCTCCTCTTCCATTCTTTCTAGTCTCTTTATCCATTTGATTCATGTGCTGTGGATGTGTGGTTGGATTAAATGCCCAACATTGGTCAATGACATGACCCCTCTTCTGGCAGTGAGTGCAAATCTTTTGCATCTTCTTTTCAGGTTGCCTTTGCTTGGAAAGTTTCCTGAATGTGGAAAATCTTTTCCAACATCTTGAAACATGATGGTTATCTAAACCACAATATGTAGATGGATTTTTTCTCCCATTTTTGCATGGAAATTTACCATGCTCAACATAATCAAAAGCAACTGAATTACATGCAGAAGTATACCTTGAACATTCACCTTTATCGCCTTCTTGAGGAGGTGAATTTGAAGAGTTACTAGCTCTCTTTTGAATACCAACAACAATGTTGTTTTCCTCATGGCTATCACAACTCTCTTGTTTCACACATTTTCATTCATCTTGAGCACACCCTTTGCATGCTCGAGGGATTGAACTTGCAACAAAAGTTGTTCTTGGAACTATTTCCCTTGTCTCCTCAACTTTGGAATATGCTCCATCTTTCTGTTCATATCCAAGACCCCAATACTTGGGCCTCTCCTCAACAACAATAGGCTAAAAAATGCCTTGTGCATGTTTTCCTAACCCTCTACCTTCATAGCCCATTTTTAACAATAACTTGGACCATATTCCTCTAGTATGTTTTTCAAAAACACCAAAGCATTCAACTTAAGAGGAATTTGAAGAAAAAACATCATTACATACCTCATGTCCATGCATGTACTTGGTAATGGTTTCCTTTGCCTCATGGAGTTGAGACTCCATCTCATGCAACTTTTCAAGAAGCTGGTGCTTCTCCTCCTTCATGGCCATCAACTGCTCTTGAAGGACTATGCTCTCCTTCCTATCTTCCCACATATCTTGCACCATATTTCTCATGGTTACAAAATCCTTCAACATCTCTTTGTTAAAGAACTTGGCCAATGAAGATTTATGAGAACTCTCACTGTTTGAAGCTTCCTCCATCCTTGCAAGGTATCAAACTTCAACACAAAACTTGCACAATAATACCAACAGCTAAATATCTAGCTATCAATGACAATCACATGAGAAAAATTATGCTTTGATACCACCTGATATTTAATAGGGGGATGACCTGTTTTTCTATGCAAGCACCCTCTACTCCATTAAAATAAACTTCAGGACCTTGCTCAATGTCTTAGTTGTGCAAGAGGATTTATGTGTCAAGTTTAGGCTACTTTTAGGCGTTCGTCTGTGAGGTTTTTTAAAGGTTAAATATGTTGTTTAAAGAATACAAAAACAAGCATAAATTGCAGCAAATAATAACCAACGATCTCACAACAACAACAACATGATAAAGGAGTTCACCCCCAACTGGGCTACATCTCCTTGAGCCTCCATCAATGGACTAGGCTCTCTAGGATTAGTTTGTCTAATTTATTTTACAATCCGCTAATCAACTCCAATGGATTTATTGATTATACCCTTGGGTTCAGAATACATAAAACCCCCCAAAATGACTGTTAGATCTCTGAAAACAGACCACGGCTCATCTGGGCATGACCTCTTCTACCGGTGGCCTTGAGCTTCCCTAAGCTTCCCTGTGGCCAAAACACCTATAAAATTCCTCCAATGCCTTTGAAACCTGTTCCAGTGATTTCAGAGCATATCAATTAGCCAAGAATGACTATTTCGTCACTGAAAATGGACTTTGGCTCCCCTGGACATGGCCTCCTTCACTGGTGGCCATAGGCTCCTTATAGCTCTCTGGAACTTCCCTGTAGAAAATAATGAAACAAAAGTCTCCAAATGCCTTTGAAACCTATACCAATGGCTTCAGAACATCCAAAAACCCCTAGCTGGGCTCTTTCTACACCTAGTTTGGCCAAAAAACGAAGAAGATAGACCTCCTGGAAGTTTTCTCCTTCAAGCTTGATGTCTCTGGTTCGCCAATTCACACCTCTGTGTGAGTAACCTTGCTTCTGGGAGTTTCTCGTACCTAAACCCATCACACGCACCCATTTCCACAAATTTCACAAATTTTTGCACGGTTAGGGGACTTAGCACCCAAACCAACGGAGGTGTTGGACGTGTGGGTCATGTGACCACGTCCCCACACAAGTTTTGGGCACTCGTTGCAACGGTTAGAAATGTGACAAGTGTCGACGTATGCATGAGAGTTGTTTGAAGTTTCAAACCCCGTGCCACTCCAAGAGACAGGGTCATATGGATAGGTGAATACAACCAGGGGCTGGGGCTAAGCCCCAGCCTGGACCCTGCCAAAATAGCCACATCATTTAATTTAAATAAATATAAAACAGTTACATGGTATGAAGCGTCGCGTGGGCGGGTTGGTAGCCTAGCCCAGCCTATGCCAAGTCACTTTCCACCTATGTGGGAGGTCTAGGGTTCGACCCCTGCGGAATCCAAATAACTTTTACACCATAACAAGGTGCCACGTGGTAGCCCATGCCTGGGCCACGTGGCACCATACAACTTGCCAAAAAATTGCCACGTGTCTTAAATTCATTCACCCACGTGTCTGCCACTCGAATGCCAACTCAACACTGCCAACTCAGCATATTCCAACTCAACACTGCCAACTCAGCTGCCACGTGTGGGCCCGTACCCTGCCACGTCATCCTGTACGGACTGTACAGTCAACAAAATTTTGCCTATTTGGCAAAATGAACATAACGGGATATCTCACTCATCCGATGTTCGTTTGAACCCATTCGAGTTGCGTTGGGTTCGTAAGGATGAGACCTACACACTTGTCCTTTTTGTAGTGATTCTAAGCAATTTGATTTTTGGGCTAATTTTTGACCCCTGGTCCAGATTCTGATCAATGCACCACTTTGAATGTCTTGAATGCTCATGATGCTTCCCAAATAATCACATTATGTCATTTGAATCTATTTAATGTTGATCCTTTACATTCTTCATAAAAAAAGTATACTCCACCTCCTTCTGCCTCATCTAGTGAAAGCCTAGCAACTTGTGACCAAAAGTCTAAAAGGAATAGAAAGAGGAAGAATGAGAAGAAGAAGCAAATACAAAGGGAAAATTCACCAACCTCTGCAACTCATGTTGGAGACATGCAACCAACCATTTCTAGTCATGCTAGGAGAAGACAACTAACCTATTCAATTCATGTTGGGGGAAAAATTCTAGTCACTACATTCATATTGGAGATACATCGCCAACCTCTACAAGTCATGTTGAAGACATGAAACCAACCATTACTAGTCATGTTAGGGGAAATATACCATCCAATACAATTCATGTTGGGGGCATTGATACTGTTGAGAAATCTAGATGAATAGGACACAAGCCTAAGTTCCCTTGTAAATTTTACAAGGGATATCATTTTACTCATTTATTCCTAGCTATTACAGAGGTACTAAGAGTGTGTTCCTTGTCTTAAGGCCCTCATGATATTGATTCACTTTTATTTTCCCAACAACCTATTTAACCATTTTTTGACGAAGTGGTCAGACCGATGCAATCTTTATCTGATACCATGTTGTCTTGTAACCTATTCAACCATTGGTTCATGAAGTGGTCACAACAATCCAATGTTTGTTCGATCCCACTATTATCTTGGAGAGTGATGAGTGCAAGACTTTATATATGCTCCTTTCCCTTCACTCAATTTTCACTAAAAAACAAGATATATGCATAATGTGCCTTTTTGGGTGGGGTTCATGAGTTTATCAAGTTAATTACCTTCTATTTTCAGTGCCTAACAACTCCAACCATCTTTCTATGGTATAAATAATATCCATTGGGTGGAGGAGAGAGGAAGAACCCTTATGCTAGCCAAAGTCTGCCTAAGTTTGTGAGCCATTTTTCCTGAGCTTTTAAGATCATCCCCCAATTTCTAGAAATCCTTGTTTCCAACATCTTGCCCATTTTTATTTTGTTGAGAGGAAGAGTCCCATTCTCTTTCTGTCATCTGTTTGGAGCAAGAGACTAGGATGTGAAGTTGTGCTCAGTGGCTCAGGAGGAGGAATCCAAATAGAGGTTTCTAGTTAATGTCGTAGTTTGGATCAAGCAACATCATTCCATGTTATTTTATATTGAAATTAATGAGAAATTTCTTCTTTCTCGTCCAATTATGTGTTGTTTATCTGTTCATGTTATAATTCAATGCATATTATTGGTAAATAGTTAATTGACTAATCCTAGTTAGTTGTTGATCTAAAATATGTTTTAAGAAATTAAATATAACATGAAAATGATAAATCCCTCTATGTTTTTAAATAGGTGGTGCTCCTCTATCAATATTTCATACTTTACAAAAGAAGACTATAAAAGACTAGGTTTTAAGAAAATGAATATTCACATGAAAAGAAAGCCTCAGAGAGGACCGAACTTATTGAGGAAATGAATATTCACAATATGGTACAAGACAATAAACCATAAGGGTAAGGAATATAAAAAGATAACATTCCCATCATAGCATGATCAAAATAACACATGATTGGACAAGATCAAAAACATGGTTCACATTCACAGAAAACTTGACATGATTACTACATTAGACTCAAAAAATATTTTGATGGAAAATACATTCGAAACCTCATGCTTTATAATCAAAATCTGAGAAATCACTAATGTAATGCCCCAAATAGTTCTTCGGGGATCCTAAAAAAATATACAAATTTTTTTATTGAAAACAATAATGTCTTAAATGTTCATAAAAAGTAAAAGTAATTTGTCCTTCAAAGAGGACTAGGATTGGGCTCTCACGGACCATAAAATTAAAGAAAGACCTGAAAGACAAAAACGGAAAATAGTTAGGGGTCGGCCTTTGGTTTTCAAATATTCTAAAATATGAAAGGTTAGGTGACTACCAACCGAGGAAAATAAATAATGTGATTACTTGAATTACTATGATGGATGGAGAGATATCTCACTATTTTCTTATTGGGGTGATTTTTGTAGAGTTTTCAGCTAGAGGTTCCATGGCAGTTGTAACTAACTTTGGCTGATTTGGATCAGTTATATTTATCAATGCTTTCTTTAACCATACTTCCATATACTCTTGTATGGGAGCAACCTTTGTCTCATGTTTAATCCTTGCATCGAATAATTCTTTATCAATATCTATAATATCAAAATTGAGTTGGTGCAACGTGTCTTCAACCTCTTCGTTCTTGTTTACATAATCCACTTTTCTACTTTCTTTTCTGATTATTCAGTTATTTCATTGAATTCATTTTCCCATGCAACTTTTAAGGTATCCAAATGTTCTTGTAATTTATCCTTAGAGAGTAGAATTGAATCCATTATCAAATGTGGGCCCCTCGACTCTTTTATCAAATCAACAAGTTGTAGAAATAAATCACCCCTTTTTCCATTTATGTTATCACATTCCTCAAGTAATGTTTTTAAACATTGAATCCCTTTTAACCATCCAACATTAATCTGCTTTAATCAATTTTTTGATGGGAGATTTTGTTTTCTCCTTTGCATGTCATTCATATTATATATTTTAGCAGAGAATGTGCCAACAACTTCGTGGCAGAATTTTTCATCATTATCTAGGTCCTTTTGGAGATATTCTTTGAAATTTGTAATCCTTGAAGAGAGTATAATAGAACTAGTACCTAGTTCCCATATCTCAAAGATCAAGGAAATTATTTTTTTGATATTCTCTCGAATGTATTGTCTGATGATCGTCAATAGTTTTGAATCACCCTTTATCTTGGAGCTAGATTTTGGAATGTCTTCCAAAGTATAGAGAGGTTGGATGGTAGCAATTGGCTTAGTGAACAAAGGCTTCAGAAGTAAGGCATTCTCCAATTCTTTTATTTTTTCTTTCAATATTTGGTTTTCTATTTCAATTTCATCAATTGAGGACTTGAGTGATTCTATGATTGCTTCAGGAAATTGCATTACCTTTGAGTGTTTTACCCCGTGTAGATTAGTCTCAGATTTCCATTTCTCAACAAGATTTTTATTTTTTAGATTAATTATTTCAATCAACAATTTTTTAGATTCCTTGTTGAAAGTTGTGTGGTGCAATGTGACATATTACTCTTCAAAAATTAATGGCTCTTGAAAATCCAACTCTTGTGTTATTTCTCTGTTTTCTAACAATCTCTATGTGGCCCAGTCAGGGTCTTCTTCTTCTGCATCTACTTCCATGTTTTCATATTAAGGTACATGAATTTCTCCCTTTTGAGTTAAATACATTTTCTTTTTGATTTCTAAAGGGGTTGTATTATTTTTCCCAATGTTTCCTTTTGGGGGTTTTCATGTTCTCTTCCACCAGAATTTCCCAAATGGGAATTATTTGGGCCAAGATTACTTCCCTGGGTTCGGTTTTTTGCCGAAGAACTCATTTGTGATACATCATGTGAGATGGGGTTAGGGTTACTACTTCTTGTGGTTCGACCCTTATGTTTATGTTGGTAATTAGTGATGACCAAGGTGTCAATATCATCATTAAAGTTTTTTAGGATGGCTTCCATGGGGTTTTGATTATCCCCACCTACTTTAAATCAAGTAGTCTTCACAAAGGATGAGTCATATCCAATTGCACACATACGTGTTGTAAATAAATCATTGGGGTCAAATACCGGAATTTCAGAGACTTCTCTTAGTTTGAAGTTATCAAAATTCTTAGAAAATTCATCCATATGGGAATTTTTTTTGATAGCGATTTCCCCAATTTTCCAAGGCAATGGAATGAACTACTTTTTCTCTTCTCGTTAAAGAAGTGTGCCCAAAACTTGTATTGTTTCAAATTTCAATAACAAAGAATTTATCTAAAACATAGAAAGGGAGTAAGGAGGGTTTCTCCTCGAAGTTGTATAGTATTATGAAACTCAAATCATCCAAGGTTTCAAAAACCCCTTTTCTTGCCAAAAAGGAAACATCTTCAATAGACAATATTGATGTGTTAGGACCATATAATATATATTTTTAAAGTATATAGGAAAGCATTATGAACTTCATAAAAATTATATGGATCTTTTTGTTTCCATAATACGGGATACCAAAATTGCACAAGGTCTTTTCCAAAAACTTATTGTGCGAGGTAAATCTTTGAAGATATGGTAGTATGATATTGCGAAAATCAACTAGGAAATCATGAACAATTTATTATTTTTCCAAAAATTTACAAGATGAAAAGAAACTTCGCTCGAAATCATTTGATCCCAATCAAATAAAACACTCTCATGGACAGATAGGTGCACGACATATAGTATGCAAGTTGGGATAGTATCCATAAATTCTTGCCTAGTAATTCCGACGAATAACCAAACAAAATCTTTATAAGGGTATTTAAAATAACATACCTCTATGTGGGTGGAATTTTTAGAGTATTCTGACGACTTCAAAAGGAAATTGGCCAAGATTTCTATCTCTCCATGCTTGGCCTTTAGAAAGGTGTCTGCTTTTGAAATTTTGAATATTGTAGTATGCTCAAAGAGCCTAATCATCCTTCTAAATACTATGGGCACCATAGAAATACAATTCTCCCACTGCAACTGAATAATCCTTTTTTCATTGTTGAAATTATCAACACACTAGAGAATGAGCTCCTTGACGTCTGATACTTCTGGGATACAACCTACCAATGTTATTCCAGAAGTCCAGACCTTGTCCGTATTCTTTTCTTCAAGAGGGAGAGTCGTATACCATTTAAATGCCTAAGACCATTGAAAAGCATGGTCTTCACACCCTAATGTATTCACAATGTCGCCACAATAGAGCTCTTTTCTTTTATTGGTCATATTTAGCAAAGGCTTATTATAATGAAAAGGTGGTGGCTCTATTGTAATAAGAATTTACAACAAGGATTTTAGTTACTAAATTATTCCATGTACTTATTTAATATCATACATTGTGGCTTTAAGTTTTAACTACATGATTTGATTTGGCTTTAAGGCAGGAAAATTACATGATTTTTGTCATTAAAACAATTTTTAATTCACCTCATGGGTCGACTAATCTAACAGTACAATAATAAATTTTCTTGGGAAATGGGATTATGGGTTGGTATGTATGGAGGTGAGTGTGAAATTATGAGTGTTGGTGAGTGTGAAATTATGATCGTGGAATTACGAGATTGCAGGATTACGAGATATGGAAGGGAGGATGTAGGGGAGTTCCACATCCACAACTTGAAAATATACTAAGTAAAAGAAAGAACAAAATTTATGTTGCGGGTGAACGCAAGTCATTTTGGAGTGAGAAGAATGTGGGGTTGTGAGTGTATTGGAAGAATACTAGAGTGAGAGATTGGAGCATGGATATACAAGAAGAGTCTACTTTGAATTTTGGTGTCTAGGTGAGTGGTTCATAACCACCCGTAGTTATTTAGTTGCACATTTTAACTACTTTCTAAGTTTAAGTTAGTTCTTTGGGTTCTCTCTTTGTGTTACCTTTTAACCCATGTCACAGGGGAGAAATCTCTGAAACACTAACTTGTTGGAAACTATGATGACCAATACATGAGATGGACAACTCTATGTCAGGAGAGAGACCAGATGATGCCAAAGTACACCAATATATTCCATAACTTATGCTCAAAGATGGGTATCAAAGACTCCGAGCAAAACCTAGTTTTGAAGTACTATAGTGGCCTACATAGGTACATCCAGACAATGATGGACTTCTTGGAAATTTCCTCACTAGGAGATGTTTATCAATATGATGTCAAAATCAAGAAAAAATTTAAGCAGATGAATAAGCAGGAGTTTGGGTTTGCAAATCCATCACAATAGAATCATGGTAAAGGTGGCCCCAACTCATATAAAAAGGACAAATCAAGGATAGCCAACCCAAGACAACTAATCTAAGCCGTAGGAAACGAAAGGTAATGTGGTGTCGAAGAAGGACCCTGGAAAGTGTTGTGATTTCCACAAAATCCCTTGGCACAACACTCATGAATGTCGCTCAAAACAATCATTGTTGGTTGAGATAAAAGAAAATAATAGAACTCTGGATTAGACTCTAATTCAGAGTAGGATAAGGGAAAGCATATCATTAACATAGAACCAAGTGTTACCATTGTAATTGCAAAGATCCAACTAAAAGAGTCAGGGGATCCTAAGGAAGGGGATATCCTCTTCCATTTATAGATTTGGGTGAAGGGGACTCCACTACATTGCATTGTTGACAAAAATAGCCAAAAAGACATCGTTTAAGGCTTAAAATGGCCCCAAAATTTTAGGACCTGAAAAATTGTAGATAAAACAACGACCAAGATGGAGAACTATGTTGAGTCGGTGGAAGAGGCGGGTGAGAATTGATGTCCACCTGGATCAATTTGTGCCTTAACAAATATGTACAAATATTGTTTAACCATGCATATGTTGTTGTCAAATTGTAAATAATTAGAACACAATTTAACCTAGAACACCTTGCTTTACTAACCTATGCTAAAATAGATGTTTGTTCAACGTGCATCAAATGATATGATGTGTTCCCTCTAATAAGTATCATTTCCAAATTGATTTATATCTTCTATTTCACATACATAATCATCTTTACTATGCATGGTCACATTATTGACCTGCATCTTTACCATTATCACTTAACTTGTCACTATCAGAGATAGTAGTACTAAAATTAGGAAGTGGAAACTATGAAGGTGGCACATTTAAAAATATAGCATACTCTTTCATTGAAATTTGTTCCCTATACTTATTTATCTATCTCTAATGGATAAGAAAATGATAAAATGGAAGAGGTTCAATGATAATATTTTGATCATTATCAACTTCATCTCTATTATGCTTGAATTGGAATTATGGATAGTAATAATATTAATAACAATAATGATAACAATAATAATAATACAAGGTAAAACATACATTGTAATTCTAAAACACATATTTATGATTACATTGTATTTATAAAACCCATAATATGTATAAATTATTGTCAATTCACATCGCAAAAACACTGCACATATTAATTCAAATAAACTAATATTGATTGATTTGTTATTAAAAAATTTGCTCACAATTAAAACAAATTTTCAATGTTACAATCTCTCAAATATAAAAGTTATACATGTTTTTGGTAGTAGCATATAATTATGCAATTCCAACCATGAAATTTTCTTGATCATGTTGACACTAAATAAAAATACAACTTACTAACTTCTGTGTTCCCCTTGATCTATTAAGTAATATTGTAATGTTATCATGCATGCACGGATGACCACTCCATGACCTCCTACCTCTTCTTGTTGTAAACTTGTGACATTTACATACATTCTTCACTTGCACTACAATATGATTGGAGGATGATTATTTCTCACTCAACTCTTACAAATAAATTAGATGTACACATATTAATAACATATATGATCATAATAAGGGGTGGCAAGCACAGGGGATCATACTTGATCCCGTGGGGAAACAAGAACTGGCTTATGATTGGGGTCTAAGGAAAAACACAAACAATCAAGAACAATTGTATGCTCTCCTCTAGGGACTCCTATTTTAGAGTGAATACCTTGGTTGTTATTGGAGATTCATAAATAATTATCAAGCTTATGAACAACAAGAACATTATGTTTGACAGTAAGCTAACTCGCCTCATTGATAAAATAAATAAAGGAGACTCTTTAGTTTAAGGATATATTTTTTTCCAAGTCCCGAGGACACTAAATCATCAAGTGGACACCTTTTCCAATAGGGTGACAAGAATGAATGAGGGAATATTAAGGGAATTTCTTTTCAAGTTATCCACTGGGTTCATGATCAACATTGATTTATGCATGGTGCCATGTTTCAAGCCCATTAAACCACATATGTCAACTCAACAAAGTCATTTTAGTATAACTAGATGGAGGCGAGATGTGCATCACTCTTACGACATCCCCACACATTCCAACCTTAATGTGTTTCCAACAATTTGAATCTTGTGGTATATTATGCAAGAGAAAGGTGGTATTATGTCTCAAAGAGAAGGTGAAACATCCAACGAGGATAATTGGTGGTAGTCAACTCTAGTTCTACTTGAAAATTGGGTAATCCCTCCCATTAGAACTCTTTTGTCACTCTATGTTGTTTTGAAAGTGTTATTGGATCAACCTTTGGTGATTTACATCATGGTGTTTGTTTGGAGCTCTGTTAGATCTCTTAGCTTTGTACTTTCTTAGTGCTTGGTTGGTGGCTTTTATCCTGATGTGTCAGTGCTTGTTTGCAGCTTTGTTATATCTAGCCTCTTTCTTCTAGTTCTCAACACCATAATCAGGGGTCTCATTTTTCTCTTCCATTTTATTCAAGTTAGATTCTTGTTGGGAGATGTTTTGAACTTCAATTTTAGGGCAATGAATTAATCTAAGGGACATCTAGAATATCCCCTTGCAAGTTACCACTTTGTGTTTGTTTCTTTCCTCTGTGTGTTGTGTTATTTCATGTACACTATGTATTTTCCCTCTTGGGATGGAATTTTGACATGTTGGTTTTTTGTTGTTGTTACTATTTGGAAAGCCCCTCTCATCATTTTTGTAACCATTCCTTTGGGTGAATATTGTGTACTCTTTATTAGATCACCCGTGGAAGATTTGGGATACAGATTATAGGGAAATTTATGAATTGAATAGAGTTTTGCATAGGCATGAGGATCTCTTAAACATTAAAAGGATATACATATTATCGATGTCAACTAAGGTACATGAGAATGAACATCAATGCATTTCCCAAAATGCACTGGTCATGGACACCCTTGTGAAACAAGAAAGTAAAATTCAAGTTCTCAAAGTTGAATGTTCAATGTTAAGGAATACGATATGTAACCTCAACAAGTACTCCCACTCAACGACCTAAAACTACAAAATGTCTGTGAATTATTCCCCTCATGACCCCAAGGAAGAGGAAACAATTCATCAAATAATTGAAGACATGGACTTGGGAAATTATCGGGAACCATGGCCCACAAATTTTCGTCAAGACGATGACTCAACAAACATGTTTTTCATTAGTATTTCATATGTTATGTACAAAAATATTGTTATTAGGTGTCTTTTTTAAAGAAAAAAAAATTGAAATCCTCTGCGAAGGATGATTTGGACTTTTCATTACCTAACACATATTGATTGATGGTTCTACTGATTTTTGTTAAGAAACATCATACTTTTGTATTACTATGCTATCCAACTCAACTACAACCTATTTCTAATACAAATATTACATATTTTTGTTATAAAAAAAATATGGTCATAATAAAAATCCTTATGATGAATTCATTCATTGCGATGAAAGTGTGTTAATTCACTTACATTCCTTATGTCACCCTGTGTGGGTATTCCTTATGTCACCCTGTGTTGGTATATCAAGGGAGAGTCTTGAATGTGTTGGATTCATAATCAATAAATAAATAACATAATACACATGAGAATTTAAAAATGTGCATCTCATAAATGGTTAACTATACTTTTATAACAAAGAAAATAACGAGATCAAATTTTTGGTGCAAGAGGAAGAACTAGAAGACAACTTTCATTTAATTGATGTCCAACCACAACTTATACTCATCTATGAAATCTATTAAATGCACATATATTAATAATGGTCATGAAAATATCATAAGCTTCAACAAATAATATTTATTTATGTATGTATATTTCTTGTGTCACCTTGCATTGAAATAACATGGGAAAGTGTTGAAGGCATTGAATTGGTAATTTGTAAATAATAAGCGTAATATACATGATAATTTAATTAGGCACGTGTTTTTAATGGTTAAATATATATTATTTAACATTTAATCAAATGATAAAGAAAAATGTGAATGAAAGATGTTGAAATGGTGTACCACTTTGAACTAGTACTAGGCATCTCATCTTGTTGCATTTTGTATCTAAAATGAATTTATTCTCTTTTGTGCAAATGAGTGAAAATTGTTGGTCTTGTTTAAATATTTAAGATTTTTTTCAATACAATACAAATAAAATTACTAAAATTACTTACTAAGATGGACTTAGAATGTGATGAAGATTGATCTATAAACTATTGTGGATATCCCACTAGCATAGTTCATCCCAACAGATCTTACAATATTATGAAATCTTTTATTATGTAGTTTATACCCTTAGATATTAGATTTATTATTATTAGTGTAGTGCTCAAAATTATGGAAATATTTGAAACTAAAATGAAAGAACAAGAAAATGAGCACTCCCCATCCACACAAATGAACACAAGATGTGTCCTAGGAAACCCAATATAGAAGAAAAACCAGCTAGAAGGAGAGGCCTATGCTACATTCTCTTTTTCTCAGCTATGAAATGCAAGTACAAAGAAAGGGGCACTCACTATGGATTTTCCATGGACACTATAGCCTAAATGGCTACTACAAAATCTTCTACCTCCTCTATTATGCTACAATATCCTACGTCTAGATTCGTTGCTCAAATATAGAATTATAAAAATATAAAAAGGACATGATCTAGTAGTCATCTAGAGTTAAGGTCAGGGTTTTTTCATGACTCAACCCTCAATTAGTGTTAGGGTTTTGGACCCTTTATAATATTCTTGAAAATCCACACATGACTAGCCCCACATGTGTGAGTAACTGATCAGTAAAGAGTGGGTCTATGGTCTGTCCATTTTGTTAACACAAATCCTTTGCAAAATTCAATTTGGTTTTTTGTGTAAAGGCTCAACCATAATCTACAATTAAAAATCTAAATGTATCCCCAAATACACTTTGAAGTGCACCCTGTGTGTGATAATGTTGAGTATAATTATTTGCCCATTGTATCAAAGAAATTACTTGATGTACAATTGGAAAAGTTATGCTTTTAAAAGAAAAGCATGAAATTGAATCTTATTTTGTTTGATCCTTCGCTCCCTTTTTATTGAAAATATTTAGATCTTGAATATTATTTAGGACTAAGTCTCTTCCCATCATATAAATCACTGCAAAATACTTTTAGTAATGAACAAAATAAAATTATTGACAATAGATGGATCCCAAGTAATTTCCAAGTTCGAGATCAAAGTTTAACAAGTTGATGGATGCTTAAGATGTCTTAAGGCTCTACACCCTTCCTCCAGGGGACTCTACACACTGTTAAAGGTGATAAAAGTGTTGTTAAAACCTAGGAACCTTAATAACCTTGAAAATACATCATTGGAGGATGAAAATGCAAAGAAAATATTCCCCATCAATCCTTAGGTGAAGTAATGTTATGTATGGGATTTTGGACACAATTGCCAAATTGTGTGGGCTGAGTATGGGGAATTTTACAAGCTGAGGACATGTTGTACTCTAGTTATATAACACAGAATGCAAGGGGAGGGACTGAGAATACACACTAGTGGTAGATTAGAGTATACCAATATGCCTTGTACAAGGCATATATGCAATCCCAATAAACCAATTAAGAAGACGATAATTAACTATAAAATTATTAATGCAATGAGTGGGATTAATATGTATCTATCCAACAATCCATCTCTATATGTAGTAAAACATTCAATTCCCAAACCATTTTCATGTTAAAAATTTTGGCAATCAATTTTATGCATAATTGTAACTAGATTATACACAAGAAACCATAACAGGAAAAAATAGAACCAATGGAAATTTATTATGCTCGGGAATTCATGACAAAGGGGTGAACTATGACTGATCAAGATCATATGCATTATTACTCACTAGAAACCCAATTTTATAGATGACCATGGATCGAAGATGCCTTTTCTCATCATGGATAGTCTCCTTGACTCATTTGTTTGCCGATCTTAAAGCAAGATGCACTCTTCAAGCTCTCATCTCTACAAACATACCAAGTTATCTGTACATCTCCTTGTTTATCCTTCTTCACTAGAACCTTCAATTTTAATGGGATTCCTTTGGAAGGTCAACCATCACAATGGTTCAT
Organism: Picea sitchensis; assembly: GCA_010110895.2. Lineage (NCBI taxonomy): Eukaryota > Viridiplantae > Streptophyta > Pinopsida > Pinales > Pinaceae > Picea > Picea sitchensis. Next base: position 55,709 of record SNQJ01S0004676.1, on the reverse strand, counting down.
TTCCACTTCCCATTTTTTCCCAAAAGATCAAAATAAAATTTAAAAAAGGCATGTTTATTACAAAATTTACTAGAAGTTTTAATAAATATCCAATTCAGATCACACCTCCCCATTTGAAGGATTATGGTCCCCAAAATCTAGACTAATAAGGAGATAGAAACATGGGGCATCCATTTGCCTCTCCATATCCACCATTCCATTGTCAACAAAGGTTGCTTGTTTCCTGCTTTCCTGCCCCTATTTTACTGCTAGATAAGTTATTCTCTCTCTCTTGGTGTGCTTTGATGAAGTAGGCCTCGCTACCCTTGACCAAGTAGTACTTGTTTTCTCTCTTGTAGAAGGTAGCATCTATATCCCACAGGTATGGGCTACCAAACATCACTCCAAAGGAATCTAATGGTGTAACTTCACATTATACTTCATCAACATAGAGGACGCTAATGAAAAACTTGATTTTACATCTACGAGTGATTCTCATAACAGTTTTCCCTTGCAACAATACTAGTGAACTTGGTTGCACTAGGTCACAAGTTTTCTAGACAAAGCTCATCAACTAATGTTTCAAAAACCAATTTACATTGAGAACCAATGTAAAAAATAATAATTACCTTATGGTTCTTTACCTGAACATTGATTTGAAATCATTGTATGTGGGTTCTTCCCAGTGTTCCTTATCTTCTTCATGCTCAGTCTTTGTTGAGTCATCTTTCTTATCTTTATTTACCAAGAACTATGTCACAAATTATGTCAATTTAGCAATACTCTACTCCAACCGAGAAAATATGACCTTCCAGTTTTTCTTGCCTCATTCTTCATGAAAAATCCTTGCCATTGATGGTCCTCTACTTCTCTGTAAGCCTGGAAACAATGCTTGTCCATTGTTTCAATATTGGTTGTAGGTGTTTACCATGCATGTGTTATCCAAGTCTTCATAACCTGCTCTGATACCAAATGATCTATAAATGGTGGGCTTATAGCCTATCCATTTCGTCAAAAAAATCCCTTGTAGAATTCAATTTAGTTTTTTGTATAAAGGGTCAACCCCAAGCTACAAGAAACAATATGAATGCGGGCCTAAATTTCCCTCATGGGCTAATTTTCGAAGTTTTACCCCAAAAAACGATTCTCTATTCTAAAAATGAATTGCCCAAATTTTATAGGATAAAATTATTTTACCTTAAAAATAGCCAAAATTTTATACAAACTATACAAAATCCTTAGAAATTTTAATATTTTTACAGAAATATCGCCAAACATTTTATAGTTGGCATATGAAGGATTAATAAGTTTCGCTAAGGTTTTTACATTTTAAATAAATTTCCATCCTTAAAATCATCCCTGGCCTAAATACAATTTGAAGTGCAGCCTATGTATGAGAATGCTAACTAAATGCTCTGCCCATTGTATCAAATCAATTTCTTGATGTACAAATGGAAAAGTTACAGTTTTAAAAGAAAATCATGAAATTGAAGGAATGCTTATTTTGTTTGATCATTAGCTCCCTTTTTCTTGCAAATATTCAGATCTAGAAAAGTATTTAGGACTAAGTCCCTTCCTCTCATATAAATCACTACAAAAGACTTTGAGTAATAAACAAAATAAAATTATGGACAATAGATGGACCCCAGGGAATTTCAAAGTTCAAGATTAAATTTTAACAAGTTGATGGATGTTTCAGATGCCTTAAAGCTTTGTTCCCTACCTCCAAGGGGCTATGCACACTATCAAAGGTGAGAAAAGTGTTGTTAAACCGAGGAACCTTCATAAACTTGAAAATACATCTTTGGAGGATGAGAACGTAGAGAAAATATTCCCCATCGATCCCCGGGTGAAGCAATGTTGCATATGGGATTTTGGACACAATTTCCAATCGTGTGGGCCGAGTATGGGGCGTTTTACAAGATGAGAACACGTTGTAATCTATTTATCTTTCACATAATGCAAGGGGGGACTTTGAATACATTTTGGTGGGAGAGTAGAGTAGACCAATGCACCTTGTACAAGGCATACACACAGTCCCAAGCTACCAACAATTCCCAAAATTAAGAATACAACAATTAATTGTTAAAGTATTAATACAATGAGTGGGATTAAGATAAATCTAGCCAACAATACATATTTATTTGTAAAAAGCAATTCAATTCCTAAATCATTTTCCCGTCAACACTCTGGAAATTGATTTTATGTAGAATTATAACTAGGTTATACACAAGCAACCATAACAGGAAAAAATAGAACTAATGGAAATTTATTATGCTCAGGTGAGCTATGCATTCTCAATATCCCATGCATTATTACTCACTAGAAATCCAATATTGAAAATGGCCATGGCTCAGATATGTCTTCGCTCATTGTGGATAGGCTCCTTGACTCCTTCATCCACCAATCTTCAGGAAAGCTACACTCTTTGAGCTCTCATCTCTAAAAACTTCCCAAGTTATCTTTCCATCTCCTTGTTGATCCTTCTTCATTGAAACCTTAAATTTTAATGGGATATCTTTGGAAGGCCAACCACCACAATTGTTCATTTCCCCTTCCCATTTTTTCCCCAAAATACCAAAATAAAATAAAACAAAGGCATGCTCATTATAAATTTTACAAGAAGGTTTGACAAAGATCCAATTCGAATCAATAATGGGGGTGGTTGATTGTTGGGTATGTGTTATATTCTTTGCACGATTAGTAGTTTCGGGAAACGTGTCAGATTTTTGCCTCAATTTTCGTGTCCATTGTTGGGCGGTTTTTCGGCACATGGTTTTTACCGGTGGTTTTTTTATTTCCAGTTAAGGAATTAGGGTTGTTGACTAATCCATGTCATTGGGTTAGGGTTTGGATGTCATTGGATCCTATATGTATATTGTATTGTAAACAATGTAACATGATGAATGAATATATAATATGTTGGTTTTCCCGGTTTGGGTTTCCAGGGGAAAAATCTTTGTGTAATGTGTGTATTTGCCATTGTATCTTTTCTATTATTTTATTGAAAATCTGTTTGCAGTAAATATTGTACAAGGTTAAAATCTACATTTGGTATCAGAGATTTGTTGGCTTCAGGGGGACGCCTTTGTGGTCAAGGTTTTGGCTTGAGATTGTGATAATCCTTGTTACAGTGGCAGATCTATGGTATTGATTTTTCAGGTGAAAAGAAATGGCGAGCAATTTGAAAATGGATATCGAGAAGTTTAATGGGAAATTTTTTGAGTTGTGGAAGCTCAATATGGAAGATCTATTGGTGGAAAAAGATCAATGGATCATGGTGGATCCAGGTAATGCACCTACAGGAACTTCAACAGATGACTGGAAAAAGTTGGATCGGAAGGCAAAGAGAAAAATCCGATTGTGTCTCTCAGATTCAATATTATTGAATGTATCAGAGGAAGCTACAACCAAGGATTTATGGGATGAGTTGGGGAAGTTGTATCAGTCTAAGTCCCTAGTAAATAAACTATTCCCGAGAAATAATCTATATAATCTGAGGATGAGAGATGGAGACTCAGCGACAGAGCATTTGAACACCTTCAATAGTGTGGTAATTCAGTTAGTATCTGTTGAGATTAAAATTTCAAATGAAGAAAAGTGTATCAGTTTACTATGTTCTTTACCAGACTTGTGGGATAGTCTTGTTGTGGCCATAGGTAGTAATACAAATGCCTTGAATTTTGATGAAGTGGTCTCATCCTTGTTGTAAGAGGAGATGAGACAAAAGAACGTGGAAGGACATAGCACATATGCATTATTTGCAAGAGGATGATCCCAGGAAAGAAATAGATCTAAGTTATCAAGTGAGATATCTAAGTCTAAGGGTAGATCTAAATATCCCAGAAATTTTGTAAAGGTATGTTGGAGATGTGGAAAAGAAGGGAACCACAAGAATCAGTGTAGATCCAAAGTTGAGACAAAGAAGGGATCAGAAGAATCTCCTTCTACAAAAGAAAATACCTCCAAGGAAGGAGGGGATGTGCACTTGGATTATTTAAGAACACATGCATATCTTGAGGCATGGTTGGTTGACTCAGGTTCATCCTTTCATATGACTCCCCACAAGGAGTGGTTTTGTGAATATGAAAGGTATGATGAAGGTAATTTTTTCCTAGGTGATGATTCGACAACCAAAATCATAGGAAGATGAAAAGTCAAGTTGAGGCTCATAGATGGAAGGATTAGAACAATGCATGGTGCTCTACACATCCCAGGTTTGGATAGAAATTTGATTTATGTAAGCAACATGGACGATGTAGGGGTAAAAACAATATTTGAAAATGAAACATGCAGGATGGTTTGAGGAGCAATGGTGTTGTTGAAGGGAGTTCAGTATGGAACCCTGTATAAGATGCAAGGAAGCACTATTAGTGATAGGTGCAATAGTTCCATTGTTCCTGATATTGGAGTTGAAGAAGAAAGAACTCCTATAGTCTCTGGAGAAAAGGTCATGTTGTGGAATCAAAGACTGGGGCATATCACAAAGAAGGGTCTTCAACTACTACACGGTGAAGGTATGGTTGAAGGTATGTATAACTAATCTCAGGATTTTGATTTCTGTGAACATTGTGTATATGGGAATAAAAATAGGGTAAGATTCCCCTCTGGTGCAATGAGGGAAAAATGAATTTTACAGCTAGTTCACAATGATGTTTTTGGACCTGTGTTGATCCCATCATTGGGAAAATCTATTTACTATGTCTCATTTATAGATGACTTCTCGAGGAATACTTGGATATATTTCCTCAGGAATAAATCTGAAGTCTTTGACAAGTTTAAAGAGTTTAAGGCTCTTGTTGAGAATCAAACAGAGAAAAAAATTAAGGTTCTGAGGACAGATAATGGCAGAGAGTTCTGCGGGAATGAATTTGAAGAATTTTGTAAGAAGTGTAGTATAGCAAGGCACAAGACTACTCCATATACACCTCAACATAATGGGGTTTCATAAAGGATAAACATGACGTTGATGGAAAAAGCAAGGTGCATGCTCAGTGGTGTCGGGTTAGGGAAATAATTTTGGGTAGAGGCAGTGGGTACTACTTGTTACCTGGTCAACAAATCACCCTCATCATCGTTGGATGACAAGACTCCATAAGAGGTATGGACTAGTAAGAAACCTTCTCTCACACATCTCAAGGTATTTGGTTGTGAGCCTTATGTTCATGTTCCAAAGGAAAACATGAGTAAGCTAGATAAGATGGCTGAAAAGTGTATCTTTATTGGGTATAAAGATGGTCTCAAGGGTTATAAGATTTGGAACCTAGAAACTAATAAGTTTTTGTATAGCCGAGATGTGGTATTTAGAGAAATGAAGGATGTTGTTAAATAGGGAGTCCTACCAAGGAAGGAAGAACCAAAGAAAATAGAGTTTGATTTAAAGGATGATGAATTATAATCTACAAAATAACATGAATCAAAAGAATAAGATCATCATACTCCATTATTGAGGAGATCGATTCGAGAAACAAGGCTACTGGAAAGATATACTCCATCTGATTTCCATTCAAATTTTTATTTATCTATTACTAATGATGATCCTAGAACTGTCAGGGAGGCAGTGGATTCAGAGGATGGAAAGATTTGGAAAAAGGCCATGGATGAAGAAATGACGACCTTGGATAAGAATGAGGCTTGGGATCTAGTAGAGTTTCTGACTAGAATAAATCCCATTGGTAACAAATGGGTATTTAAAAAGAAGCTAAATGCAGAAGGAAAAGTGGATAAATACAAAGCTCAGTTAGCAGCAAAGGGTTATTCCCAGGTTGAGGGAATTGATTTTGGTGAGATTTTTTCTCTTGTTTCCAAGTTAACTTCTATAATATTTTTGTTATGTGTTGTTGTTGCATTTGATTTTGAAGTAGAAAAGATGGATGTGAAGACAACATTCCTACACGGGGATCTGGAAGAAGAAATATATATGAAGCAACCAGAAGGTTTTGTTGTGAAGGGAAAGAAGAAGTTGGTATGCAAGCTGAAAAATTCCCTATATGGTTTAAAACAATCACCAAGGATGTGGTATACAAAATTTGATACTTATATGCCGGGACTTGGCTTCACAAGAAGAAAAGAGGATCATTGTGTGTATTTTAAATTAATTCACGATCATTTGATTTATTTGGTCTTGTATGTGCATGACATGTTGCTGATAGGAAACAACAAGGAGATTATCTAGGATGTGAAAACTCAATTGTCCTCTAAATTTGATATGAAGGATCTTGGTGCTTCACATTTTATTTTGGGCATGGAAATTAAAAGAGATTAGAAAAAGAGGAAACTATGGTTAAATCAGAGAAAATATGTTGAGACAATATTGCAGAGGTTTAATATGCAGGAATGTAAACCGGTAAAGGTCCTTATTCCTGTTGGTGTAAAGTTATATGCGGATCAATGTCCCAAGACACATGAAGAGGAGGAGGACATGTATCATGTTCCATATGCGAGTGCAGTTGGAAGTTTGATGTATGCAATGGTCGATCCTATACTAGACTGGACATTGCACATGCAGTGGGAGTTTTGAGCAGGTATTTGTAAAAACCAGGAAAGAAGCATTGGACAACAATAAGAATATTTTTTAGGTATTTGCATGGCACTGCTAGATATGGATTGTGATACCAAGGAAGACCGGGATTGGATGGAGTGTTGGATATACATGGATTTTTGGATGCATATTGGGATGGAGATATGGATCGTAGGAGATCTAGAAGCGGGTACGTGTTTAACATGTTTGGAGGAGCAATCAGTTGGATGAGAAAAACACAAGTTGTAATGGCACTTTCAACTACAGAAGTTGAATGCATCGCAACCACTCATGCAAGTAAGGAAGTAGTATGGTTACAAAGATTGTGTTCAGGTATTGGGTTGGTACAGAAAGTTGTAAGGATAGATTGTGATAGTCAGAGTACAATTTTTTTGTCAAAGAACTCGACTTATCATTCAAAGACAAAACATATTGATATTCAATATCACTTTGTGAGAGACATGGTGGAAGAAAAGAAAGTGTTGCTGATGAAAGTGGACACTTTGAAGAATGTTGCAGATTCATTAACAAAATCTGTGAGCACTGAGAAGTTCTCTTGGTGTAGGGGATCCATGGGCATTACTGCCCTGGATTGTTGACTATGTAACACTGTAAACCCCATGTATGCAAAGAAAACAACAAGTGGGAGAATGTTGGGTATTTGTTATATTCTTTGCACAATTAGTAGTGTCGGGAAACATGTCACATTTTTTCCTTGATTTTCGTTTCCATTGTTGGGCGGTTTTTTGGCACATGGTTTTTGTCAATGGTTTTCTATTTCCAGTTAAGGAATTAGGGTTGTTGACTAATCCAGTTCATTGGGTTAGGTTTTTGGATTTCATTGGCTCCTATATGTATATCATATTGTAAACAATGTAACATGATGAATGGATATAGAATATGTTGGTTTCCCCGGTTTGGGTTTTCATGGAAAACATCTTTGTGTAATGTGTGTATTTGCCATTGTATATTTTCTGTTCTTTTATTGAAAATGTGTTTGCAGTAAATATTGTACAAGGTTAAAATCTACATGGATGTGGAATCCACTTGGTACCATGGTGTTCAACAAGCTAGGTCAACTTGTAGTTGGCTAAAGTCCGCATACAAACTTTGATTAAAGTGATTTTCACGTTGTTGGAAAGATTTCGGTGTGTAGAATAACTTCAAGGGCCTAGAAATATGCTTGCAAAGTTTTGACCCCCAAAAGTGTTGTTTGATGCCTAAAAAGATCTTTCAAATTTTTCAAACCCCAAATTACCAAACATGGACTTGCCCCTGAAATGGGCCCTCCAAGGCAATTCTTCCAATTTTTTCACCTAGAAAGTACCAATATAGATGACAAATTATATAATGATATGTTATGTATCAAAGACACAAAATTTGATGAGGATAACATTATTGCTACAAGATAGCAAGAACATTCATTTTTTTTAATTAAGATTAATTGAATCTTAACATCTCTTGGCATAAAAAACAAGCAATAACCCAATAAACAACCAACTCACATAGGTTCATATGTGAAATAAAAAGATGGAAACAACCCAAAAAATTGTGGAAGGAAAGGTTATGTAGAGTATGTGTGTTGGCCCTTGGTTATGGAAGGTTGTGAAGATTAAGGAAAGAAGCGCGAAGTGTGAACTGCGTGGAAAATAAGTTGACTGAGATTGGGTCGAAGTGGCCAAAAGAGAAGAAAAGATGGAGAAAAGTAAGAGAAAGCAAGTTGTTGGATGGGGAGATTGAGGAAGACAGATCAACACAGAATATGGATCATGGATGACTCAACAAGCGCAAAAATCCACCAATAGATGCTTTGGAGCACCTCGCAAGAAAGAAGGAAAGACAGGTTGGAGAAGCCTTGAAAATGCGAGTCAAGTTGACCTAGTGTTTTAGACACCTAGGGTTTTGGTATTTAGGGTTTTGACATCTAGGTTTCAGCCTAAGGTTGTCCAAGAGTCATTGTAATGTATAAATAAAGGTCAAGATGACCTCAGACGGGTTAGAGATTATGTATGATGAGTTATTGTTGTTATTGTTGAGAGAGAAGTATTGTGTGGTGGGAGAAATCTGTGTTGTAAGATCTTCAGTTGGGTGCGAAGATCAACCTTACAGCTGGGTTCGCAAGGAGGGGAGAGAGGAGAAGAGAAATAAAGAGAGAGATATGCAAGCTAAGAGTGCAAATAGAACTGTATGCTTTCATCTAATCTATTATAAAGCATAGTTATGTGGACGTCTCCCTAGGGAGAGGTTGAACCATGTATATCTTGTTGTTGTGTGTGATTGATGTTGTGTTCTTATGATCTCTGATATACTGTTAATGCAATATTGTGTAGATCTGAGATATAGTTCACGCAGTAGGCTTAAGAAAGATAAAGAATGACTAGATCTGTGTGAGAGTGTTTCCCTGGATCCACTTTGCATTTCCTCTAGTTGTAGACACTTGTGTCCTGCAACCCCCTATAGCTACTTCGGGTGAGACTGCATCTTCTTTGTAGGTATTTCCGAAAGGGTCAGTAGTTAGGGCTTGTTGGTGCGTTGTTAGAACTGAACCTTGGGTCTTCCCTTGTGCCAACAAATGGTTCCGTTGTCGGGACCGGGATCTTCTTGAGGGAATGTCAAGGTGGTTTCCATCGAAGACAAAGATTCAGATGTGGATAGAAGAACAAGAGAAGGACTTCACAGAAGCTCAAAATAAGAACCCTAATATTAGTACAGAATATTGTTTTGGAAGGTATATCTTTACTGATATACAAGAGATTTTATTTGGAGGAATTCATAAGGAGCTATACGAGTGGCTAGCAAGATTAGCAGATACCCATTTTGAGATTAGAATCAGACTGCTTGTGGTTTGGACGTTGGCGTTGATCAAGTAGGGAAAGAGAGTTGATAACGTCATGCCAAGTGCAGTAGATCACTGGTTTGATAGTACCATTGGAGGGTATATCACTGATTTTTCTATTGATAGAGTAGAATCATATAGCCAAGCAGAGAGATATTTCTTTAAGGGACCTAGAGGAACATTTTTACACTTCTTGAAGTTGAAGATCAAGAATATATTGCATGAGAAGAACATACCAAAGATACAATAGTGGGTCAGATTGAAAAAGCTAATGTTCAATAATTTAGACAGCTAGAATGATACAGAGGTCGGACACAGGTGCAGTGGGAGAACCTTCAAAGAAGTTCCTCTCGTGAACTTGTTCAAGCAGAATCACGAAACACCAACACGGGAAGAAGGGTTCTACAATGGAGAAGAAGAAGAGTTACTGAACGAGGAACATTCATAGTCTGCTAGGGCAGAAGAAAGGAAGACTGAAGAACCTTGTTGAGAAGAGTCATAAACTTTAGGGACTGCGCAGACTGTTGAAGTAAGTACTATTACACCCCATATTGTTTTAATAACATTAAGTAACCAGAGTAACCTAATTTATCAGAACACTCAGAGCACTGGTACAAGTGGTTCAGTGCACACTCAGTCAATAACCTTAGGAAGATCTATGGCAGATGAGATGAGGTTACCCACCTTTAGAGGAGATGGATATGAAGATCCTAATCAACATTGGTTCTTATGCGAAGATGTATGGAGTATTAAGAATGTC
>SNQJ01S0004676.1:24262-45604 GCA_010110895.2 Picea sitchensis | reverse complement strand
TTTTCCAATGATCGATTGTGAGAAAATATCTTGTAAATATATAATATTTTTCTTTTGCATTAATAAATTACTCCAAGTGGCCACGTTGGTTGGGGTCATGGATGCTTTCCCATAGGGGTTTTACCACATAAAAACACTAGTGTGCTGATATTTGATCTAGTTGTGTGAGTGGTTATTGAAGGTGTTCTTCCTCTATTGGAATACATGTGTTGTTGAACACAAATATGATAGGTGGTTGGTGACAAGCTAATGAAATTTTCATTGGGCATCAAGGCTAGAATCCTTGAAAGAATGCACATACCACGCCATGTCTAACATGGACCTAAAGATGGTGCATATCTACCTTGATTTCATTGAGTCATTCAAAATAAACTTTCGTGCATGGGGTTCTTCACATTATTGTTACTTTAGGGTATTCCAAGTTTCTTCATTGAGCTAGATCACTTCTTCAAAATATACATCAAAAAGAGATCAAGAAAAGGTCACTAGTTTTCCCTCATTATAACCCTGAAATAAAGTAGTGATGCCTCTCTTCGAGGGGCCCTCAACTTCCTTATCATCTCCTAAAGAATCACTAACCATCACAATAGGAGCGTGTAATTTACACTTTTGAGGGTGGCCTACTTGGTTGAGAGCATCATTGGGTCCACTGGGCCTTGAATATTTCATATAATTTGTTTCTTCCAAGTTTTTGGGGCCTTGGGAGGGGGCCCCTATTTGCAGGAGATTTGGATTCTCCCAAACTAAAGAATTATTATCCATTGAATTCATGGATGGTGATGGCCTAAAATAAGCAAGGGGTTTAGAAAAATAATCTTTTTAGGCTAAGGATATAAACAAGGGGAAACAAAAATCAAGAAAAAAAGGATAAAATCAATCAAGCATTAAGTAGCTCAAGGGAACAAGAAGCACCAAATACAAGGTGGAAGCAAGGCATAAGGAACTCTAAATAATAATCCTTAGGTATCTATAAAGATGATGTATAATCATCCTATGATCTTTCACTCATGAAAACCAAGTGGAAAGAATGAGTCGAGCACTGTTAGCCACCCAATCTGGGGGAGGTTGTCAATATTAAATTCATCGTCATCATGATAAATGGTTTGAAGTGAAAATGGCATGATGTTAATGAACAAATCAAGATGGGCTGGTATAATTGAGACCTAGGTAGGATAATCCTACACCCCTTGAGAATAAAGGGATTGAGAAAAGATACTCTTTGGATATTGACTAACGTCAAAAGGTGGAGACTCATATCCTCTCCTCCTCTTTCTCATCCATTTTTGGATAAGGTCTCCAATTTAGTTTTAGAGAAAGTAAAAAATGGATCAAGGCTCCAAATGGTTATTAAAAAACACTGCTACAACCGAAGAAGCAAAAAACCTACCCTTATCAAGTCATCCCTAAACTTAGCCATGAATTTAGCAGTGGGATAAATTCTAATAGAATCTAACAAAAGTGAAAAGGGAGCATTCTCATTGGTGGATGAATAACATATCTTGACCTAATTTTAAGGTTTTTGATTCCTATCATAGAGTCTATAATAGAGAATATTTTTCTCATTTCAAATATGAGAGGTTTAGTTTAGCAACAAAAGAGGGTGAAATAGAGCAAGAGGCCATTATAAATTGAATAATTTCCTTGAGTACCAATATTTTTGTAGCAAGGAGTAACATCCTTATGATTCTACTTATCTCAGCTTTCATTCTCATTCTCATTGTAATCATTATTTGAGTAATAGGCTTTGTAAAGGTAAGCAATGAAACCCACAATAATGATTCTATAATCCCCAACCCCTTGTGCATTTATTTTATGAATGAAATGGTTGTTTCAGACCTTAGACTTTGTAGTCCCCAACATTGCAGCTACTATTTTGTAAAAAAATGTTGAATTTATTGTGAAAATAGGACCGAGTTTGTTTCCATTGGTAAATAATAGATTCAATAAAGTTATATTGGTTTTCCCTTTCATTTTCAGTCTTAAACGATGTTGAATAAACCAATGGATTTGTGCTTACCTTTCCCCTTTTGTTTTTTGTTTGATAAATATGTGTTAGGAAAGTAATTATGCCTCCTCCTTAGCTCATATTTGTTCATTTTCTATGATTTATTTTCCAAGAATAACTAATTAGGGTGTCCATGGTTTATAATATCATTCCTATAATGGTTGAAACCTGTTAAACCCCCTTGCTAGTTGGCTTCTTGATCATCCCCAAAATCCATAACTCAACACCCATTTCGTTTTTTGTTTTAAAGGGATACCAGAGATTAACCTCATGCACCACTGATCTCTATTATAAACCCAATATGAGATTCATGTATAAATAGTTTGTCCTTGGGTGATGGACATTGACTCTTGCCTTTGGTAATATTGATGGTACCCCTTGTCTCGAGAACTAGATCGAAGGCCAATAATGGCATGGGAAGGTAGATCCTACACACTATGCCTTGGAATTTGGTCCTATTGAGAGGAGGGAACAACATGGAGACTAGCATCATTGACAAGGAGAGAGTTCTCGTTGGGATATAACGATCAATCTATTGGCAATCCATTACTCATTTGTTTGTCGGTTTTAAATTTTGTGAACAATTATACCCATCATCTTGCACTATTGAATATTTGTAGCTTGTTGGAAGGTTATTGGTGACTCCACCAATGAATGAATATCAATTCCCATATTACTATAATTATTTTTTGTTTGTGGTGAGAAAGTAGTGACTCTTGAGGCAAATCATCTCACTAGGTGACCCCACATCCACTTCACAGTGCTAGGCCATGCTCATATTAATGTATATCTCTTTAACAACCATATTTTCTTGCATATTTTGTTAAATCTCATCTTAAAAATCATTGTTGCTTCTTTGATTAAAAACATTGGAAAATACCCTTCTTACAACTACATTTTTACTTAAATATAAGCTCTATAAACCTTCCTTAAGATAGGATGTTATTTATCCATTTGTTGTCCCTAAGGCCTCATGCTTAAACACCCCTAGTGTTGAAAAACACGACTAATCCTTTTCATTAGTTGTCATCATGGTCAACAATTAGCCTAGCTATGTCAATCCTTGGCTAGATACAATATGTCAACCATTAATATTTCCTACACCCCTTCAACCCTTGCTTCATGGATATCTAAAAGCCCTTCCAAAGTTTACTGGAAGTGACTCCAGAGGTGGTAATGTACATATCATAATATTTCAATATTTCACTAATGGCCTCCTTGTGGAGCATGAAGATGTTTTCATACGTATCTTTGTGCATTCCTTGGAAGAGGATTCCAAAATTGGTTTATGCCCGTAACAACCCACCCCATCTCCACTTGGAAAAAAAATTATGATATTTTCTTATGATGGTGGGGAAAGAGAAAATACCCTTTCCTGCTATTAATAGACTTTGTTTTTTTTTAAAAGGGTAATTATGAAAGTGTAAAAACATTCAATGGATGGTTTCATAAGCCTTAGATTGAAATTATAGAGGTAAGGCCTTCTAAGGTCTCTTCCATGTTATTTTATTCCACTACTCATGATTCTCATTTCTCATTATTTCTTAGAGGGAGACATTCTCAAGATTTAGATGCTATGTTTGATGATGTTTTAGAGGTGGAAAGCAATATGGTGGCACTCTCACTCTCAATCTCTCAAGAAGAGTTAAGGTGTGCAAGAATCCAATGTTGCACTATATATTTCTAATCATAGGGGGGCCTGTCAATGAGAAGGTTCTCTAACATTGCCAACATTTGATGAGGATAGAAGAAAAGCATTGAGTTTGCTTTTCAAAATGAAAAAAACAATTCATAAAGGGATTTTTTGCACATATTATAAATACAGAGAAAAAATGTTAGTTTACTAGGCCATTAGCTCTTGATGAAATAGGGATTTTCTTGAATTTTGACGATCACCTTTAGCCTAAAAATCTCCTTGGGATAGCATATCTTGTAAATGTTGTGGAATATCCTTATATGAGAATTAATGGTAGTGATTTTGGTTTCATTGATTATCAACTAGAGGCTTCCATATATATCTTTCTAAATGAGATGAATGAGAATTATGATAAATATACCAAGTGACAAATGAAATCAAATTTTGGGATCCCTGTTAGAAGCAAGCTTATGTTAGTTGAGTTTACAAATTATATGGTTTCTTGCGAATTTCAATGGGAGCGTGAGAGAGAAAATATCAAAAATGTTGATGATGAATGCCCTCCTCTACTAATGCGAGTAGCTGGAAATAAGATGATGAAGGAAAATAAGATGATTCTAGTGTTTATATAAAGGTTGCACATCAAGGTGGAATTGACTCCCAATATAAAAAATCTAAACATGATGAAGAAATTGATTAGTTCTCCTTGCCATATACGAAAATTATATTCAGTTGATCTTAATCACCATGAGGAAAGTTTTCTCATAAATCTTTAGCCTAATCATGACAGTGGAATAGGTATGCAACTTCAGCAAGAATATTTCCAAGGTAGCCAAAATAATGAAGAACATGAAGACAACTATGACAATAAATAAGGTTATTTCCCTAAATATGAAGTTGGAAAAGAGGCACGAATTCCAAAAATCAATGAATATTCATACTTGGAATTCAATGGTAGCCTTGAAGATGATGGTGAGAAGACCATGGCTAATCTTACATCTGAGTAGCCAAAGAAAATTTCAGATCTGACATTCAAAGACGAATCTAATTTGTCTTATGCACTTACTTTTAAGCCCAAGTGCAATGAAGAGTTGATTCTTCATGATGATCCAATTGTAGCATGGATGGAGGATACTTTCTATAAAATAGAGAAACAAACCAAATGTTGGATATGGGTAACTCATTCACGGTTTCCCTCTATTCTCACTAATTTCCATTATGATTTCAATGCTAACCAACATTGCTCTAATATTGTTTGTTCCTTAGGTAGTGTTGGATTCTCTTGGGCACATTGTACACTCATTGAGCATGTTTTTCCTCATCCTTTTACTCTCCAAACCGCAATGACATCTTCCATCCTATAAACCATGTGCATGCATACGTTCCATAGCCTTATAAATATGCATACATGGTTCTATATCACCTAGTGGACTCACTTGCCAGTTATGTTAGGTAGGTAGGTTTCCCTTCTTATTCAATTCCAACATTTTACTTTCAACCATTCTAGCATTTAGTTTTATTTTTCGACATTATTTCTCACAACAGATTGAACTATCGTAAAAGGTAGAGTTTGAGAAGAAGCAAGGTGTTGAATCCATACCACAATTTCTTAAATCCATAACTCAATATTTAATTCCACAACCCAATGGATTTAGGCACTAGTTTTCTCACCCTAGAGTTTGGTTCTTAGCACCTCATAGGGAGGAGTCGTTGCACAAAAGGAGCCAAATGTTGTGTCCTTAGAACTTTTTTCTTAGAGTTTGGTAATAATTTCCAAAGTCACTCACCCCATACAAAAAAAAAACTTTTCAAAGAAACAAATCACTTTCCCTTGTAATATTGATTATGAACCAGTGGATAGATTTCACTCTATCAATTTTGATATATGGGTAGAATTTCTTCAAAACATTCACCAGTTACCAATGGGGATAAATTTGTGAATGGACATGATCAATATTTTCCATCAAATCAATGGGAGATTGTGTACCATGGTATTTGGTAAAGAATAAATTTCCTCATTGGGAAAAATTCACGAACTACTCAACGGTCAAGAATCATTCATAGCGCACTTATTCTCTCATGATAACAAAATGGTAGGGTGTTCACTCATCATCATTCTGTCTATAGAAAAATTTGTGAATGTCCTATATTATCCTCACCCGTTAGATCAACAATGGAGGTCAACCCATGGGATCCTACAAAGGAGAGGAGTCATGGTAATGGAAAAATCCACCAATGGTCTGGATTKTCCCCAACGAGCAGATCAATAATCAAGAAGGGATCATGAAATTTTGGAAAAGAGGGAATGGCTTACAAAAAAAAKTTCATGAATGGTCATGATATCCTTCACCCGCTGGATCAATGGAAAAGTTCATCCCATAGGATCCTACAAAGGAGAGGGGTCATGGGAAAGGAATTTTTTTTAGCAACCTAGGTTGCTTCCAAGCCACATATCAACAATAATCAATCACTCACGGGGTTATATATAAAACAAGTAAGAAAGACATAACAAAATAAAATATAGATAAAGAAGGAATGGTGCAAGTAACCATACATCACCAAAAAATGAATATGCTATATTTAACCAAATAAGTGAAGGTCGTGGTCAATTTCAAAAGTTACAAGACTACCTTGTTCCCTTTCATAATTCACATATAGGTTTTCAATGAAAAAGGGGTCATGTGCATAATTTATGGTGCATAATATACTTTCATTAAACATACCATGTATAATTGGTCAAAACAACTCAATAAATTGGTTCAAGCTTCTTTCCACATCCTAACAAGTGAAATTATATTATATTGTTTGAAAATAAGATATAAAGCTAAATATTTCCTAAATGGGTAAGACATATGGATTGTTCCTAGGATTTACCTCTAAGTGAAATGTTATAGTCTCTAACAGAGTTTCCAAATGTGTTTAACGAAGACCGCATTGTATCCATGCAACAAAAAGGAAAGGTAAAACGAAAAATTACAAATTTCCTATTGGCCAATAGAACAATGTACACAACATTGATGTGGGCAAGGATACCATTAAGTTGGTCTTCACTTGGATCCCCCCAAAGGAAGGTCTAGATCCATCCTTACTATGAAACACCCTAATAAAAAATCCCTTGAATTGTTAAATCTCTTGGTTTTACTTGTGAAGTTCTTTGGAAAGGGGGATAAGGATCCTTTCTGGATATGACAAGAGGTCAGTGAGAGGCTAACGAAATTCTCATTGGGCATTGTTTGCACATGGGTCTGATAGGGTGGTTGTTTGAGGTTTTTAGAGTTTGTTAAGGCATGTTAGGGGTATTTGGGACATAAATGACAAATTTAAGCCTTTATGAGAAAGTGATATTTTGGTAGAATTTTCATTTTAAAAATAACCTTTCCGCTACCAAAATGCTTGTATGAAATTAAAATTAAAAATAAATATTTGAAATTAATTCCCAGTCTATGCTTTTCAATTTTCAAATTTTTAAACCCATGTCAAGTCAACCCCTGAGTTGTCTTTCAAACCTCCTATTAGATGCCCACGCGTATGAGAGTTATCTAACTGTTTAAGTCATGGAAATTAAGAGTCATCATTCAAATCCCATCATTTTTTGTTGTTTAACTCACTTTACCGTGTGATATGTCTAATTATTTCATCCCGGAACTGATCCTTTTAACTTTGTTGTGAATACGTTTCCCCGGGTTTATCATATGGTTTATTATACCCATAATTTAGGGCCCAAGTATTAGGTTTTGCTTTTGCAGGTGAATTATTTTCAAATACAGTTGGCTGCTACATATTCTAGCAGAAGTTGCAGGGGCATCATGATCAAATGGCCCTATCATTTACAAAGTATTTTTGTTGATGGGTGAATAAATTTATGTGATTGTGCTCTATGGTTCATGTTTAGGGTTGTTCAACGCTTTTGAAAATTATCAAGACTTCAACACTCTGTTCTTGAAGGAGTTTTGTTGAAATTTTGCAGTCGGGTTTATTTACTTTAAAAATTTTCAGGGACAGTGATTTTGGTAGCATTTTTCAATATTTTAAAACATAAACTCTACCAAAATGCTTGTAATTTAAGAAAAAAAAAAAAAAAAATTATGCAGATTTCGGAGGTGGTAGTTGATCTGGTGATTCATGAATCTTCTCTAGGGACGTATTATTTTCCTTAAAACCTATTAACATCATGTAAGGGATGGGATTCATGAGAAAGTGACAACAAATCTTTGGTCAAAGTAATCCCATAAATCTTGGATCTCCAAAAAATTGCTATATTTTTTCCTTAAAATATTTCCAGTTTCTTTTTTTTTGGGGGGGGGGAGTCAAAGATGCTCTGAACCTGATCATAATGAATTATTCTTGATCCATTTATTTAGGATATGAAAACTACCTTGTAAATCTATATATTGTATGAATGAAATGTAATCAGGGTTTGGAGAGAGTCTCATGAGAGGCTTGGAAGCTTGAGGGTCGAGCTATGAGGTTTCCGTGTATGTACATGACTGAGTCAGGCCTGAAGTTTGACAGTTGTTATAATTATATTTTCTGAAGCAAGTAATGGACCTTTGTTTCTCTTATATGTTTTTTTTCACCTTATGAATGTAAGTAAATTGGTAGCATATCAATTTCATTTAAAGATTGTAACTATTGTGTGGTTATCATTGCTTTTGCATGGGCTTATGGTCTGATGGATAGTGTGTTCATATGTGTTCAACTTGCTAGTTTGAAAGAATTTCATGTAAGAAATTTTTATGTTGTTTTAATTGCCAAGATGAGGGAAGAATGCAATCATTTTGTCACTTGAAGTTTTCATACTCTGTCTTCCCAATCTGAAACTTACTTTGTTGGGTTCACAACTATGTATTCAACATCTGATTCAAATACACAACATATGAAATGTTAACCCTACCTTTTCTTTGATTGATTTAAATCATTTCTTAGATTATTTTTCCCCATCTCTATCCAAGCAAACATATACCCAACTATTGAATTCCTTGGCACTTATCTCGTCAACAATCAAGGAGGTTGTCTCAAGGACTAACAAGCATCAAAGCTAAAAGCCATGAAAGAACGCACATAACACATTATGTCTAACATGGACCTAAAGAGGGTGTGCCTCCCCCTTGTGTTCATCAGGTTGTTCACAAAACAATATGTCATAGTGGGTCTTCACATTCTTGTCCCTTCAGGGAATTCCAAGTTGCTTCATAGAGATAAAGAACTTCCTCAAAATCCACATCATAATGAGATTGAGAAAAGTTTGTAATTTGTTCTTCATTATATCACTGAAAGAAGGTAGTGATACCTCTCTTCAAGGGGACCTCAATGAAGAATCCATGAACATAACAAAATGAGTAGGTTCTTTAAACTTATGAGGGAATCCTACTTGCTTGCAAGAACAATTGGGTCCACTAGGCCTTGAAGATTTTGGAGAATTTGTCTCTTCCAGGTTCTTGGGGCCTTAGGAGGGGGCCCTTGTTCGTGGGAGAAAGGGAGTCCCCCAAAATAAAACCTTCTTATCCATTTAGGTTATGGATTATCATAGCCTAAAATAAGCAAGGGGTTTAGGAAGATAATATTTTCATGCCAAGGCTCTAAGCAAGAGGAAACAAAATTTAAGAAAAAGAGGATAGAATCAATCAATCCACGAGCAACACAAGGGAACGAGAATTTGATCCATATTTTATGAGCAGAACGAAATGAATACATATATATATTATTAACATAGAGATACAATGAATAATAATAGAGATACAATAAAACTTGGCTTCTATTCAAATAAGAAATATGTTGAAATTGTAAAATGCAGACTGAAACAAGCTTGCTAGAATGGTGGCAACTTATCTCTGAGAAGAGATGTGAAGGCTACCCTCATTTGCTAGAATATGAGTACAATGAGGATACAAAGGCCTTTTTACATAAAACATGAATTCCAAAACCCTATACATCCAAAAACCTAACCCTAGGAGATGAAGCGCCAAAAGTAATGTGGGCCCTGTTGGGGTAAGATGGTACATCAACTTCCCGGGGTCGTAAATTTTGCATACAATCTTCGTTTTAGGAGCACGATAGCCCATTTCAAAGGTCTATATGAGGACCACACATTATGTTGTCACACTCTGACTGCATCTATGTTGTGACTGTGGTGGGCCCAAAAAATGTTGTTTAGGGCCTCAAAACAACCCTTGAAGTTTGGGACCCGTAAAGATAGAAAACAAATGCCAAGACGAAATCTGTATGTGAGCTAATTGGAATAGGTTGGTGGCCATAAATATTCACCTGGATCAATCCTCCCCCATTAGGAAGCAATGGTCTCCCTTATTTTGAGTTCCCCCATCAAATTATGAAATTTCTATTGAATTTGGACCTGGGTGAGCCACTTGCCTTGGTGAAGGAGTTTCCCTACTTTGACAACACCATAAAGCTGAAACTTATATTGGAAATTCCCTTGATCTGTGTGTCCATGATATGATAAGTGGATTTTTGTTCCATGCAGTCAGGATTGAGCTATGTTGGTGTCAATTTTTCTATTACCTATGAGGTGTCCAATAATTGTGGAAAGTATGGCTGAAGGAGGTCCACATTAAACACTGGGTGCAAGCCAAGGAAGGGGGGATTGTTGAGCTCAAAAGCATTGTCACCCACAACATTGGTGATGGTATAAGGTCCATAACAGAGTGGATGAAGCTTCTGATGGGGTCATGTAAGGCATTATTTTTGCAAGTGCAACCAAGATTTATCTCCCACTTGAAACTTGTGCGTCACCTGGTGTTGATCATGGAAATGCTTGTACTTGACATTGGACTTTTGAAAAATATCTTGAACCTGTTGGCGGATGTGTTGGATCCGCTCAATGATTCGAGTAGCCTTGTCGGCTTCAACTTGAGGATGGGACAAGTCTTCCTAGGTGGTTGCAAGGGGTAGTGCAACATCCATAAGACCCAAAGCTTGAAATCCCAACCCCACCTAAAATGGGTTGTGGTTGGTTGAGATATGTATGGCTATGTTGTACTTGTGTTGAACATAGGGACGACTCTCATCCCAAGTGTGGGGATGCTTGGAATTGTACATGCACAAGATATGCATGATCATCCAGTTGACGACCTCAATTTGGGCATCTCGAGGTGGAAGGGAGTGGATTTGGTGAGCTTGGTGTCTAACAGTGACCAGAGGCTAGACCAAAATGTGTTGAGGAATCGACTATCCTGATCTGAGATGATGGTTTATGGCATCCCAAAATGTACCCACACTCATTCGAAGAAGAGCTTGGTAGTGGTTGTGCCCAAGGATGAGATGCCCATAAAATCCATTTATGTTTGGATGTATCTATGCATACCATCGTGGTATTTGAGCACAAAATGTCACTCAGAATATTTGATACTCATGTTGGTACGCAAGGTATGGAAGATATTAGTGAACTATGGCACTATTTGGTCCCTTTCCTGTCGTAGTTTGGTCCATCTTGTATACAGGTTGTCATAACTTTCAACAGGGTAATATTGTTCCTTAGTAGCATCCCTAAAGGACTCCCATGTGAATGCGACTGTAAATAATGAGGGTTCCTCTGTTGCCTTTTTCTCATAGAAAGTACCCCACCAATATTTGATATGGGGGATGACTTTGAGGAGCGCAAATGTAACATTTTCTCTATTGGAAAATTTATGGACAAAAAAATACCCTTCTAGCTGATTCAACTATTTATCTACAACATCTACGCCCATCTGACCTTAAAATATAGGAATATCAAATTTGATTTGTACCTTGAATGAGGTGGCTCCTCCACTTGAGGAAGATGCGTCACTTGTTGGTAGTCATCGAAGGATTTGCGCAAAACTAACCAGCATCTCATTCCTCTATTGCACGAGGACTTCCTCGAGCAACAGTTTGAAAGGATCTCTTGTCTCTTCATATTTATTTTCTCTCTCCATGGAAGGTTGTTTTCCGTGTGAGAGCTCTTGTCCTCAAGAGAAACAAGCTCGAGACCCAACTCCTTGTACCCTGACCTCGTCGGGGACATGTACTAAGAATGACAAGGAGCATATCGCTMWAATACCATTCATCCAGATTTTATGAGTAGAATGAAATGAATACAKATATATATTATTAACACAGAGATACAATGAAAAAAAACAAAGATACAATAAAACTTGGCTTCTATTCAAATAAGAAATATGTTGAAACTGTAAAATGMAGACTAAAAGAGGCTTGCTAAAATGGTGGTGACTTATCTCTGACAAGAGATGTGATGGCTACACGCATTCGCCAAAACATGAGTAYAATGAGGCTCCAAAGGCCTTTTTACATAAAACATGAATTAAAAAACCCTAGACATCCAAAAATCTAACCCTAGGAGATGAAGTGTCAAAAGTCATGTGGGCCCCATTGGGGTAAGTTGGTACATCAACTTCTCGGGGTCATACRATTTTTGTTTTAGGTGCATGATAGCCCATTGGAAATGTCTTTCCAAGGACTAAACATTATGCCATCACACTCTAATTCCTTTTATAGTGTGACTGTGGCAGGCCCAAAAAACTTTGTTTAGGGCCTCAAAACGGACCCGGAAGTTTCAGACCTGAAAAAGATAGAAAAAAATTGCCAATATGAAAACTGAAACTACCAAGATTACATATGTATGTGAGCCAGTTGGAATAGGTGGGTGGCCAACGATATACACCTGGATAAATCCTCCCCCCTTAGGAATCAATGGTATCCATTGCATTGAGTCCACCCATAAGATGATGAAATTTCTATTGAGTTCGACCCCGGATGAACCACTTGCCTTGGTGACAATGTTTCCCTGCTTTGACAACACTATAAAGATGAAACTTATGTTGGTGATTGCCCTTGAATTGTGTGTCCACAATCTAATCAGTGGATTCATGTTCCATGCAGTCAAGGTTGATATTTGTCAGTTTCAACTGTTCTTCTAGCTTTGATGTGTCCAATAATGGTAGAAAGTATGGCCGAAGGAGGTCCACATTAAACACTAGGTGCAAGCCAAGGAAGGCGGGAATGTTGATCTCAAAACAATTATCACTGAAAACCTTGGTGATGGTATAAGTTCGATAATGGTGTGGATGAATCTTTTGATGGTGTCCTGTAAGAATTTATTTCTGCAAGTGAAGCCAAACTTTATCTCCCACCTGAAACTTGTCTGCCACCCAATCTTGATCATCGCGCTACTTGTACTTTATATTAGACTTCTACAAAATATCCTGAAACTATTGGTGATGTGTTGGATATTCTCAATGAACCAGGTAGCTTTGTCATATTCATTTTGGGCATGGGACGATTCTGCCTGGGTGGCCGCAAGGGGTAGTGAAACATCCATGGGAACCAATGGTTGAAATTCCAACCCCACATGAAAGGTGCTATGGTCAGTTGAGCTATGTATGGATCTGTTGTAGTTAATTTGAACATAGAGAAGACTCTCATCCCATGTGTGGGGATGCTTGGAATTGTACATGTGTAGGATATGCATGATCATTCGTTTGACGACCTCATTTTGTCCATCCGTCTGGGGGTGGAAGGTAGTAGATTTGGTGAGCTTGGTGTCCACCAGTGACTAGAGGCTCGACCAGAATGTGCTAAGGAACCAACTATCCTGATCTGATATGATGGTTTATGGTATCCCAAAATGTACCCACACCCATTCGAATAATATCATGGTAGTGGCCTCTGTTGTGATGCTCTTCTTACAGGCAGCCAAAAGCGCCATTTTAGAAAAATGATCAACCACCACAAAAAAACAGTCATTTCCTCTCTTGGTTGATGGAAGGCCTGACATGTAGTCCATAGAGATGGATTCCCAGGGCCTTTCAGGAGTATACATAGGGGTGTACATTCCTTTTTTCTTAATGTCTAATTTGTCAATAGCGCAGTCAGTGCAGGACCTAATATACGTGTTGACATCCTGTCGAAGTTTCAACCAATGGAAATGTTGTTGCAGCACTGCCACTTTCTTTTCTACGCTGAAGTGTCATTCCACCTGACTGTAGTGGGCTTTTGAAATCATCTTTTCTCGCTCACTTCATGGAATGTAGAGATGGCCCAGATGAAACAATATTCCGTCTGGATCTCTCTCATAGAGTTAGGGCCATCTAGAGTTCTTGTGGCCGACATAGTTTTGTTAGAAAAACAGGATCGTAGAGAAATAAAATAAAACAAATGTGGAAATAAAACACAAAAGATACACAATACAATAGAGACACATATATACGTTGTTCACCTAGTGTGGGATACATCCACCAGAGAAATTGTCAAGTCCTTTCTTTATTATTATCCAACAAATGAAGGGATACAACCTACAACACACCCGCTGTAACTTCCTCTTCTTTCTCTCATAGTCTCCTAACTCAGAATACAATATTCACAATTATCCATAGCCGTAATACATTTCCCTCATAAAACAATGTTTCCTTCTAGGGAAAAAATCCTAACATAACTTCTACTGTCAGATATGCGACCTTATAATGAACGGTCCAGATTTACAGTGAAATTACAATATACATTTACAAGGCATTTTTTCCTTCGGGGGGGTAACCACCCCCCCCTCTACACTCCTCCATGTGGAAGAATGTACAGGCGACTGAGGAAATAAACGATGTGGTTGGTGATTCTTGTCTTATACTTGATGTTGATATGGGATTGTTGCAATTATGTGGACCACTTCCGATGGTGTTCATTATGCAATTTTCCTTATGTCTACATGAACTGTAGTAGCTTATGATCAGTGTGAATGATTGTCTCCTTATCAAGAATGTAATGCCTCCAATGGTGGTAGGATTGGAAAATGGAGTACATTTATTTGTCATGAGTAGGGTACTTACGGATGACATCTGATAGTGTCTCGCTATGATATGCCACTGGGTGTCCGTACTGAGTGAGAATTTCACCCATAGCATAGTCTGAAGCATTTGTCTCGATCTCAAAGGGATGTTGCAGGTCAGGTAATGAGAGCACTATGGATGAGAACAAGTGTTTCTTCAAATCATCAAACACTTGTTTTTGTGATAGGCCCCACACAAAATTTTCCTTCCCACCACCCCAGGTTACTTGGCTGAGGACCCATGCAATATGGGAGAATCCCAACATGAACCTATGATAGAAATTTGTAAGGCCTAAAAAGATGCGAAGCTCGGTGAGTGTGGTTGGGGCTAGCCAGTCACGAATGACATGGATCTTGGTTGGATCCACATGCACCCCATGCTCATCACCAATGTATCCTAGGTATTGGATCCTATCCATGTCGAAGGAGCATTTTTCCAAATTTTCATATACCTTGTGTTGTCACATAGTGTGTAGAACCTATTGAATACGCTACAAGTGTTCCACCCAATTCTTGATGTAGATGAGGATGTCATTTAGTACACCACCACAAAATAATTGGTGAAAGGTTGCAAGATATCATCCATCATCCTTGGGAAATTTGTTTGGGAATTCGTCAAACCAAAGGGCATGACCAACCATTCAAAAATACCTCCTTTGGACTTGAAGGAAGTTTTCCATACATTTTTCTACTCTATTGGGACCCGATGGTAGACAAACTTCAGATCAATCTTACTGAAGTATTTGTCCCCCTTCAATTGGTCAAGAAGATCTTCGATTGATGGAATTAGGTATCGGTTCCTGATTGTGATTTTATTTATGGCCCAACAATCGATGCAGAGTCTCCATGTCCCATATTTCTTTTGCACAAGCACGATTGGGATTCCACACGGTGATGAGTTGGTTTGGAAGTGCCCCTTTTGGAGAAGTTCTTGGACTTGACGCTTGATCTACTCATTTTCTAATAGAGAGTGGTGATAGACTAGCCCATTGGGTAGGGATGTGTCGGGGGTCAGATCAATTGAATGCTTGACCTGATAGTGTAGAGGTACCCTAGTGGGTGAGGAGAAGATCTCTTTGTATTCTTCCACGACCTTATCCACTTTCTTCTTTTGCATGGAGAGATCGGTCATGGAGGCCATGGATGTGGCTGCAACCTTCCGCTCACTTTGAGAGAAAATCATGAAGAATACAAACTTCACAGTCTGAGAGATGACCTTCCTGCATTGCTTGGGAGAGATTGAGGAAATGGCACTAGGTGGGACTACCTTGGGTATCCTTTAAAATTTCCTATCCAAATTAATAATAGCATTGCATGTCCTAGACTCATATACATCCTGATGTTTCCATAAATAATGTTGGCCCAAAATAACATCACAAACTTCAAGGGAAGAGACATCATGCAATACCTCATATTTGAAGGCCTTGATGTCGTAGGACAGGTGACACTGTTGGTTGACGTGAAATCACTTCCTTGGCAGAGCCATCTGATGGTGTATGGTTGCGGGTGTGGATTTATCGGAAGGGCTAGTCACTTGATGACCTCCGTTGAGATGAGGTTCTTTTGGCTACCACTATCAACGATGAAGTGCAACAGAGTACCCTTCACCCCACATCTATGAATGAAAGAGGCGCTATCCTTCCTCTGGCTCATCAGGTTCAGCGGGTCGGATCTTGGTGGTAGCAATGATGGCACTGGGTTCCACATCAATAATATGTCTCCCCTTTTCTGGTTCTGACTCTGAGTCAAAACCTGCATCTAATTCATAGGCTTTCACCTCAACCACCAATGACTGCTTTAAGTGGAAATCAGTAGTGTTATTCCAGGGGCCCTTATGGAAGTCACACCACTTCCCAGTGTCTTTCTTTGTCTTTCAATTTTCCTTCTTTGTTTCTGGATTAGACTTGTTGTCCTGAGGCTTTCCATCTTTTCTCTACCCTTTGTTCTACGGGTTGGGGTTGCCCTTTTCCTGCTTCTGTTGTAAGTGGTGTTTATTTTTCTAAATGAGATGATATTGTATATTTGACTAATGTTAATACAATGATGAGTGTTTCATATATATAGAAAATATGGTGACCATCCATGAATGGATGCATCCCTTGGATAATAAATAATCACTTATTTATTATATATATTTATACTAAACTACTTTTCGCTTTTTACTTTTCACATTATGAATATCGACCACACTTACAATTTCAACACTCCCTCTTAAATAGGGAGGTATTCATAACATCTGCAACATCAGGAACAACTTGCCATATGATCTGGGATAATGTCTTCCCGATGTTGTCCAAACATCAACATTCCCTCTCAACGAGGGAGACATTCTTCAGTATGCCAAATATTTTCTCTGAAGTATACAGACTTCACTCTAGACTCGTGGCACCTTCTTGTCAGTATTGGGAGATGTCTCTCTCCTACTTGAACCGAGAGAAAACTCCCTCTAAGATAATTGACTCTATTTGAGATCAGGATCACTCTAGGTCTACGTCATCGACCACTTCGATTCCATATTATTCCTTTTCATGATCAAGGAAGGACTATGCCTGGGCCCATTTATCACAAGTACACCCTTGTGATAAATGTATCATATATCCATTTATATGCATCACAATCTAGGAGAAGGTTCACCCAATGCTTACTAGGGCCATTTACCTGTGTTTATACATGTCATGTAGTTGGTATCCACAATACTTGAGCTATATCATCCTACAAGGGGTGGCCAGTCCCTTGGGGATGATCAAGCTAAGTCATCTTGAACCATATTTGACATATAGATTTTTCCTCATGAAACCAATGTCTTGGTTCCTTCATCTTAATATATGAGGCATGTCAATATGAAGTCCACATTCCCTCCTACTAGTCCATACAAGACCCTCCGGGGAGAGTGTATCATGATGCTACCTCAAACACCAAGACTCCATCTTAGATAGGGAGGTATCTTTTCATGATGTCTTCATTTAGTAGTCCACTGATTTCTCTACAGTCAACTAGTAGCACACATCTACTACCATGTCAACGGTAGCTTGAATCATTCGTCACAATCTCTGTGATCAATAAGCACATAGTTGCTCCAAGTGATTTGGTAATCTCCGTGACAATCAAATAGTAGCACATAGCTACTACAATTCCATCCAATAGAACACATCTGTGTTGATCCATAGTAGTACACAACTTCTATCCAATGGTACACAACCACTGCTAGTATCACACAACTACTATATAGTGACACATAATTGTTGCCAATGGTACACAACCACTGTAGTAGCATACAACTACTTTCCAAAGACACACAATGTTTGTCAGTGGTACACAACCATTGTAGTAGCATACAAATATTGTCCAGAGACACATAATATCTACTAGTGGTACACAACCACCGTAGTAGCATACAACTATTGTCCAGAGACACACAATCTCCTCCAGTGGTACACAACCACTGTAGTAGCATATTGTTGTTGTACATAGACACACTGTCTCCTCCATAGTCTCACGACTACACATGTGTCTCGTATTTGTCATGCACTCAACAAAATTTCATGTGACTATCTGAGCCACACTCTATTTGAGTAATCTAGGCATGATGTGAGTCATCTGTATCATCTCTAAGTTATACTAGCATGATTCTACTACATCATATCTAAGTTGTACTAGCATAATGTGACCCATGTATATGCATCATCTCTAATTTGTACTAGCATGATGTGGATTATAATCTACATCATCTCTAAGTCATACTAGCATGATGTGAATGCATCATATCTAAGTTGTACTGGCATTATGTAGATTAGTTCCTCTGCATCATCCCTAAGTCATACTAGCATGGTGTCAATGCACCATCTCTAAGTTTTACTGGCATGATGCGAGTCATATGCATCATCTCTAAGTTGTACTAGCATGATGCGAATCAAGCATATGCATCATCTTTAAGTTGTACTAGCATGATGCTAATGCATCATATCTAAGTTGTACTAGCATGATGTTGAAGCATCATATCTAAGCCATACTAGCATGATGTTGAAGCATCATATTTAAGTTGTACTAGCATGATACATATCAACACTCCCTCTCAACCAAGGGAGAAATCTCACAAGTCCCAACTTGTCCCTTAAGTACACAAACTTCCCTTTGGACAAGTGCTTTGTCAGAATATTTGTTATCTACTCATCGATGGAGATATACTTGAGTTTTACTTATCCCTTCTGGACTCAATCACAGATGTAATAATACTTTATCTCAATGTGATTTGACCTGTCATGGAACACTGGGTTCTATGAAATCTTCACACAACTTTGATTGTCACAGAATATCACGTTCAAATCCGACACCTGATCAAATAGTCCAAAAATCAACTTACGGAGCCATACTGCTTTCGTACAAGCATCACATGCTGCATTGTACTCTACCTTTGCAGTGTTGAGTGCCAAATAATTTTTTTTCCTACTAATCCAAGATATCATGGTTGAGCCCAAACTGAAACAGGTACTAGAGGTACTCTTTCTTTCATCCACACTCCCTACCCATTCAGAGACTATATATCCCTACAACATTACTTCTCCACTTGAGAAGTATACGAGTCCATACCYAACTATACCACGTAGGTAYCTCAAACCATGTTTTTCCGCAACCCAGTGCAATTGACTTGGTTCACTCATGAACTAACTCAAGGCGCTCATAAAACATATATATGGCCTAGTGTTCACCAGGTACATCAAGGACCCAACCACTTGTATATACATCGTAGGGTCCACCAAATTTTAGTCTGAGTTTGCCTCATTCAAATTCTTCAAATTTGATATTCCATGGACCTACAGTCCATTATGACATATCTTTGCAAGATCGCAACTTTGTACTTCCTCTATCAAAGGAATTTCTTGCCTGGCCTTTGCCACACCTCAAATCCCTTGGAGAATACTCAATCTCCTAACAGGAACAATGGATCATCCCAAGAATAACCAATCAAGGACTAGATCCTCTGGAAGTGGATCTTCATATACTGAGAGTATATCCTCCACTCTCTTTGCAACTTCTCCCTCTGGAGCTATACAACGGCTCCTTCTGGGCTTCTGCAACTGCTCCCTCTAGAGCTCTGCAACTACTCCTTCTGGGCTCCTGCAACTTCTTACTCTAGAACTCATACTATGTCTGCCAAATCCATTGGATCTATCACCATAGATGTGCTACAGTGGGTCTGACTAGTTGTATCCACGATCACTGGAATTGTTTCTACTATCTGGTATGATCTCGACCTGGAGGAATACTGCTCCTAGATACTTTTTGTCTCTGAGAATCATGTCTGGAAATGTCTCTCCTTGACATCATGTTGGAATTTCTTTCCCTCCATGTCTTCCTTTCTCCATGAGACAACTAGCTCCCTCTTACACTGAAGCAAACCCTGCTTGTCTAGTTTGCCTCACTGGCTACTCCCTGTTTATGGAGAAGCCTCTTTCCATGAGCCTTATTTTCACGAATTTATTTTTCGAATATATAAATTATGAAGACCGACCATAGTTACAAAAATTCAACACTCCCTCTTAACTAGGGAAGTATTCATAATGGTCAATTTTACTTGTCCTCTTGGCACTTCTTCTATCATAGATATGGTAGAGACCTGCAATGCCCTTTGGTACATGTACCCTGCCATCACCTTAAGTCCTACACTTATGACAAGAATTCTCAGTAGTATTTGATCATGGGTATGAAACAAAGAATCCATAAATCCAATTTTTCTATTAGACCCAAAATCTCAATCAAGAGCACATAGAAAAAGGGAATCTAGGAGACCCAGGAGGGAAATCAACTCTACAGGGCTGAAATGTTGGGTTTCCATCTTCCTACTCACATCAATGTAGTTGTGACCCACAGTTTCTCCTGTTGCATATGCAAATCCCTCCCACTTCATCTCTACACAAAACAACACAAAACCAATTGGGATAATTTATTTTCCCTGAATTCCAAGTCAATCTTGTATCCTCACACAATTGGCAGTTTTATTTCCAATTCTATTCAGTTTTGGATCGCCATGATTACTACCAATTTTGTGTAATATGCATTTGAATATCAACTATATAGCATTTAAATCCGTTAATATATACATATACCCATTGAAAAAAAAATGCTTAAACACCATTATGACCCGACCTCCAAATGTGTGTCTTGTCGTATTCTTTATGCCTTCCATGGCCTACCTTCGGTCACAAGTATGGTATCATTTTTTATGTGTCTATTTGTCTATGTTATATATGGGGATTTTCCATAGTGGAGAGAGATAGGCCTCATCGCCGCTTTCAATTACAGGCCATGTCAGTTTCTGGAAAGAAAATTGATTTTTGTTCTTCCCAGTCTGTTGTAAATGTTGAGCCTACTTACTTTCGCAGGTAGGTATATGTTTGTACCAGGTTTGTTTTCCTTTTAAAAATACGAAGGCCCTATTTTATCCCTTTTAAAATTCTTAAAATCAAATGAAATAGAAGATACCATAAATTTCAGTTTTGTGGCTGTAACGCGACGCAATTTGCAATATGAACATTACAAATTTCCTTGAACCACATCTTTCAAAGAATCAATCCATAGGATTCTCCAAGCCACTTTTTCTTCCATTTGCATAAATCACGAATAGAGTAGCACTAGGATTTTAGTTTACCTTCTTAGTATTGATTTTTATATGAGATAGAAATCTTCACAAAAGACTCAAGCTATCTCTCTCATTTTCCTAGGCTCTCTCGTGAGGGAGTCAAGCCCAGTCTAGCTCTGGTACCATGTTGATTTTTCTAAATGAGATGATATTGTATATTTGAATGATGTTATTACAATGATGAATGTTTCATATATATAGAACATATGGTGACCATCCATGAAAGGATGTGTCCCCTGGATAATAAAAAA
>SNQJ01S0004676.1:13320-24212 GCA_010110895.2 Picea sitchensis | reverse complement strand
TATATATATATATATATATACTAAACTACTTTTCACATTATGAATACCGACCATAATTACATTTTCTACTCGATTTTGACAAAATATCGACAGGCCACGCCCAAGGACGAGATGTCCATAAACTCCATTTCAGTATAGATGTATCTATGCAGAATTTGGCAGTACTTGAGCACCATATGTCTCTCATAATATTTGATACCCAGCTTGGTGCGCAAGGTATGGAAGATATTTGTAAACTCTGACACTATTTGGTCCCTTTTCCTACCACAATGTGGTCCATCTTGTATACAGGTCATCATAACTTCCAACAAGGTAGTATTATTCCTTAATGGCGTCCCTGAAGGACTCATAGGTGAGTGTGAATTTAAATAATGAGGGTGCCTCTATTGGATTCTGATCACATAGATTCCCCCACAAATATTAGACATGGGGGACGGATTTGAGGAGTGAAAATGTAATATTTTCTCTATTGGAAAAGTTATTGAAAAAACAATACCCTTCTAGCAGATTCAACCATTTGTCTACAACATTTGCGTCTATCTAACCTTCAAATACAGGAATATCAAAGTTGATTTTTACCTTGAAGGGGGTGGCTCCTCCACTCAAGGAAGATGTGTCACCTGTTGGAAGTCGCTGAAGGATTTGCACAAAACTATCCATCATCTTGTTCCTATGTTGCATGAAGGATTCCTTGAGAAAAAGTCTTAAAGGATATCTTGTCCCATCGTCTTCTTTTCTCCCACCATGGAAGGTCACTTGGGTGTGTGAGAGGCCTTTTCCTCAAGAGAAACAAGCTTGAGATCCAACTCCTTGTACCCTGACATCGTCGGGGACATACACTAAGAATGAAAAGGAGCAGACCGCTCTAATACCATTGATCTGGATTTTATGAGCAAAATGAAATTAATACATATATATATTATTAACACAGAGATACAATGAATAATAATAGAGATACAATAAAACTTGGCTTCTATTCGAATACGAAATATGTTGAAACTTTAAAATGCAGACTCAAACAAGCTTGCTAGAATGGTGGCGACTTATCTCTGAGAAGAGATGTGGTGATTGCGCTCAATCTCCAGAAGATGAGTACAATGAGGATCCAAAGGCCTTTTTTACATCAAACATGAATTTCAAAACCCTAGACATAAAAACGTTAACCCTAGGAAATGAAGTGCGAAAGGTTATGTGGGCCCCATTGGGGTAAGTTGGTACATCGACTTCTCGGGGTCGTAACTTTTGCATACGATCTCTTTTTTAGGTGCATGATAGCCTGTTGGAAAGGTATATCTAAGGACTACACATTATTCTATCAGAATTTGACTATGACAATAGTGTTGATTTTTCAATAAGCAAGGTTAATCATGAAGTTCATTCAATTTTTATCATTTAACTTATCCATAACCAATAATGTTGCAGCAACCAAGATCACAAGAAGAAACACCATGCACAAGAACACAAGAAGTATTCCGGGAAACCCTTCTTAACAAGGGAAGAAAACCCATCCAAAATACTTTGCTATATTCTTCAAGAGAAAGACCTTCACCACCAATGAAACCTAGCACACAAGAGGGTGCTCAAACCCTAGAAGACTAGCACCCAAAAGAGGTGCACACTTTTCCCAAGAAGGTGTACTTGTTGAAATTTCCAAACTCACATGAAAGATATATTTCCTTAATGGGGAATTTACCTTTACTTATACTAAACTGAACATGTCAACATAAGTGTATATTGGCACAACAGGGTTGACCTCTCTATCTCATAATATAATTAATATTGACCAGATTAATTATCTTTTACATTAATTAACAATTACATTAAGGTGGGGCTGACCTGTACCCTTTACATTACAAATAGGGTTACAGGCAGGTTTGAATCTTGAACAATATAGAAAGGGATCTCATACACCCACTAGTGCTCATCCACTAGGGGCACATCCATATTGATTTCTATATCTATGGCTCACTGCATTACACAAAAGAGACAATTCTAGTGCTCATCCACTAGGATCACGTTCACATGTGCTCATCCACAGGCACGTCCACTCCACAGATTTTCTTTCCCACTGCATTACACATGAGATTTATCTGGATTTTCTCATCAACTCTCTGCTCAGAGGAGGCTAATACATCATCTTCATTTATGTTCTCATGATGATGCACCCATCACTTTGGGATTTCACATGTTCACCTTGTGTTGAGTCACAGTCACGTCCAACTCTGCAGATCTCCTTTCTCATTGCGTTACACAGGAGAATCATCTAGAGTTATTCTCAACTCTCTATAAGGAGGATGTCATCTCTACGTTCCATCTCTGTCTCATATATGAACCACACACCCCTCTCATGGGATTTCTCTTAGGTTTGTAAGCTGGAGAATGTCTCATGTAGCTGTAATCATCAACACTCCCTCTCATCTAGGGAATCATTCTTCATCATTCCAAGTCTCACATGGATGTACTTTGAACTTTGTCTTGGGTGGAGTCATCAACACTCCCTCTTAACTAGGGAGGCATTCTTCACTAAGTTAATTTTGTGAATATGTCTGCAATCTGCTCATGTGTAGGAAGGTATAGCATGTGTACTATTTTCCTCTACATCATATCTATGATATAAATATATTTCATCTCACCATGTTTCGATCCATCAGGAAACATTGGGTTCTCAAATAACTTTACACACAACTCTTGGTTATCATCATAGGATCCATCTCATGGTCAAGTAAATCTGTCAGAATCTTGTGAATCCATATGGCTTCTCACATTCGATGATATATACTTTGCTTCTGTGGTACTCATGGCCACAGAGTTTTGTTTCCTGTTGCATTAGGAAATCATGGAAAACTTCACGGTAAGACAACAACCGGATGTGCTCTTTCGGTCCATTGTACTCTCTGCTCAATCTGTATCAACATATCCTGCAAACTCAAGTTCACACTAGAGGCATATCTCATGCCATATCCAATTGTGCCTCATATATATCTCAATACATGCTTTACTGCTATCCAGTGAGTCTGTCTCGGCTAACTCATGTATTGACTAAGTACATTCACTGCATAGCTTGAATTTGATCTGGTGTTAACCAGATACATCAATGATCCAATCAGTTGTCGATCAATCTTGTCTGAATCATCATCATTCATTTTCTTCAAATCCATCATGGTGGTTTTGCATTCTATCATACTAAACTTCTTTAATATTCCCACTATATATTTTCCTTGACTCGGGAAAATATCATCATTCCTCTGTCATACTTCTTGTCCAAGAAGTAGTGCATCATACTCATATCCTTCATATTGAAATTGGAAGTCAAAGCTAACTTGTATCCAACAAGGCTTTCTGAATAAGTCATCAAAATCAGGCTCTCGTCACCAACACTGTAATAATATAGGTTCAATACTCTTGATGAAACCCAAACTCATCAAGAATCCATCCATATGATATAGTTTCCAACTCATGGATGATAGTATGGATGGAAGTGCATTAGGCTTACTGGATCAAGTGTCTTATCATATACAACTCCCTCTATTTTTTAGAGTCCTTTGGCTATATATCTTGCTTTGTATTTCT
Organism: Picea sitchensis; assembly: GCA_010110895.2. Classification (NCBI taxonomy): domain Eukaryota; kingdom Viridiplantae; phylum Streptophyta; class Pinopsida; order Pinales; family Pinaceae; genus Picea; species Picea sitchensis. The sequence continues at coordinate 20,642 of SNQJ01S0004676.1, read as the reverse complement.
CGACACTTCCATCCACTGCATGTTTGATCTTATAGATCTACTTGGAAGTTACCATTGACTTCCCTTCTGGTCTCCGAACAATATCTTGAGCATCAATATTTTAAGATATACTGGTATTTTTTTTTTATGACATCTTTCCTTACTTGTTCTCATGTTGCTTCTACAAGACAAGGAAGCTCAAAATTAATGAAGTGGCTCATGACTAAAGGATAGCTCGAAAATCTCTTTTGATTTCTCGGGATTTGCCTTGAGGGGATTGTATGTTTCTCTGCCTCCTGCAGAGTGAGCCTAGGCAGGCCTTTTATTCCCTATTGAAATATCTTTTGGACATATCAACTGGAGCAACTGGATCAGCTGGAATAATGTTTGTCTCCCTGTGAAATGTTGAAGGGGGAGAAGGTATTGTCTCACTATCAATCTCCATCTGATATTCTTTGGATCTTTGAAAGACTATCTCTTCTTCAAGGACAACATCTATGTTTTTCTCAATATTTCTCTAACCAGGGATGTAGATATGGAATGTCTTCGATGATTCACTATTTATCCCATAAATGTATCCTTTCTCCCTGAAGGGTCTAGATTGGACTTCTTCTCTATGGGTACATGCAAATACATTGGGCACCCAAATATCCTTAAGTGTTCAATCTCAGGATTCACTCCGATGAAGATTTGGGAGTTATGTTTTTCAAAGTCTGGTGAAGCCTCTTGTTCTGAACATATATTGTGTCATGCATGCTTCTTCCCATGGAATCATAGAAATCTTCTGATCATGCATTATTTCATTGATTGTCTCAAGAAAGGTTCTATTCTTCCTCTTTCTCAAATAGTTTTGACTCCCTCTGACTCAAGTGACTCCCTCTGAAGGATAAGTATATTCCTTTGTTCTTAACTTGTATGGAACAAGAAAACAAGAGGAACCAAAATAAGAATATCTCCTAAAGGAGAATAATGAGTACATCTCTAAAATTAAAACAATTTAAGGATTGTTGTCACAGCTACAACACCTACTTGTAATGTAGCAAACTTTAGAAATATAGGTTAGAGGAATGACAATTACAACAATCAAACCTGGAGTCTTCACTTCTAATGTGTTGTTCCTCTGAATGCACTGAGATCCCTTTGGATCCAAGACTTAAAAAAAAAAATCCTTCATCCTACAATTACACTCATGACAATGATACAAATAATATATATATAAGTGCATACCTGAGGGTGCTGATATGATTTCTCCAATGGCACATGGATTCTCTTTGTCCTCTGATGTCTTCATGAAGGAGGTATGTCATAGTGACACTGTTGGCACAGAGGCATACCTAGGGTTCAACGCTACAACAACGCACCAACAAAACCCTAACTACCAGCCCTTTTGGCAACACTTGCGAAGCAGATGAAGTCTCACCCGAGGTAGACGCAGGGGTGGTTGCAGGACTCAAGTGTCTGCAACCTTATCTAGGACACAGATCTGTGATTGTAATACTTAACAGAGCACTTAGCACCATCATGTCATCAATATTTAACCACTATTCTACTATGCAGATAAAACAGAGAATCACATCATTCACTCAGATCTGATGTATCTAAGAACTTATCATAAAGAGGTATATTAAATCTAGAAGATTCAAGCACTAAGCACATTCACATAGGTCAGATCTACATCCATATACATCATTAGCACACAGCATAACAGATCTATCTATCTATATCAAATCACTTTAGCAACTAAAGACATAAACATATCAAGACATCGCACAAAGCACGACAACACAACATTTATGTGGTTCACCCCCACCCTGGGGCTACGTCCACCAACTCTTCTTATTTTTTATTGTCTTCAGTCAATCAGTTACATGCACATAGCCACAAAATCCTACTCCTCATAGGACATGAGATATGCGCGCACCTCACCAGACCCGCCTTCCCTGAGATAGGTTACAACACTAAGCCTTCTACAGTCACTTTCACTCAGCCCTACAAGCTTCACACAGTATGCACAGAGCTCTTACAATCCTTTGATCACATAGATCTATCACTTAGCCATCTGTCTAACATCACATAGATGTATTCTCTATATATCCTTGCATTGCCTAGACATCTATATATACATTACAAAATAGGCCTAAACATGGGTTAACCCATGGGTTGACATCCCATACCCGTTACATAATCCCAAATCCTAAAAAGGACCCAAAAAGGAGTCGAGATCTCACGATATTTGCTTCGTCTTGCGCTCCTCCTTCGACAGGCTGTTGAAGTCCCAAAATAGGTCAAACTTGACCAAAGATCTCTCAAAACTTGGTCAAGGGCCAACAAGCCCCCAACACTCACATGTGACTTGTCCCGATTCACTCTGATCTGGGTAGTTCTACTTCAAAATCCTTGATCTTGGATCGAGATGCCTCGACTTGTTGTTGTGCCATGGCCTCTTGTGCAACGAAATATTGGATGAATACCTCATTCACAGGCCCCTCCAGGAGTTGTTCAATTGCAATAACAACCTTCTCCATTTATGCTCCTTGGCCTTCTACCTCTGTGAAAAATTGGTAAGCCTTATCTTGTACAGGTTGGAGTCTCTGAGTTACTTCCATAACTCTGCTCTGGATAGTGTGGATCTGTTTTTGGGCGGTGCGTTTCTCTTGGAAGCGTTGTATTCTTTCCATAGATGACAGAGGCTTCAGTTGCGCCTGTATCATTTCGGCTTGATACTTCGCCTCTTGGAGCTGCGACTCAAGTTCCTTTAGTTTTGGATTCTCTGTGAGTTTCTCATAGGTTTGGGCACTACGATCAGCAAGTTTCTTACATTCCATAGTAAGGGATTTTATTCTCTCAACTGCACAACGAGCAATTGATTCTCTTTGGTCCCTTACATCTTGTGGGGTCTCGGGCACTGCGCGGAGCTCTAATTCTGCTATGTGTTGTTGTAACTGTTGGATAGCTTCTACGAGTTGTTCCACTTGCTACGTGACTCGATCCTCTGCCTTTATTTCGACGAGTGTCACAGAGCGAAGTGCTCTGTTGACCGCTTATTTTACTTCAAGTTGCTCTATGAGCAACTGTTCTTTTCCTTGCTGCATCTGTTCCTTTTCTTCATCGAACTTCCCTTAGAGATCAATCTTTTCCTATTCTGCAGCTCGACGTTGTTCGACAAGTACTCCTTGTACTTGCGTCAAAGCCTAGGTGGCTTGGTCGGTTTCTTCTTTTGCTCCTCGAAGGCGAGCTTTGGCTGTATCAGCTATCGATGGAGTTGGTCTGGTGCATCTCCCAACTCTGGTTCTCCCGGCGCAGTGGAGACTGCGCGACTGGAATGAAGGGCTTGTTGTACCCCTCGGAGTTTGACTTCAATCCTATCATACATTTCTTCCAATTTTGCCATTTGTTTCTCTGCTATTTCCAGCGAGGTGTCATTCAAGGCTGCGATGATGAAATCAAAATATCGGAGGTGAGGACAATCTGCATCTTGGTCATGGTGGCTTTTGAATTCATCCAGGAAGAAGGTTTCAGGGGGGGAACCTTTCTCTTCTTCAAGGTTTCCTCCTCGTCTTTTAGTGGTGCTACTTCATTGGGCCTCTGTTCAGATTTGACTTCATCACCACCCCCTCGGTTAGGTGACATGGAAGCAGTCTTCACTGAGGTGTTGCTTAAGTTTTGGACCTCCTCAATCTTATTCTGTATGTTGGTTCTGGGTGTATTCTGTTCTTTATGGGTGTCCTTTAGGCTGTCATTATCAGATATCTCTGCGAGTTTGGAGGGGACAAGGAGGTTAATGGACCATTCCTTAGTGATTTCCTCCAGGTCTTCTTCTGTAAGTTTGTAGTATGTCTTTGGATTCTCTTTATGTTCATCTACCCGCGTTGTAATGTAAGTGAAGTGTCGATCTGCATTGAAATTCATCAGTGATCAGAACCTTTGTAATGTGTTTGGAGTCATGTGAGGCTCGTCTTCGATGGATCACTTCAGTCAGATGAAGGTAGTATGTATGAAACAAAGCATTCGACTGCCACTATTTATTCATATCTGTTGAATACCACAGGGTAGTGAACTTCGCGAAAAGCGGTTTGAATGACTCTATGTCTGGGAAGGTTGCTCCTTCTGGCATCTCCCAGGGAAAAAATGCAATGAGTACTAGGAGCCAATTGAAATGGAATTCGTAACCCTGGTCCTGTGATTCTCAGCAATCAAGTTCCAACTAGTTAACTAGGTACTTCGCCCAGTTCATCTGTAGGCCTTCCACGCACTTCCCTGCGAGGTCAACAACAAAGTCAGTGACCTGCTTAGGTCGGTTCTTTCTTACTAACTTCCCAGTTATTAGTTGACATGTGAGGCACACTGCGCCGCTCTGGATGGAAGCTACCTTGTAGCCTCTTGTTCCGTTCTCAACATCGCCATAGGTGTCCTTTATCTTATGTGCAAGTGTGCAATCTGTGGATTTTCCTGGATAGAAGTCCTGCAGGTCAGGCCCTTGCATACTCAGGCCTGTGATCCTGTGGATCAGTGTCAATTCAATTGTAATGCGACAGTTGAGCCATAAGTAATTTCCATGGTAACACGACAGTAGCAGCTTGACACAGGCATTGACTTCCTGGTGTCTTCCGAAGTGTGGGATTTTCATGACGTTCAACAGGGTGGACTGCACGAGGTTCATTGTCCACGACTGGGGAATGAACTTCAAATTCTGTCCTTTAGTTCTGGTCAGGTACTTGTATGGGGCGAGCATGCCACAGATATTGTGATCTCCGAGGTTGAAGTCGCTAAACTTTAGTGATGTGATCTTGTTCTAGTCTGTTCGAACTGCGTATATCCCCTTCGGGGATTACAAAATAATTATGGTGTACTCTAAATCACGTGGTACACTATCACGGTTCACCGCGCCAGCAAACGCGGGATGTAATTGGGAAGTATGGTTGGAATCAGTTTTTCATTCGCGAGGTTGTCTTTATGCTTGGTTCTCTTTTCTGTTGATGGACGAGATGGTCCTGCTCTGCAAACAGTCGACGAAGAAGCTTGCACCATTCTCGTCGATGAATCTTGTACACCTGCAGATATCGACATGACTCTTTCATTCATGAGTTTGATCAGAACTTCTTCAAAAACTTTCTCTGCAACTCTGAACTTAGTCGACATACGCTCTCGGGATTGAAAATATCAGGTTTGTGGAGTAACTTAGACATGACAATACGATAGAGGGAAAGAGCGCAATGAGCATTGTGTAAAATCAGTGAGTCTGTGGGCTCAGATTCACGGTTAGAAAAAGTGTTCTCGGGGAAGGCGTGTCGGGATAAATAGATAACTTGGAAATGGATCTCTGGCAATGGGTGGCAATGGGAAAGAAGCCTTCATTAACTTTGTTCTTTCCGTTATGGCATGGTCCAACGACCTGGAGGTGAACCATAAATGCCTTTCGACCCATTCAGATGGTCGGTCGAATGGTTATATTAGTCCCAATGGCTATATTTCTTTGCCATGGCGAAGTGCCATGTGACGTTGTTCTGTTTACCCGACGAAGTTCCAATTTTCCAAATTTTCCTTCTGCGAGGTTCCTTCTGGAACCTTCTGTAACTTATCGATCTTATCTCTCTTCTTACTTAGCTTTCTATCCTTCTTTCCAGTGATCTTTATCTCGGTATGCCTTTTTCCATTCTGATTCTTATCTTCTTGTGGCATAGTTACTTCGCTTTGTTGAGATTCTTTCCTAAGATTCGAGGGTGATGATTTTTCTTTATCTGGAATAGGTACTTCAATCTTCTGTGGGTGTTCTAGTGTTCTTGCAACTTTGGAATCCGAGTCTCTGGTGTTAAGTAGCTTCGATCTGTTCTTTTTTTCTTCAATCAAGTGTGTGATCCTTCTAGTCATAAAATATTGTAACTCTTGCTTCTTCTGCTCTAAAATGTCTTCTTCTTCTTTCCTTCTGGCCTGATCTTTTTCAATCTAGGGTTTTCCTAGTAACATGGTAAATGGGGCGTTGTTCTCAATAAATTTAATAATCTCAAAATCTTCCTCTGTCGAATTTCCATTGGAATTCATAGATATCTTAGTGAGCTTTCCACATAGGTTTATCAACGTTCCTCTAAATATCCCTATTCCTCCAAATGAAGGAGTCATAACAGGCTTCTGTAAAAGTTCACAGGTTCTTTATGTCATGATATTCACCCGTGTTTCCTCATCTAGAACACAGTCAATGTCGAAGTATCCTATTCTTGCTTCAAGGCATTCTTTTTCTTTGAAGATGTCTGATAAGATGACATGTTGGTGGTCATTCAGGATTTCTCTTATTTGCAACAATGCTTTCTCTTATTCATTCTGAGGTTCTGCCATTTTTGGATCTGCCTTAGGGATTTCTTGTCCCATGTTCATTCCTTCAAGCTTAGCAATCATTCTAGGGAAATCCAATACTTCATGGTCCATAGCTTTGCAACAGAGAAAACTAGGTCTTCTCCCAGGGAATTCCTTAGCAAGATGTATTGGTTTTCTATAACTCTAACAGAGGGTTAATCCTCTATTTATTTTAAATGATCCCCAACTCTTTTTGTACTGCACGCTAGGATCATAGTAGCTAACCTGAAAATAGTTATTTCTAGGATCCTGCATCCACTTGTTAGTCCAAACATTCTTTCTATGCATAGGTATAACATATATTTCACTATTCTTATCAGATCTATGCATATCAAGCCTTCTTTCATCTATTAGGGCCCTTGTTTTCAAGCTAGGACAAAATCTATCAAACATACCTACATCCATACTTTAGAAACAAAAATTTCCACTTATATTACTTCTACAGAGCACAAAGCTTTCAGATCTAGAACTTTTCACTATTCTTACCTTTATCAGAGCACAGATCTTGCAGATCTTACCTTTGTAAGAAAAAATTCTTACTTTTACGTTTCTCAAAGCACAAAGCGTTCATATATTACCTCTTTTCTTCAGATCTGACCTCTTTTTTTCAGCACAGAGCTTCTTAAACTAAGTAGAGTACTGCGCACATAGAGCGACAGATCTATGCATAGATCTTTCACAGTTTTAGGATGGATATTTGCACAAAGCTTCTTCTTCCTCAGTTCCCAACAATCACAGTTTTAGGTCCCGACAATGGAACCATTTGTTGTCACAGGGGAAAACCCAGGGTTCAATGCTAAAACAACGCACCAACAAAACCCTAACTACCGGCCCTTTCAGCAACACCTGCGAAGTAGATGAAGTCTCACCCAAGGTAGAGGCAAGGGTGGTTGCAGGACTCAGGTGTCGGCAACCTTAGCTGGGACATAGATTTGTTATTGTAATACTTAACATGGCACTTAGCATCGACAGTTCATCAATATTTAACCATTATT
>SNQJ01S0004676.1:0-13310 GCA_010110895.2 Picea sitchensis | reverse complement strand
TTGAAGAGCTCCTTCAATGATTTGTAGAAACCCTAATACTGAAATTTCTGCAGAAATTACCGAAACCCTAGAATCCCTAGGGCCAAAATTTAAAAATGCTTGGAATTTTGATCTGAAGCTTGTTGGAGGTGCGTTGAAGGATTTCATACACTCCTATGCCCTTTTTATCCTCAACTTCCAAGTGCCAAGTGCTAAAAACCTCCATAGGAGCAGGTTGTACGAATTTTCTGGGAACCCTAGGAGGGTCGTACGGTTTCTGTAGAAGAGAGAGAGGATGGTTGAAAGTTGTTTGTGCAATGGGTTCTTCAAGACCTATGCTCTAATACCATGTTGATTTTTCAATAAGAAAGGTTAAGAATGAAGTTCATTACATTTTTAGCATTTAAATTATCCATAACCAATAATGTTGCAGCAACTAAGATCACAAGAAGAAACGCCATGCACAAGAACACAAGAAGTATCCTAGGAAACCCTTCTCAACAAGCGAAGAAAACCCAACCAAAATCCTTTGCTATATTCTTCAAGAGAAATAAATTCACCACCAATGAAACCTAGCACACAAGAGGGTGCTCAAACCCTAGAATACTAGCGCCCAAGAGAGGTGCACACTTTTCCCAAGAAGGTGTACTTGCTGAAATTTTCAAACTCACATGAAAGATATATTTCCTCAATGGGAAATTTACCTTTACTTATACTAAACTGAACCTATCAACAAAAGTTTCTATTGGCACAACAGGGCCGACCTCTCTATCTCATAATATAATTAATATTGACCAGATTAATTATCTTTTACATTAATTAACAATTACATTAAGGTGGGGGCGACCTGTACCCTTTACATTACAAATAGGGTTACAGGAAGGTCTCGCTCTTGAACAATTTAGAAATGGATCTCATACACCCACTAGTGCTCATCCACTAGGGGCACATCCATATGGATGTCCATATCTCTGGCTCACTGCATTACACATAAGCACCACTTCTAGTGATCAACCACTAGGATCATGTTCATCTGTGCTCATCCACAAGCACGTCCACTCAAGAGATCTTCTTTCCCATTGTATTACACAGGAGAGTTATCTGGAGTTTCTCATCAACTCTCTGCTCAGAGGAGTCTAATAAATCATCTTCATTTATGTTCTCATGATGATGCACCCAACACTTTGGGATTTCACACGTTCACCTTGTGCTCATCCACAGGCATGTCCAACTCTGCAGATCTCCTTTATCACTGCGTTACACATGAGAATCATCTAGAGTTCTTCTCAACTATTTATAAAGAAGAGGCCATCTCTACGTTTCAGCTCTGTCTCAGATAGGAACCACACACCCCTCTAAGGATGTTTCTCTCATGTTTGTAAGCTGGAGAATGTCTCACGTAGCTGCAATCATCAACACATAGTGTGAATATGGTGGGTCCAAAAAACGTTGTTTAGGGCCTCAAAATGGCCCTAGAAATTTAGGACCTGAAAAGCTAGAAAAAAGTTGCCAAGATGAAAATTGAAACATACAAGATGACATATGTATGGGAGACAGTTGGAATAGGTGGGTGGAAATCGATATCCACCTGAATCAATCCTCCCCCCTTAGGAAGAAATGGTCTCCATTGCGTTGTTTTCCCCCATCAGATGAGGAAATTTATGCTGAATTTGGCCCTGGGTGAGCCACTTTCCTTGGTGTAGGAGTTGCCCTACTTTGACAACATGATAAAGCTAAAATGTTTATTGGCAAGTTCCATTGACCTATGTGTCCATGATCTGATCAGTGCATGCTTGTTCCATGTAGTCAGGGTTGAGCTTTGTCGGTGTCAATTGTTCTGCTACCTATGAGGTGTCCAATAATGGTGGAAATTATGGTTGAAGGAGGTCCACATTAAACATAAGTGCAAGCCAAGGAATGGGGGAATGTTGAGCTCAAAATCATTGTCACCCATAGCCTTGGTGATGGTATAAGGTCCATAATGTATTGGACAAAGATTTTGATGGGGTCCTGTAAGGCGTTCCTTCTGAAAGTGCAACCAAACTTTATCTCTCACTTGAAACTTGTGTGGCACTAATCGTTGATCATGGTGTTGCTTGTACTTGGCATTGGATTTATACAAAATATCATGAACCTGTTGGTGGATGTGCTAGATCCACTCAATGAACCAGGTATACTTGTCAACTTCAGTTTGAGCATGGGGCAAGTCTTCCTCGGTGGCCGCAGGGGGGTAGTGCAACATCCATGGGACCCAATAGTTGAAATCCCAACCCCACCTGAAAGTGGTTGTGGTCAGTTGAGCTATGTATGGCTTTGTTGTAGTTGTTTTGAACATAGGGAAGACTCTCATCCCATGTTCGGTGATGCTTGGAATTGTACATGCACAGGATATCCACGATCATATGGTAGATGACCTCAGTTTGGCCATCCTTCTGGGGGTGGAAGGCAGTGGATTTGGTGAGCTTGGTGTCTAGAAGTGACTAGACGCTCAACCAGAATGTGTTGAGGAACAAGATTTCCCAATATGAGACAATGGTTTTTGGTATCCCAAAATGTACCCACACTCGTTCAAAGAAGATCTTGGCAGTGGCCTATGCTATGATATTATTCTTGTAGGTGGCTAGAATCGCCATATTAGAAAAATGATCAACCACCAAAAAAACAAAGTCATTTCCCCGCTTGGTAGATTGAAGGCCCGAAATGTAGCCCATCAAAATGGCTTCCCAGGGCCTTTCAGGAGTAGGCAGAGGGGTGTACATGTCTTGTTTCTTAATGGTCAGTTTGGCGATGGCATATGTAGTGCATGACCTGATATACTTGCTGAAATAATGTCGAAGCTTCAACCAATAGAAATGTTGTTGCAGTACTGCCATTGTCTTTTATACGTCGAAGTGTCTTTCCACCCGACTGTAGTGGGATTTCCAAGTCAACTTATCTCACTTGCATGATGGAAAGCAGAGATGGCACAAAAACCCATCCTGAATATGGAAATCAGTGACAGTTGTGTTTGCACCCAATATCTGGTAGGTGGTGGTGAAGGAAGGATCTCTCTCATAGAGTTAGGGTCATCTGGAGGTCTCGTGGCTGCAGGAGTTTCGCACCATGGGGAGTGTTGCAACTCGCGTGTGGTTGAGGCAATCAATGACATGGTTGGTGCTTCCTATCATATACTTGATGTTGAGATGGAATTGTTGCAAGTATGTGTACCACTTCTGGTGGAGGTCATTATGCAACTTTCCCTGTGTCTGCATGAACCACAGTGGCTTATGATCGGTGTGAATGACTATCTCCTTCCCGAGAATGTAATGCTTCCACTGGCAGCAGGATTGCACATTGGATTACATTTATTTTTCATAACTAGGGTACTTATAGATGACATATGATAGTGTCTCACTATGATAGGCCATGGGGTGTTCGTGTTGAGTGAGAATTTCACCCACAACATAGTTTGAAGCATCTATCTCGATCTCAAAGGGTTGTTGTGGGTCGAGTAATGAGAGCATTGGGGTCGAGCACAAGCACTATTTCAAATCATCGAATACTTTTTGTTGTGACAAACCCCACACAAACGTTTCATTACCAACACCCATGGTTACTTGGTTGAGGTCCCATGAAATATGGGAGAATCCCAACACGAACCTACAATAGAAATTGGAAAGGCCTAAAAAGATATGAAGTTTGGTGAGTGTGGTTGGGGATAGCCAGTCACGAATGACTTGGATATTGGATGAATCCACATGCACCCCATGATCATCAACAATGTAGCCTAGGTACTGGACCCTTTCCATGCCAAAGGATATTTTTTCCAAATTTGCATATAACTTGTGTTGTCGCAAAGTATGCAGAACCTGTTGAATATGTTGCAAGTGTTCCGCCCAATTCTTGTTGTAGATGAGGATGTCTTCTAGATACACAACCATAAAATAATTAGTGAAATGTTGCAATTTATCGTCCATCATCCTCATGAAATTTGTTGGGGAATTAGTCAAACCAAAGGGTAGACCAACCATTCAAAAAGACCTTCTCCGTACATCTCTCTGCTCTATTGGGAAATGATGGTAACCATAATTCAAATCAATATTACTAAAGTATTTGGCCCCCTTGAGCTGGTCAAGGAGATCATCGATTCATGGAATCAGGTATCGATTCCTGACTGTGATTTTATTTGGAGCTTGGTAATCGATGGAAAGTCACCATGTCCCATATTTATTCTACACAAGCACGATTGGGATTCCACACAGTGATGAGTTGGGTCGGATGTGCCCCTTTTGGATCATATCTTGGATCTAATGCTTGATGTCCTCATTTTCTAATATAGAGTGGTAATAGAATATCCCATTGGGTAGCGGTGCGTTAGGGGTCACATTGATTGAATGCTTGACCTGACAGTGTAGAGGTACCCTAGTAGGTGATGAGAAGTTGTCTTTGTATTCTTCCATGACCTTATCCACTTTCTTTTGCTGCATGGAGAGATCGTTTATGGAGGCCATGGATGTGGCTGCAACCTTATGATCACTTTGAGAGCAAATCATGTAGAAGACATACTTCTCGGTCTGAGATATTATCTTCATGCATTGCTTGGAAAATATCAAGGAAATGGAACTAGGTGGGACTACATCGGGTATCCTGTACAATTTCCTCTCCAAAGTATTAATAACACTATGAGACCTAGACTCATATACAACATGACGTTTCCATAAATAAGGTTGGACCAAAAGAACATCACAAACTTCAAGGGGAGTGACATCACACAATACCTCATCTTTGAATGGCTTGATGTTGTAGTATAGGCGACATTTGTGGTTGTCGCGAAGATCACTTCCTTGGCGGAGCCATCCGATGGTGTATCATTGTGGGTGTGGGATTGTTGGTTGCACTATATGATTGACGACCTCTACTGAGATGAGGTTATTTTGGATACCGCTATCAATGATGAAGTGCAATGGAGTACCCTTCACCAACATCTATTAATGAAACAAGCACTTGCCTTCCTCTGGATCATCAGCTTCATCGGGTCGGATCTTGGTGGTAGCAACAATGCCACTGGGTTCTGCATCAATAATTTGTATCCCCTTTCTAGTTTTGAATTTAAGTCGAAACTCGCTTCCGATTCATAGGATTTCACCTAAACCACCAATGAATTCTTTGAGCGGCAATCAACAATATTATTCCAGGGGCTCTTATGGAAGTCACACCACTTCGTGATGTCTATCTTTGTCTTTCCATTGTCCTTTTTTGTTTATGGCTTAGAATGGTTGTTCTGAGGTTGTCCATATTTTTTCTGCCCTTTCTTCTATGGGTTGGGGCTGCCCTTGCCCTGCTTCTATTTTGAGGGGTTCCAAGACCCAAACTGTTGAATCATTTGTTTAATATTTTGCTCGATTTTGACAACATGTCGATAGGTCGCGCCCAAGCATGCGATGTCAAGAAAATCCATTTATTTTTGGATGTATCTATGCATACTTCCACGGTACTTGATCACCATATGTTTCTCATAATGTTTGATACCCAGCTTGGTGCACAAGGTATGGAAGATATTTGTGAACTTTGGCAATATTTGGTCCCTTTCCTGTCGTAGTGTGGTCCATCTTGTATAAAAGTTGTCATAACTTCCAACATGGTAGAATTGTTCCTTAATAACATCCGTAAAGGACTCCTAGGTGAGTGTGAATATAAATAATGAGGGTTCCTCTGTTTCCTTTTTCTCACAGAAATTCTCCCACCAATCTTTGACATGGGGGACGCCTTTGAGGAGCGCAAATGTAATGTTTTCTCTATTGGAAAAGTTATGGACAGAAAAATACCCTTCTAGCATATTCAACTATTTGTCTACAACATCTATGTCTATATGACCTTCAAATATAGGAATATAAAATTTTATTTGTACCTTGAAGGGGTTTGTGCCTCCACTCGAGGAATATGCATCACTTGTTGGTAGCCTTCGAAGGATTTGCACAAAAATATCCATCATCGCGTTCCTCTGTTGCACAAGGGATTCCTTGAGAAACAGTTTGAAAGGATATATTTTCCCATAGTATTTATTTTATCCCACCATGGAAGTTCACTTAGGCATGTGAGAGATATTTTCCTCAAGAGAAACAAGCTCTAGACCCAACTCCTTGTACCCTGACCTCGTCAAGGACATGCACTAAGAACGACTAGGAATAGATCGCTCTGATACCACTGATCCATATTTTATGAGAAGAATGAAATGAATACAACTCTATATTATTAACACGGAGATACAATGAACAATAACAGAGATACATTAAAACTTGGCTTCTATTCAAATAAGAAATATGTTGAAACTATAAAATGCAGACTGAAACAAGTTTGCTAGAATGGTGGCGGCTTATCTCTGAGAAGAGCTGCAACGGTTGCACTCATTCACCAAAAGGTGAGTACAATTAGGCTCCAAAGGAATTTTTACATCAAAAATGAATGCCAAAACCCTAGAAATCCCAAAACCTAACCCTAGGAGATGAAGCGCCAAAAGTCATGTTGGCCCCGTTGGGGTAAGTTGGTACATCAACTTCCCGGAGTCATAACTTTTGCATACGATCTTCGTTTTAGGCACACGATATCCCGTTGGAAAGGTATATCCGAGAAATACATATTATTACATCACACTCTAAATTTGATTATAGTGTGACTGTGGCAGTTCCAAAAACGGTTGTTTAGGGCCTCAAAATGGCCCCACAAGTTTAGGACCAAAAAAGCTAGAAAAAAATTGCCAAGATGAAAACCGAAACTGCCAAGATAACATCTATATGTGAGTGAGTCTAAATATGTGGGTGGCCTTTAATATCCACATGGATCAATCCTCCCCCATTAGGAATAAATGGTCTCCATTGCATTGAGTTCCCCCATCAGATGTGGAAATTTCTGTTGAATTTGGCCCCGAGTGAGCCACTTTCTTTGGTGTAGGAGTTTCCCTACTTTGACAACACGATAAAGATGAAAATTATGTTGATGATTTCGCTTGACCTATGTGTCCATTATATGATCATTGGATTCCTATTCCATGCAGTCAGGGTTGATATTTTTCAGTGTCAATTTGTCTACTACCTATGAGGTGTCCAATTATGGTGGAAAGTATGGTCGAAGGAGGTCCACATTAAAAACTGGGTGCAAGCCAAGGGAAGGGGGAATGTTCATCTCAAATGCATTTCCATCCATATCCTTGGTGATGGTATAAGGTCCATAGTTGAGTGGACAAATGTTTTGATGGGGTCGTTTAAGGCGTTCTTTCTGCAAGCACAACCAAAATTTATCTCCCAACTAAAAATTGTGTGGCACCCGGTGTTGATCATGGCGTTGTTTGTACTTGGCATTGGACTTCTGAAAAAATATAATGAACTTGTTGGCAGATGTGTTGGATCCAATCACTGAAGCAGATAACTTTTTCAGCTTCAATTTGATCATGGGACAAGTCTTCCTAGGTGGCTGCAAGGGGTAGTGCAACATCCATGGGACCCAATGGTTGAAATCCCAACCCCACCTGAAAGGGGCTATGTTTGGTTGAGATATGTATGTCTCTATTTTAGTTGTGTTGAACATAGGTAAGAATCTCATCCCATGTGCGAGGATGCTTGGAATTTTACATGCGCAGTATATGCACGATCATACGGTTGATGACTGCAGTTTAACCATCCATCTAGGGGTGGAAGGAAGTGGATTTGGTGAGTTTGGTGTCTATAAGTGATCAGAGGCTCGACCAGAATGTGTTGAGGAACCATATTTCCTGATCTGAGATGATGGTTTGTGGTATCCCAAAATGTACCCACACTCATTTGAAGAAGATCTTGGCAGTGGACTCTACTGTGATACTCTTCTTGCAGGAGGCCATAATCGCCATTTTATAAAAATGATCAACCGCCAAAAAAACATAGTCATTTCCCTGCTTGGTTGACTAAAGGCCATAAATATAGTCCATCGAGATGGATTCCCAGGGCATTTAAGGAGTAGTAAAAGGGGTGTACATGCCTTGTTTGTTAATGGTCAGTTTTGTGATGACGCAGGCAGTGCAAGACCTGATATACTTGCTGACATCCAGTCGAAGTTTCAACCAATAGAAATGTTGTTGCAACACTGCCACTCCATTTTCTACACTAAAGTGTCCTGCCACTCGGCTGTAGTGGGATTTCCAAATCAGCTTCACTCTCTCGCTTGATGAAACATAGTGATGGCCCATATGGCACAGTAGCCCATCCTGAAGATGGAAATCAATGGCAATTTTGTATGTGTTATGCATCTGGTAGGTGATGGCAAAGCAACGATCTCTCTCATAGAGTTAGGGCCATCCTGAGCAATTGTTGCAACTGGTGGGTGACTGAGGAAATCAACAACAAGATTGGTGCTTCATGTATTATACTTGATCTTGATATGGAATTGTTGCAAGTATGTGGACCACTTCTGATGGCGGTCATTCTGCAATTTTTCCTTTATCTGCATGAACTGCAACGGCTTATGATCGGTGTGAATGATTGTCTCCTTCCCGATTATGTAATGCCTCCACTGGCGGCAGTATTTCACAATGGAGTAAATTTCTTTGTCATAACAAGGGTACTTACAAATGACATATGATAATGTCTCACTATGATAGGCCACGGGGTGTCCGTGTTGAGTGAGAACTGTGCCCACAACATAGTTTGAAGAATTTGTCTCGATCTCAAAGGGTTTTTGCAGGTCGGGTAATGAGAGCACTGGGACTAAGAAAAAGCATTTCTTCAAATCATCAAATGCTTGATGTTGTGATAGGCCCCACACAAGATTTTCCTTACCCCCACCTCTGGTTACTTGGTTGCGGACCCATGAAATATGGGAGAATCCGAACACAAATCTACAATAGAAATTGGCAAGGCCTAAAAAGATCTGAAGCTCGGTGAGTGTGGTTGGGGCTAGCAGGTCACGAATGACTTGGATCTTGTATCGATCCACATGCACCCCATGCTCATCAAATATTTATCCTAGGTATTGGACCCTATCCATGTCGAAGGATCATTTTTCCAAATTTTCATATAGCTTGTGTTGTCACAGAGTGTGCAGAACCTGTTGAATATGTTGCAAGTGTTCCGCCCAATTCTTGTTGTAGATGAGGATGTCCTCCAGATACACAACCAAAAAATAATTGGTGAAAGGTCATAAGATATTGTCCATCATCCTCATGAAATTTGTTGGGGAATTCGTCAAACCAAAGGGCATGACCAACCATTCAAAAAGACCTTCTTTGGACTGGAAGGTAGTTTTCCCTACATCTGTCTACTCTATTGGGACCTGATGGTAGCTAGACTTTAGATCAATTTTACTGAAGTATTTTTCCCCCTTGAGCTAGTCAAGGAGATCGTCGATTTGGGGAATTGGGTATCAGTTCCTGACTGTGATTTTATTTAGGGATCGATAATCGATGCAGTGTCACCAGGTCCCATATTTATTCTACACAAGCACAGTTGGGCTTCCACACAGTGATGAGTTGGGTCGGATGTGCCCCTTTTGGATCATTTCTTGGATATAATTCTTGATCTCATTATTTTTAACAGAGAGCGACGATAGACTGACCCATTGGGTAGTGGTGCGTCGGGGGTCAGATCGATTGAATGCTTCACCTGAAAGTGTAGAGGTACCTGAGTGGGTGAGGAGAATATGTCTTTGTATTCTTCCATGACCTTATCCACTTGCTTCTATTGCATGGAGAGATTGGTCATAGAGGTCACGGACGTGGTTGCAACCTTATGCTCACTTTGAGAGTGAATCAAGAAGAAGACAAACTTCCCGGTATGAGAGATGACCTTCCTGCATTGCTTGGCAGAGATCAAGGAAATGGCACCAGGTGGAACTACCTTGGGTATCTTGTACAATTTCCTTTCCAAAGTAATAATAAAACTACGATGCCTAGACTCATATACAACATGAAATTTCCATAAATAAGGTTGGACCAAAATAAAATCACAAACTTTAAGGGGAGTGACATCACACAATACATCATCTTTGAAGGGCTTGATGTCGTAGGACAAGCGACACTTTTGGCTGACATGAAGATCACTTCCTTGGCGGAGCCATCCGATGGTGTATGGTTGTGGGTGTGGTGTTGTCGGCAGGGCTAGTTGCTTGATGACCTCCACTGAGATGAGGATCTTCTAACTACCACTGTCAAGGATGAAGTGCAGTGGAGTACCCTTAAACTACTTCTATGAATGAAAGAGGCACTCACCTTCCTTTGGCTCATCATGATCACCGGGATGAATCTTGGTGGTAGAAATGGTGGCACTAGGTTTTGTCTCAATAATTTGTCTCCCATTTTCTGGTTTTGACTCTAAGTTGGAAACCGCATCTAATTCAGAGACTTTCACCTGAGCCACCAATGACTTCTTTGAGTGACAATCGACAGTGTTATGCCAAGGGCTCTTATGGAAGTCACACCACTTTCTGGAGTCTTTCTTCATCTTTCCTTTATCCTTATTTGTTTACGGATTAGACTGGTTGTATTGAGGTTGTCCATATTTTCTCTTCTCTTTGGTCTACGGGTTGGGGCTTCCCTTGCCCTACTTTTTTTGTGAGGGGTTAATCGACCCAAACTACCGCATCTTTTTTTAAGCTTCTGCTCGATTTTGACAACATATTGATAGGCCACACCTAAGAACGAGATGTCTAGAAACTTTGTTTCTTTCTGGTTGTATATATGCAGTCCACTGCGGTACTTGAGCACCATATGTTGATTAGAATATTTTATACCCAACTTGGTGCGCAAGATATGGAAGATATTTGTGAACTTTGGCACTGTTTGGTCCCTTTCCTGCCGCAGTGTGGCCCACCTTGTACACAGGTCGTCATAACTTCCAACATGGTAGAATTCTTCCTTAATAGAATCCCTGAAGGACTCCTAGGTGAGTGTGACTATAAATAATGAGGGTTCCTCTATTGCATTTTTCTCACAGAAAGTCTCCCACCAATCTTTGACATGGGGGATGAATTTGAGGAGAGAAAATGTAATCTTTTTTATATTGGAAAAGTTATGGACAAAAAAATACCCTTCTAACATATTCAACTATTTGTCTACATCATATGTGTCTATCTGACCTTCAAATATAGGAAGATCAAAGTTGATATGTACCTTGAAGGGGGTGATGCCTCCACTAAAGGAATATATGTCATATGTTGGTAGTCGTCAAAGGATTTGTGCAAAACTATCCATCATATCGCTCTTTTGTTGCACGAGGGATTCCTCGAGCAACAATTTGAAAGGATCTATTGTCCCATCGTCTTTGTTTTCTCCCACCATGGAAGGTCACTTGGGCATGTCATATATCTTGTCCTCAAGAGAAACAATCTCGAGACCCAACTCCTTGTACCCTGACCTCGTTAGGGACATGCACTAACAACGACAAGGAGCAGACCACTCTGATACCATTGATCCAGATTTTATGAGCAGAACGAAATGAATACATATCTATATGTATAACACATAGATACAATGAAAAATAACAGAGATACAGTAAAACTTGGCTTCTATTCAAATAAGAAATATGTTGAAACTGTAAAATGCAGACTGAAACAAGCTTGCTAAAATGGTGGTGGCTTATTTCTGAGAAGAGATGTGATGGTTGCACTCATTTGCTAGAAGGTGAGTACAATGAGGCTCCAAAGGAATTTTTACATCAAACATGAATTCCAAAACCCTATATATCCAAAAACCTAACCCTAGGAGATGAATCGTCAAAAGTCATGTTGGTCTTGTTGGGGTAAGTTGGTACATCAACTTCCCGGAGTCGTAACTTTTGCATACGATCTCCATTTTAGGCGCACGATAGCCCGTTGGAAAGGTATATACAAGGAATACACATTATGTCATCACACTCTAAATTTTTGTACAATGTGATTTTGGTGGGCCCAAAAAACATTGTTTTGGGCCACAAAACGGCCCCAGAAGTTTAGGATCTGAAAAGCTAGAAACAAATTGCCAAGATGAAAACTGAAACTACTAAGATGACATCTATATGTGAGCCAGTTGGAATAGGTGGGCAGCCAATGATATCCACTTGGATAAATCCTCCCCCCTTAGGAATTAATGGTCTCCATTGCGTTGAGTTCCCCCATCAAATGAGGAAATTTCTGTCGAATTTGGCCCTGGGTGAGCCACTTGCCTCAGTGTAGGAGTTTCCCTACTTTGACAACATGATAAAGATAAAACTTATGTTGGCGAGTGCACTTGAACTGTGTGTCCATGATATGATTAGTGGATTCATGTTCCATGCAGTTAGGGTTGATCTTTTTCGGTGTCAATTGTTCTGCTACCTCTAAGGTGCCCAATAATGGTGGAAAGTATGGCCGAAGGAGGTCCACATTAAACACTGGGTGAAATCCAAAGGAGGGGGGAATGTTGTGCTCAAAATCATTATCACCCATAGCCTTGGTGATGGTATAAGGTCCATAGTGGAGTGGATGAAGCTTCTGATGGGTCCTACAAGTCATTCTTTCTGCAAGTGCAACCAAAATTTATCTCCCACCTAAAACTTGTGTGGGACCCGATGTTGATCATGGAGTTGCTTATACTTGGCATTGGACTTATGAATAATATCTTGAACTTGTTGGCGGATGTGTTGGATCCACTCAATGAATCAAGTAGATTTTTTTACTCCAATTTGAGAATGGGACAAGTATTCCTGGGTGGTCGCAAGGGGTAGTGCAACATCCATGGGACCCAATGGTTGAAATACTAACCCCACCTGAAAGGGGTTGTAGGTCGGTTGAGCTATGTATGGATTTGTTGTAGCTTTGTTTAACCTAGGGAAGAATCTCATCCTATGTGCGGGGATTCTTAGAATTGTACATGTGTAGGATATGCATGATCATCTAGTTGAGGACATCAGTTTGGCCATCTGTCTGGGGGTGGAAGGAAGTGGATTTGGTGAGCTTGGTTTCTAGAAGTGACCAAAGGCTCGACCAAAATGTGTTGAGTAACCAGATTTCTCGACCTGAGATGATGGTTTGTGGCATCCCAAAATGTAACCACACTGGTTTGAAGAAGAGCTTTGTTAAGAACCAAATATCATTATAACATAGAAAAACCTCAGAATAAGTACTCAACGCCTTGAAAAAGAGATAATTTCAGATAATAAGCCTCTTCGAGGGGGAAACCTCCTTTTACCCCACATAAATGTTCAAGTACAAGATGTCTCCAAATGAAAATGTCTCCTTGGTATATATAGGAGACTAGGAGCTATAATTACAACTAATGGAATAAATCCGACATAAATAAAATAACATTATTAATGTAATATGCCCCAATTAAGGGGTAATGAGCCAATATTAAGGATTAGCATGCCCCTACCCTC
>SNQJ01S0004675.1:231594-245577 GCA_010110895.2 Picea sitchensis | reverse complement strand
CTCACAACATAATACTTCTCTCTCTACATAAACAACAACCAAATTAGAACAACCCCATCCCATGTCCTCTTGACCTTTATTTATACATTACAATAGCTCACCAATAGCCTTAGGCCGAAACCTAGGTGTCAAAACCCTATATACCAAAACCCTAGGTGTCTAAAACCCTAGGTCAACTTGACCCACGTTTTTAGGGCTTTGCCTACCTGTCTTTCCTTCCGTCCCGTGAGGTTCTCCAAAGCATCTACCGATGGATTTTTCCACTTACTGAGTTGTCCACGATCCACCTTCCTTACTGATCTATCTTCCTCAATATCCTCATCCAACGGCTTGATCTCTCAGACTTCGCTCTATCTTTTCTTCTTCTTTAACCACTTCGACATGATCTTAGTCAACCTTCCTTCCGCGCAGTTCACGTTTCGCCTTTTCTTCCATAATATTCGCTTTCTTCCATAACCAAGGGCCAACACATAACTAGGAAAATCTCCTACAATCAATCGTGATCCTAGAATGACCTGACTCTTCCAGGAAGACTTCTCCAAGCGGAACCAATGTAAAATAAGTCTCGTGGCCTATCTTGTTTTGATTTTCTCTGTTTATGCATGGCTAGCTAGATTATACTATTCATTATTTTTAGTTGTTCATAGTTTTAGTTCTATTAAATATAGTCCAAACTCTATCATTATGAATTATTTTATCCTTTTTGGAAAAAAAAATCAAAACCTCAAGACCTGGTGGAGGGGATGGTTTCCTTTGTTTGCGGCCTCTACACCAATTTCATTGATCTATGTTGTAATTCTCAACTATGGAAGGTAATATAAAGTTCTAGCTTAAAAAAAAACATTGAACTATTTTATTTATCATTGAATTTGAAATATTGTTTTTGAATGCCACATGTCAACTTTATGTTGAGCATTGTAGAACATGTCTCTCAGTGCAACTAGATTTTTTAGTGAGCACCCACATTGTTCTCATACTTTTAAGAAGCAAGTGTTCTTATAGATACCAAGAGAGGATTGAACCCAAAGGATTGGATATTGGAAGTCACCTCTACATTTTCCTAAGGTAACAATCTCAATGTAATATTTTATATGACTAGCATACCCCCGAAATGTGGGAAATGGAACACTAAAGTGACTTTGGGTGGTTACCTTGTTAAAGAATAAGAGAAGTGTTTTTTAATGCTTCCTAAATAAACAATAGAGGATATGTTGAAGAATCTCCATGAATAACTAATTAAAATAACCTTCTAGTGGGATACACATCAATAGATGTATGGTGGGAGGATGCGATGTAGGATATTGTGAGATACCCATTCGTCATCAAACTAATATGAGGTCAACAACAATTGGGGTTTCTAATGGAGCTCTATCAATGTTCCAATGCAAATATCGATCATTGTCCTAAATGAGACATGTGAAAAGAACAATGTAATGGTGATATATTATAGAATTTCCCAAGAGGTATTGGAATAGGAGGAAATCAAGGGTCTTTGTTATGCGCTGGGGCATTTTTGTGGGTTTTTGGTACAACTCAATTAGATGTTAGAAACCATAATTTGAGATGATGTAAATATTCTATCGTGCATGAGAGGATCATCACTTCAACTATTTTCAAGTAGTGATGATTCATTGGCTTTGCTTAGTGTCTCCTTTTCTAAGGTATATATTTTCCATGACCTTGGCACAAATCCCAATTTAGACAAATTTCATGTGGCCTAGATTACATTATATCAGGTACCCTACGCATCAAAATACAAGCATGGAAAACATATGTTTGAATGCAAACCTTCATTTGAGTATTTTTTTCTAGAACCATAATTTGATTTGAGAATTCTTGAGGTAAGTTTTTCAAATGCGTTCCTGCCTCGGTTTATATAATTTATTTTCTTCTATTTCACTGTAATGATGCATTGTGACTGAAAGGGTTCTTGAATTATGTTTTTTCTTAAGGTTTTAATGGCATGCTTGGAGATTATTTTCCTTCCTCATTTTTCTAAACAAACTCTAGGTTTGGAATGTGACTATCTCTTTTGCATAGTTTCTAAAGGGTGAGCGAGTTTATCCTTGAAGTTATCATGGAATAAATACTTGATGTTATCACTCTAGGATAACTAGAAATGTTTGAATAAAGCCCTAGTTACATGTAACATCCCTAATTTTAATCTCCGTAAATTACAATGTAATTATAAAAATGTGATTTAAGCTAGTGCGTCGATATGTCTTAGGCTATAGAGCATGTATTGATCAATATGGCCAAGGGACAGAGTATGTAATTGTATACTGAATTATAAATAAAAGCAAATCACTAGCTGTGATATAAGAGGGATGATAACAATGGGGGGATACAAGAGAGGGGGATAAAAGGGGATCTAAGGGAAAACCCATGTTATTTTCCTAAGTTAATGCATCATTATAATTTAATCCTTCTTTGATTTATTAGACACTCAATCATTGAATTCATGTAAGAGGCTGGGTGAGAGATTAAAATCACTGTTACGAGGAAAATATCTCTATGGCTAGGGGTAAACCACAACATACGAAAATGACTGTAGAAATCAACTCTAATTGCAAGTATTCTATATAAAAAAACATGCTAGCAAGACAAGATAAAAGGCCTACCTCATCCAAACATTCGATGAATTCCACCGTTGAGCACTTGACTCAAAGCAATACACCTACAACTTGTCCTCAAAAACCAAGAAACACAAGTATATGGTGATAATATATAATGTTAGCACATTCAATAGCATAATGCATCAACATTCATAACAAACACGCCCATGGAATAAAAATTAAAATATTTTCAAGATATTAATTGTATGAGAAAAGAGTAT
This sequence comes from Picea sitchensis, assembly GCA_010110895.2. Lineage (NCBI taxonomy): Eukaryota > Viridiplantae > Streptophyta > Pinopsida > Pinales > Pinaceae > Picea > Picea sitchensis. Next base: position 242,741 of record SNQJ01S0004675.1, on the reverse strand, counting down.
TTCTATTAAAATGTAATCAACATAAGTGAATGAATTACAAACTTCCATGTCGGTACGTTTCAAAACCGAGAAACTAAGTCCCTTCCACTTGGGCCTCCACCACTTCAATCCTCCACCAAAGGCAAGCTCATCTAAGAGAGACAATGAGGTTCTCAATCAAGTAGTGAAGAGCTTGGGGGATGAACAATGTATTCAAACTTAAAAGGACAAAGGGATGCAGACTCAGTATGAAGTGAATAATTTCTCCAGAGTAAATTTGCTCTCAAAGTTGAATTATTCTCTTCTTTTCCATAGCTCGGATTTGGCCCAGTTATAGCCTTGAAGTGAAACTAAAGGGTCGATTCAGAATGTTTCCAGTATATGGAAGGTCTAGGATCATGGATCACGTGACGTGACATGGAAACCCGACACCATTTTTTAATTTTTGGCACAAAACCTGATGTACACGAGTTGTAGTGGTGTAATTTTCATATACACATGTTGTACAATAGGTAGGGCATGTATATGTGGAAAAATAATGTTTTAAGCTCTGGGATTTGCAAAAGGGGACTTCAAGTCTACATAAGGAAAAGGAAAAAGGACTTCTGTGCAAGTTTGCATAGGGTGAGGAAAATCTTGCTATAACAAATGACCCCTAATGTGTGAGGTCAAAGGAGTATCTATGCTAGCCGAAATACATTATAATACCCATAAGTGGAGTAATGGGGAACCAATTGGAAGAACTAGTTGCTCATGAGAATATTACAATCTGTACTAACTTTGCACACATGGTTTCCAATTTGAATTGCACTGCAGATCCATGCGAAAATATACCAAACAGTTGTCCATGGCCATGGATAGGAAATACAAAGGTGGTTACATGACAAAGGTTGTCATAGTCACGAACAAGGCCCAGTAAAACCAGTCTCAAAATCAATCTGAAGATATCTGCATATAATGGAGTACAATTTGATCTCCCATGATTAGTGAAATCACATAGGTACTGGTCCAATGAAAGGTAGAAACAACTTAGGAAATGATCCGGATTTAGGAACAGAACAAACTGATTATAGAATGAATGCCATAAACACAGAGATAGGAAGAATAACACAAATATTCAGTCAACAATATCTTCTATTAAATAATGAAATAGGATGAAACTGTAAAACTACAGAACTGAAACTTGCTTGAATGGCGGTAGCTATCTCTGAGAAGAGATGTGGCTGTTACGTGCATCTGTCTGAGAAAAATGGATTACAATGAGGCAGTACATGAAAAAGACCCTCCGAATATAAGCCAATAAGGAAAAATACTGACAAAGGCGAGGAAACCACCAATAAGGATAATGTCATCCAAGACACTGCACAAATCCCAATGTGTGAATATATTTTTTGCTGTAAAACACAAGGGAAACCACCCAATCAATGATCAATGATGAAATGTTGACTGTTGGGTTCAAGGTTAGCTACCAATGAGGAAAAAAATTCATGTGATTCTGAGACACACTGAGGGTATGGATGACATGCAAAGTCAAGAGTTTTGAGGAATGGTCGATAAAGGTTGATAGACATACTTTGAACAAGAGCATGATACATATGGAAGAATCTGGCAGCATAGACTCAATGATGAAACTTTGAGATGCAGGAGGCATAAATCAAACTCTCCATAGGGACTGGAAGAGTAACCAGTCGAGGGACTAAACTCTCTGTAATGATGTCAACTTCCTAAGTTCATGCTAAACCCAAAATTTTGATGACAAGTGGACTACAAAAGTTTGTACTCTATTCAAAGGCGACATGACTGCTGCCAATATAAGATAATATCCCATTCTTGCCTATATTTTTTTTCTTTTTTCTTAGTCAAATGAATGCTATGATACAGAGGAGGAAATGAGTGTCGCAAGTAAGCAAACTAGTTCCAACAGTGGAACATACCTATGCTCAATTCAAGGAGGTGGATGCGGGAGATGGACACTCAGATGAATGTTTCCTCCTGGGTATAGGGTGTCAAGCTAAAAAGGATACAAACAAGGCTTTGCTTGGCTGATGTTGAAAACTGTTGAGGTGAAAGGCTTATAACGCAATAGCGAGAACCAACAATAGGCTCAATACTGCAAGCAAGAGAATGAGATGCAATTACAACTTAACGCCAAAAAATGTCATTTTTTGTAATATTAGTCTACTTGGTTTGAAAAAGGGATAAAATTGCACCAAATAGACGTCATTTAAAATCCAATTGATAAGTGTGAAAGAGACAAGTTGTCTTGACAATCTTTTCTCTTTTTGAAACGCGTAAAAAAAGATCTTAAATAAAACTCACTTAGGAGTCCTCTAGGTATAGCTCAACATGTTTATGAATAAGAAATGAGATTCAAAATAAATTCATGTATTATATATAAGGGACTCCTGGTCCTATGGAAAAAAATCTCTCCATTGGCACTGAATGAAGTAGAGGATCTAACTAGGGTACTCATGTTTGGTAATTCTCTACCATTTGAGAACGACACTTTCATTCACGATCATTCATGCAATATAATCAAATCATTTGTTTTAGTAAAGAAACAACTATTAAAGACAGTAAAGGAACACATGCATTCAATCACATAACATAGGTTTTACCGTGGTTCACCCCCTCCTAGGTTACGTCCACAAAGATCTGGCTCTCAAGCTCTTTTTATTATGGCAGTTCCAAAACTACAACGTCGTATGATTTACAACTCTTCCCAGTCGGGTCAAGATATATTTATGAGGTAGAATAGATCACACTAGAATCCTTATCCCATGATCTAACCCTCAAGACCCACCCTCCTTACTCATCTCTAGCTCAACAACTTACAAAATTAGGTCGTATAGCAAAACATTACAACTCGGTATCAAAAAAAGACTCCTCTCGTCTCTACTTATCCACTCTCTTTTCTCTAGCTTCCTCTATGAGACATAGGTATCTATATTTATACATTCCTGGCTCACCAACCATTACAATAAATTTCAAAAACCATAACCCTAACGCCGTTAGGTTTTCCATGCATGTGTGTGCACTGCTCTTCCTTCCAGCTGTTGCTTTCCTCGTGCATTCCTTCTTTCCCAAAATAGCCTTTCTTTCCACTTTGGATTTATTCCAACAGGCCCCCAACACTAACATGTGGCTCATCCCGAGCCACCTAACCTTTGTGTGCTTCAAATATCTCCCTGGTGATTGCCTATAACTTCTCCTTGAGTTTCGCTGCTTGTGTTTGAGCCTGCACAATCTTCTCCTTGAGTGTGTCTACTGTTTGCACCAAAATATCATCACTGATCAACCCTGCGCACTCCACCTAGGTCTATGCCATATATGTATTAGCTTCCTTTGCTTGTGCAATGACCTCTGCCACTCTCTCTTGGAGTGGTTCCATTTGAGCTCGGCGCTCGATTTTCTGCATCTGCGCAGTGGTGAGTTTTTCCTGTAGTTTCTTCATATCCTACACCCCTTTGACGTGCTCCATGATGGTCATTATCTTCTGCCTCTGGTTGAGGCCCTAGATAGATGCACTTATTCGTTCTTCTTCCTTGTCCCACTGCTGGACCTGCTGATCCTCTTCCAGCTTCATCCAGATTTGTACTACTTTGACGAATAAGTCAGTTGTTGCGCCGACTTATCTCTCTATCTCCTGTAGATGGTATGTTTCCTCCTTCTTTCTTTGCTCCCTTACCTCCGATGGAGTGGTAGGTGTGAGTTGCTCTCAGATATTCTTGATCTTCTGCTGATATTGATCTATTTCCTGTGCAATTTGATCAATCTTATCGGTGGCTGTGAGTTCGGCCCTTTGTGCTGTCTTTGAAATATTCTCATAAGTTCTACCCACTTTTTGTTCCAATCCATTCACGTGTTCCCTCTCGTCTTGGGTCTTGAGCTTGGTCTGCTCATATATCAATTCTAGCATGTCTCGTTTATCCTTTACCTATTGTAATTCGACTGTGTATGTGCGTGCACGAGACTCTACCTCTTGGGAAACAATAACCTGTAATTTATGTAGAGCCTTAGATGGTATCCGTGGCAATAACAATTGGAGTTGAGCTAAGTCCTTTAGGGGTGTCTACCCCACAATCGTGTCCATGCACAACACACTGGGTGCAATGTGGAGTGTTTCACTTGGTTGTGGTATTGTGTGGACTATATCCTGCTTACTTGCTTCAATTTCTTCTCCTGTCTATGATGCTGACGACCCTGTTCCTATGTTGTTGCCCGCTGCCTACGCTTCCTCGCTCTGCTTGAGGAATTGTCGTATGTCTTCCATATCCTCTTGAATTTTGTCCTTATGGCACCCAACATTCTGAAAATCCTCAGATGTATGACCCTGGACCATTTGGGCTATCATGTCTGCATCATCCTCTTTGATCGTGTACTCTGGAGGCGTTCTATGTTCCTTCATCTTCTTGCACGCACCCCCTGTCTGAGTCATTGGTCTCTTAGTCAGGCCTGGTTCTTGTGGATCAGGACTTGGTGTAGTCCCCTACACCGCCTTGTCCTATTTCTTTTGTACTTGGGGCGGATGTGTATTATTCGTCTACCCCTTGTGAGTTCCTACCTTGGATGTCCCCCCTTTCATTTTCTTTGTCTTGGCATGGCATGTCCTTGTTTTCTTGGGCACTGGGACTTCCTGAGGCTGTGTCTCTCCCTACCCTGCCTCCTTAGAATTTGTATGTTCCTACCTTGCTTCCTCCTCTTCTTTCCTTGCAAGTATGGCTTGCATAAGCACTGGAATCCTCCACTCTTCTTCCCAATCCTTTATAGCCATTTCTATGTCTCCCTCTGTGATGCAATAATGAAGTTGTAGCCACTGCTTGTTGGGGTCCTTCCGTGCTTGTATCCACATCACATGTCAAGTGGCCTTGAAGTTGGTTATGTCCTAATAGTACGTAACAACCTATGGTGTTATTCTCCAGAGGTTAGCGATGGAATCCTATAGATTTCATAGGTATCCTTCGAATATAGATGCGTTCATCTTTCTGTTTCTGGCATTTGACATGACGCCAAGCGATAAATATCTTTCTCCATGATTAGGTTTGGGTCTAGTGGTGAAAAATACATCTTTCGGTTCCTTCCATCCCATAATGGCTATCAACATGGACAACCATGAGTAATGAAATTATGTTCCTAGATCTTGCGCATCCTTGCAGTCATCTAGAAACAAATTCAAAAGATAAGGGGCCCAACTAACTATGGTGCCCTCAACACATTGTGCAACAACTGCGACAACCCCAGTCCAGAATTCCTCATTGCGACATTTTCTAAGAAGCTTGCAGGCCATGATCTTTGTGACCATTTTTGTCACGATGTCACTGATTCGTTTGATGATGATTCCTCGCATCCCCCTTTCAGTGTCATATTTATTTTTCATCTCTTCCGCAAGTGATTTCTTCTTTGTTTTTTCGTTGAGAAATTGCACGGTATCCATGCCCCGTGATGGTAGCCCTGTAATATGTGCAATGAGCTCTACATCTATCGAGACAAGCTTTTCCAGCCATATATCTCCACTATGTGTGACCGCCGTCAATTGTTTGACGCAACTTCTTGCATTCTGTCCTCTGCCAAAGTGTGGTAGTTCTAGTAGACCTAAAATCCTAGTTTTTGCTAATCCTACTGCCCACTGGAGTGGTTGATTAACCAGTTCCCCAAATGCATCCATACCCACAATATGTAGGTAGACCTACTTCACAAACACCAAGAACTTGTCCGTGTCCGTTACATCATGGTCCGAGTATTTTAGCTTCTCTACATAACCTAGCAAGTCTTATTTCACCTGTACCCCTTTTGGTATACACAAAAAAACAATGGCTGTGGTGAGTTTCTTGCATGGTTACTTAGGTACCTACTACATGTCCTTTTTTGGTGGTGGCTAACTCGAGGTTCCAGCCTCCATTTTTCGTTCTTCATCATACTGTTCTGGCCATCCCCTGACATCTTACACTTCTCCCTCTTATGGATGGTCCTACACAGTTGTCTATGACTCATATGGTTCGGTTGCTTCGGTCTGCTTTGGAGCTATCCCATTGACTCTTGGAGCTTCTTCATGGTTCTCTGGTTGCACTTGGTTTCACGTTCCCTAGTTCTTTTGACCCTGTTTCTCTCCTGACATATCCACGTCCATGCCCTCAAGTGTTGTATATTGGGTTTCTTCTATCACGGGTGTGGGGTTAATTGGTGTGGTATCTGGTGATGGGATTTCATCTACATTGACGACCTCTAGTGGTTGTTGTTCACTTTCCTTCCATTGTACTTGTTCCCTGGTCCTAACTCTGGAGTGTCTGGTAGTTTGGCTCGGTTCTTCTTGTTTGGGTGGTGCCATGGTGGTGAAAGTCAATCGTTCACCTATTTCAGTGGTATCTGTAACCTTTGTGACTTCGCTCTGTGCTTCGTAGGCTTTATCGCTCTCTGTCTCTTCTTATTTTGCAATAGGTTTTTGGCTCCTGCATCCGTGCTTTGTATGGGCATCGTATGAATCTTGTTGAATATGCTACATTTATTATAGATTCAATGAACCTTTGGTTCCTTCATACTCACCATTACTCTCCCTTACTGTCTCTAGTTGGGGAGATTAATGCGGTGTCCCGTTGGTCATTTCTGACATTCAAGTCCACTTGCCTTCATTCTTTAATACTTCTTTTGTCATCGTTACCTTTCTCGCTTGTTTCTGTTTTTAATGGAACACTAGTCTTTTCCTCGCCAGGTTTGTATTCTTAAGTGTGCATGCTTTTTCTCCTTTTGACGTGCCGTACCTCTGTTGGTATCGTTTAATATCTTTTTCTTTTTTTTTCCTTTTCTTTTATTGCGTGATGACTTTCAAGTTATGGGTGGTCAACTTTCCTTGTATAGCTTCAATCAGATCCCATTGATCACCCCTCTGAGTTTTGCACCTCCTAAGTCTTTCAACTGTACGAATCCCCCATCCGTGACAATTTTTATTTCGTACGGACCTAACGAGTGCATTCTGAGTTTTCCTGGATGCTGAATGGATTTGCTTTCATACATCAATACTAAGTCTCCTTCCTTGAAAGTTTTCTTCTTGATATGTCTGTTATGCCATGCTTTTTCCCTTTCCTTCTGAACTTGTTGGTGGAACCCTACTAGGATCCTATATTCCTCCATGATCATCAAATGATTTAGTCTCTCCTGTACTGCACATTTCTCTTTCATGTGTGTAATTGCTACTGCACGTAGACTGGGTACCCAAAATTCTAATGGCACCATGAATTATTGGCCATATACTAGTTTGAATGGCGTGTGCCCTGTCAACTTCTTGCATGTGGTCCTGTATTCCCACAATACTGCTGGTATTTTGAGGTCCCAATCATCTCTGTTGACATTACATATCTTTGTCAGTGCACTCTCAAGGATTTGGTTAAATGCTTCTACTGTGCCATTTTCCTGTGGGTGATATGGTGTGCTCTTTTGATGATGGACTTCAAACTCTTCTGTCATAGCCTTGGTAGTGTTGTTAATGAAGTGCGTGCCTTGGTCACTCATCAAAATTATCAGGAAACCAAACCTAGTGATTACTTGTTCTAATATAAATTTTGTTGTTGTTTCTGCACTGCAATCCTTCATTAGTACTGCTTCTTCCCATCTTGTCAGGTATTCTGTCATAGTGATAATGTACCTTGCTCCTGCTCTTTTGGCTGGTGGGTTGATTGGTCCCATGAAGTCAATTACCCATTTTTCGAATACCTGCGAAGTTACCTGTGGTTGTAATGGAATCTCGCCCCTTCTATTGGGTTTACCAACCCTCTGACAGACATCACATCTCTGGCAGTACTCTTTCGAGTCTCTGTGAATGGTCAGCCACCATAGTCCTACGCGCAATGCATTATGCGCAGTATATTTTCGTATGTAATGTCCTCGTGTTATTCCCTCGTGGGATTCTCCTAAAACCCTTGGTCTTTCGTGTTCTATCACATATGTTTGCAAGATTCTATCTGTGCCCATTTTGTATAAGTATCCTACGATTGTCTGATAGTCTGCAGCCCGAACTACCAGGTTTTTATTCTGCATGGTGTTATATTCCTGTGGCGCAGTACTTGTAATTAAGTACTGAATGATATCTACAAATTATTCATTAGAAATCTGGACATAAAATAACTGTGTCCAGAAATTTGTTCTCTAAATTTGTAGGTTCTTCGCCATTCGTGACCCTTGATAAGTGGCCAGGTCCTACATTCAACTTTCCTAGCTTGACTATTACTTCAAAATAAAACTCCCGAAACAATAGTAACCATCGACAAATTCTCCCCCCCAACATTAGCTTGTTGACTAGGTATTTAAGGGCTGAGTGCTCTGTGAACATCTTGAAATGTTTTCCCAGTAAGTAATGTCAGAACTTCTGTAGTGTGTAGACCATAACTAATCCTTCCCTCTCTGTAGTGTTGTAGTTATGTTCTGATTCTGATAGTTTTATGCTCGTGAATGCTATAGGATGGTCCAAATCTCCTACTCCTGGCTGCACCAAAATACCTCCAAGTGCTATGGCTGATGCATCTACATGTACATGGAATGTCTTCTCCTAGTTTGGAAATACTAGTATTGGCACGGTGCCCATATGTTCTTTCAGTGTATCCAGACCGTGTTGACAATCATCATTCCACTGAAACTTTACATCTTTTCTTAACAAATTTTCCATTGGCGTGGTAATCTGCATGTACCCTTTGATAAATTTTCTGTAGTATCCTGTGTGTCCCAATGTCACTCTTAGTTGATGGACTATCTTTGGTGGTGGAAAGTTAACAATTACTACAATCTTTGCAGGATCTACTAGTAAGCCTTGTTTGCATACTATATGGCCCAATAGTATCCCAAATGGTGTTCTGAATATAATTTTTTTTTTATGTTTAATGATATCTAACACTGCTTGCATTTTTATAACATCGGCTGCAATACCTCTACATGGTATTTTAATAAACTATAGATTGTCCATTCATCCAAATATACCTTTAGAAATTAGTGGATAAACTCCTTTAATGCAATGATGACTACTCTGGAAAATATTGCTGGTGCATTCTTCAATCCAAATGACATGACTATGTATTGGTAGGATCCCCATTCTGTAGAAAATGCGGTCTTGTATCTGTCTTTCTATTCTATCTTATCTAGTGGTAGCCTAAGAATCCATCAGTGAATGAATAAATTTCGTGTCCTCCTACTTTTTCCAAAACTTCATCTGTGAAAGGTGTAGGGAATGGGTCATGTAGGCATGCATCATTCAAATTCCTCAAGTCGACGCATATTCTTATCCTGCCTTGTTTTTTCTCATGAACTACCATCAGGCTTATCCATTGTGATTCCTCCATAGGTTCTATGATTCTAGCTTTGAGTATCCTGTCGATCTCAGCTTTAACTTTCAGCTTATATATTGGTTTTAGTCTGTATGGTCACTGTCTGATTGGTTGTGCTTTGGCTCTGAGTGGTATCTTAATTTATCCTATCTCCCCCGCTATACCCTTCATTTATGTAAATGTTGTTGGAAACAGGTCGTTGTACTCGCACAGTAACTTTGTTATTCTTTCTACTGTTTGTTCATCCCAGTAGTCTCCAATGCTGGCCATTTTGGGATTCTCAACTATCCCAATGTTGAATTTCTTCACTTTGATCAATGCATAAATCACTTATGATTCTAAAGGTGGACCCTCCACTTCTCTTTCACCTTCTTCTTCCTCGATCTGAATATCGTGCATATCATCTTCATCTTGTGCTTCTTTCTGCACATGATAGCATGACAACAATTATTTTACTGTCTATCTATTATGTTGTTGTTCTTCTATTATGAGTTCGACTTCTGGTTCAGTGATGAATATCACCCCTCTTATCTGCTTAAGAGATACATCTATGTTGGAGTTCTCATGCTCGAATGAGAAAGTGACTGTAAAATTTTGTTTCAATACCGTCCAGCTCGCAGTTCCTCTGCACAGTTCCTGGTCTGTATACCAATTTGTTGGTATGCCCTCTAAGGTATGTACAAAATTATGAGGCCATTCCTCTCGTGGTGTCATTTTACATAGTGCTCTACACTTCTCCAAGTGTTTCACTGGTTCCCCTTGGCCATCATACTTATGTTACATTTTTCTTTTCTGTTCTGCCCTGAACCTTATGTGCAGTAATCGCTTACATTGGTACCAATCCTTGATTGTTTCCTTGTGTGCGCCCCACCATTTTTTAGGTGTGGCATTGAGTGCTATATCGAGTTCTAAGAGTCTCTAGTTTTCTATCATGTCATCCTCGTACTGTGCCAAGAATACTTCTAGATCATTCACTCCGTGGAAACTGGGTGGTTCCCTAATCTTCGTGCCTACCCATCTTACTGCACGGTCTATTCTTTCACACCTTCTTGTGGAAACTTTGTGTATCCTTTATTGCTAGTTCTCTAAACTGATATCCGATTTTGTCACACATGAAGTAATGCTCCACCAACTAAGTGTCCCATATGTAGTTGGGTTTACGTAATCCTCATCGCACACAGTTTTTCTGTACAACTGGATGATTTACTCTAAGTCTAAACAAGTAGGCTCTATATACCTTTCCCCTTCTGATGGGTCTAATGGTGCAATGACCCTGTATTTTCTTGACTCAAATGTCATTTTTCATGTCTTCAAATTGATTATGGTTTGGTTATCAAATGCTCTATCCAAGCCAAGAAATATTGGATATGGTGTTATGTCGTCCACTATTTCAATTACTTCAATTTTTTCTTTAGTGCGCACTCCATATAGGTCTACTGTCACTCCTTTCAGTCTACCAATTGGTAGGAATCTATGTTGGTTTTCTAGTTTCAGTTGAACATGTGAATATCCTAGTGTGGGATCTCCCATACATTGCCATGTATTCTTTGGTAATACATTGACTTCGGATTCTACATCTAATATGATATCTCCCATGTTGAAATCTCTGATGTTGGCATTCATCTTGAACTCCCTACTTGTTCTTCTCCTTGTATGTAGGTGATTGACTATTTTTTGTTCTAGTTTTCCTTTTGTCTCAATGTTTCAATTTTCTAATATGTTTTGCAATATTTGGACAGTGGATGGATCATTCAAGAGTTTTACGCATGATTTCAAAAATCCTTTGATTGTACTTACTTGTCCCATGGGCTGCATTTACTTGGTATTATCCAATAATGAAGGCATCACGTACTCCGGTGCTTC
>SNQJ01S0004675.1:205148-230495 GCA_010110895.2 Picea sitchensis | reverse complement strand
TCTAGTCGATCTCCCATACAGATTCTCCTGGTTTCTGTCTTATTTATATCATCTCATTCATGTACTGATCTTCTGAACTTGTCTTCTGGAACTCATTTATCAATAATTTCTTGATGTTTGCAATCGCTCTAGTTGTCCCTAGTGGATTATTTGTATCTAAACTCATATACCAATCCAGTGCGCGATCCATTAGTGTAATCGCTAGTTGTGCAAGTTTAGTATCTTCATCTGTGATCTATTTTTCTTCTCAAATCTTCTCATAGATAAACAATTTTTTTTTTGGGTCTTCCAATGCTTCTCCTTTGAATTCTGGTAACCTAATGGTGGGATAATGTCCTGCAATCCTAAACATTGAAATACTACCTCCGCGCGGTGTAGATACTTGAATAGTGCTTCCTGAACTGGCTCCTCTAGTTTTCATGACTTGTGTAGTTTTACTTCCTATTGTCTTTCGTCTCCCAAAATTCGATTGTCTAAACGGCGGTGTTCTATTTTGTGTATTAGACGCACATGGGTTTATGGGTTCCACACTGACATTAATATGGATAGGATTACTTCCTTCTATTCCCACTCTTGGACCTCCTGTCTTCCTCTCATATGTTGCGCATAGGATTTCCTGAATCTTCTCCACATCCTGAAGATCCTCTACCTCTTCCCCATCACTCGCCAAGCCTTCCCTCGTGACTACGACTCTCTTCTTGGTATTTACCTTGTGTTGGTAGGGTACTCCATTGCACGTATTTCCAGTTGTCACCATGATCCACTTGATCTGGTCATCGTCCATCATGATTAGGTCTAAGGGTTCCTCCTTATTTCCCTTATCCTTTCCTCCTTCCATTCCTCCTCTTTCTATCAATGCTTCCCCCCTTCCCCCATGCACATAGGGAAGTTTAGCTATCTCAATCCATCATCATTACTCCTTTGTTGTATAGAATTATATTATTAGAAGTATACAATGATCTAATATACATTCCTCGAGGCCCACGTAGAAAATATTTCTCTGTTGCATTGTACGACTTTATTGTATCTAATGAAAGCTCTGTTATAAAGCCTTCTACAATACTGTCGATCCAAAAATCTACTACGTGGGTGAATTTGTTGTTCACCTGTTGTAACTGTTCAATCTAAATTGAGTTCCACTCTAACTGTCAGATCCGGTTCATTGCGTGGTTATCCTTCAATCTCAATATCCACTCTTGCAATAAGTGTGGAAAATCACAGAAAAATACTTCATGTAAATCAATGAACACATTTTCTCAAGATATTTGCGCAGTGTTACTCTAGGTTTTCGATTATCTTTCTGTGCAAAATCTATTTCTTTTATCTTCAACCAGATTTCGATCTCTACTTTTATGGGATTCCACAATCTAAACATCCCCTTATAGAAACTTATTCTTTTCTCCTTCTCCTCGTTCTCTTGAGTATTCTCTTGATCTGCCTCCTGCGTATCTTTTAATAGATCTTCAACAGATCTCATCTACTCAATCCTCTACTGTTCCAACCAATGGAAACATAACCATTTGGTGGCTATTATTCTTCTCTGATTTTATATATTTATCTTGAGTGACCCAGGTTTCATGTTTGTTTGGGTTTCCATCAAAACCTCTAAAACTATCGGTCCTCCTGGTAAACCAGAAGGCAATGCAACACATAGAGTGTACTGCGCAGTCTCACCCGAGATAGTCTTAATGGGTGGCTTCAATACTGAGGTGTTTGCAACTTAGGATTGAGTGGATATCTGTGAAATGTATGTTGAGAGTTATAGTTTACTTATTAATGCAATAAACTGTCATTCACGATCATGCATGCAATATAATCAACTCATTTGTTTTTGTAAAGAAACAACTATTGGAGACAGTAAAGGAACACATGCATTCAATCACATAACAATTTTTTTACCATGGTTCACTCCCTCATTGGCTATGTCCACAAAGATATGGCTCTCAAGCTCTTTTTATTATAGCAGTTCCAAAACTACAACATCACGTGCTTTACAACTCTTCCCAATCGGGTTGAGATCTATTTATGAGGCAGAATAGATCGCACCAGGCTCCTCAGCCTGCGATCTAACTCTCAAGACCCGCCCTCCTTAATCCTCTCTATCTCAACATCTTACAAAATTAGTTCGTATAGCAAAATATTACAACTCGTTATCAAAATAGGACTCCTCTCGTCTCCACTTATCTGCTCTCTTTTCCCTAGCTTCCTCTATGATACCTAGGTATCAATATTTATACATTCCTGGCTTTCCAGCCATTACAATACACTACAAAAACCCTAACCCTAATGTCTTTAGGTCTTCCATGCATGCGCGCGTGCTTCTCTTCCTTCCAACTATTTCTTTCCTCGTGCATGCCTTCTTTCCAAAAATAACCTTTCTTTCCTCTTTTGTCTTCTTCCAACACCTGTCCAAAGTTACGAACGAGCGACATGGCACTGAAAACCGTAAGAATCCCTTTACAAAACTACAAAAACCAACTCCATCCACTATCATATTAGTCCATTAGGCCAAAATATAGAATGAAACTATGCAAAGTGGGTAAAACTTTGCTATAAATAGTAAAAAGCACAATTTTACTATACCATTTGTATTTTTTTTACCCAAATAGTGGATTTTGGACCAAATTTCCTTAGAAATTAAACTGTTGATTGTGGGAGCTACGAGCGATGAAATTGATTACCATATGGACCAGGTAATTCATGTTTCTCTCCTCTTTCTTTTCAGTGCATTAAATTTTGTAATTAGGTTTCATTTTTTAAGTTATTTAGGGAAAAATTTGAAAACTTAGGTGTACGCGGGCTACAATTTATCCAGTCACGTATACGCATACTTATACGTGGTTGTTTGAAAAAAAACTTGTGTATAAGAATCCCTATACATGACTGTGTATAGTAAAACTCGTGTATATGTCCATGGATAATGTTTTTTAAAGGTTGATAACTCAAAAATGGGTTTGACTCTTGTAGGATGGTGCTAAAGTGGAGAGAAAGAGAGCACGAGGAGGTGGATGTTGCAGTGAAAAGAGATCTAGGGGCCCAAATGGCCTTGAAAATATGTGGGATATACAATTTTTGGGCTCTCAAATGTATGAGGGCTCAAGTGACATTTCTATAGTTGCTTGTGAACTACTGGGATTTGGATAGTGAGAGATTCAACATTGATGGACAACCATTAAGGATTGAAGTTGAGGACATATATTTTTTGACATGATTGTCACGTCGGGGTGAGGTGGTCAACCTCAAAGCTCAGGGAGATGGGAGTGGCATGAAAATCGAGGAATACATATCCACTCATTGCATTGCACGGACCGAGAAGGTAGGGAGCCAACTCCCAATTAGAGTGATAAAAAATATTAGTCTCAAGATTGTTTTCCTAGTTTTGACATGGATCATGGGATATACCTCTTTGCACCAGGCATCAAGGCCACTTATGTTCTATTCAGTGGATTTCTTGCGACCCACGGTGTACGATTGGTGCACTTCACTGCTGGCCAACATAAAGAGCCAACTAACAGAATACAAACTAGGTAGTAAGAGGAACTTAGGGTTTTCTTCTATCCTTTGTCGTGTTTTCTTCGAGAAAGTTCCAGGTCTGAGCCCTAGAGTTGATATTATTCTAGGTGGACCTCATGATCCAACCATGGCATGGTGGACCGAGGTGATGAGGTGACAGGGGGGTGGTAGGGTGCTAACACCCTACAACAATGAATTGTTCTTCTGGTGGAGTTGACAGGTGATAGCTTTGGATGACTAACCTTATGCAGTATTTGACTTTAGTGGATATCCTGACATTTCATTACCACCGGGTTCCACCTATGAAGACATAGGTATTTCAAAGTTTTTTAAATATTTCATTTTTTTGTATTTTTTGTATTGGAAAACAAAAATATTTTTGGATGATGTTAATTACTAATTAAACATGTATGTGACACATACGTAGGTCCATGATGGCCAGACGGACTTCTTCAAAATGTGCAGGGAAACCTATCTCGTTTGACGCAGAGTATTCCCATGTTTTAGGTGGAGGATCTGTCGGAGGCTATGCATCGACAGGTGGTAAGTGTGCTCCGTGATTGGGTATGAATCTTTCAGCATCTCACAAACGTTGTAGTATGTTATCATGACACTCATTTGGCGCCAAATGTGTAGATTTCAGGACTATTGTATGATCGGATATATATGTATATTGAGGCTGTCATCCCCAATTTTGTACTATAACATCATATTTTTTGAAATATATATAAAAACCTAGTTCTTCGGCTGAACTTATGTTACAATGTGTACATTGATAAAATTGTTTTCTTTTCTTTAGTTATGTGACAAATTCCAATCTAAAACAAAATTAGCATATGCATCAGATACATAATTAGAAATTCTAGGTATGTGATGATAAGTAATAAAATCAAATTGTCATTCCAAAATCCATACCCGTAGGAATCATCGGAGTAGACTAGGGTCACACACATTGTAACTATTGTTCAACTGACATAATACTAACTAGAAGTCTAGGTGAACTTCTAACGAGCACATACCATGTGAAATGGCATCATGCAAAAGTTCTATAACAACGCTATATTAAACCACATTATTCATGGATGGCCCTTGGAAAATGCCACCTGAAGACACTAGTAGACCCTCAGGTGAATAAACAACCCAAGCAATAGAAGCCAAGTTATGTGTATGACGACTGGCCCCATCTGTGAATCCTAAGTAGACTGAAGGCTCCGTTGACATCTGGAAACCATGGGAAAACTAGATAAGAAACCTGAAGATAAAAATAAAGGGAAAATATATATACACTAAATTACATTAGTTTACAAAGAGTTACGCCCAAGCTTAGGGATCAAGCGTAATATCTTTTCAAAGTTGTACCTGTAGGAATTGTTGGATTAGAGTAGGTTCACACACATGGTAACTAACATTCAACTGACATACTACTAACTGGGAGTCTAGGAAAACTTCTAATGAGAGAATACCATGTGAAATGAGATCGCGCAACAGTGCTATAACAATGCTATATTCGACCACATTATTTGTGGATGGCCCTAGGAAAATTCCACTTGAAGATATGAGTAGACCCTTGGGTGATTAAACAACCCAAGCGATGAAAGCCAAGTTCTGTGTATCATGACTGAACCTGTCTAAAAATCCTAAGTAGACCGAAGATTCCGTTGACATCTTCTAACCAAGGGAAAACGTGATAAGCAAGCTGAAGATAAAAATAAAGTGAAAAGATATATACACTAAATTACATTAGTATACAAATATTTACGCCCAAGATTAGGGCTCAAGTGTAATATATTTTCAAATAGAGCCCATTCCTGGGCTTAGCCAACATGTTCCCTTCATAATCTTCTAATTCATATGCTCCTCTTTCTAAGACACGTCACATGATATAGGGACCGTTCCACATGGGTTTGAACTTTCTTGCCCCCAGTGGTTCTTTGGTTTGATCATATAGAATGACCAATTCACCCTCAGCGTACATCCGAGGATAGACAGACTTATCGTATTGTACCTTGAAACATATTTTATTTTCTTCGATATCCGTAGAAGTGTCTCGACGCTGCTCATCTAGACTCTCTAGGTGTATGAGGCATTGTTCGAGATCGGAAGTGTCAGGTAGGATCACAACTTCCAATATAAGGGAATGGATTTCACATTCAATAGGTAATATCGACTCCACACCGTGTACTAACTGGAAAGGAGAAAACTTTACCGAGGTTTGGTATGCCCAAAGTGCTAGATAAAGCATGATATGCCAGTTAGATTTTCTCTGGTTGACAATTTTCTGCAAAATGGTCTTGAGAGACTTGTTTATGACCTCTACTTGTCCATTTTTCTGGGGGTATTAAGGGGAGGAATGATCATGCTTAAACCCCATTTTAGATGCTAGTTATTTCATCATTTCATCCTAAAAGTGTCTGTCATGATCAGTGACAATATCACTTGGTATTTTGAACCTTTCTATAATTTGATTGAATATGAAGAAGGCGACAGTATTCCCATCGGATTTAACTATAGGCATGGAATTGACCCACTTAGTAAAGTAGTCTATGGCCACGATAATGTGTTGATGCCCCCCAGCTAAATTTGGGTTGCAATCCACAAATTCCACCCCCCACTTGGTGAAGGGACCGACGATAATGACTGGATGGAGAGGGGTTGGATGCGAGCACAGTTTCCAATTGAACACCTAGCATGGGTGACACTTCTTAACCACTTTCACACAATATTTAAATATAGATGGACAAAAATAATCGACTCGTAAAAGTTTCTGGGTCATCGCAAGCCTGGATAGATGACCACCATAAGCCTCACTGTGGAATTTGTTTAGAATAGACTCTGATTCTTCATGAGTTAAAAAATGATGCAAGATATTGTCTACTCTTCTATGATATAGAGTGTCACCAAAGATAAGGTAGTTCTTAGCTTGGTATCGTATACCCCGCCAATCATCTCGCAAGAGATGCTGAGGGAAATTCAAAGTTTGAATATAGAGAAAAATATCTCCATACCAGGGGTCAGATGATGAGACAAGGAAAATGTGTTCATATGCAAATGAATCAACATGAATAAAATCCTCGTCTAATCGAGGGAAGTCAGATATTAACTCTGCAAAAACTAGTGATTTTTTAGATTTCACAGAAGCGAAATTAAGATTGAACTCTTGTAGAATGACAATCCATTTATTGTACTTTTCCCCTATGATATGCCTCGTAAGGACGTATTTAAATGGATTGACATCAACAACCACAAAGTTTTTGCAGAGAAATATATAATGCCATAATCATTGAACTATGTGAACGACAACCAAAGCTATATTTTCAACATGAGAATATTTGAGTTCAGGGCCAACTAAGTTTAAACTAAGATAGTAAATGACGTGCTCACGGAGCTCATAATCCTCATGAACCAACACCATACTAATCGTCTCTTTGGACGCAGATACATAAAACAAGTAATCTCTACCGTAATCTGGAGACTTTAGTAGAGGCGTCGATACCAACAATTTCTTCAAAGAATCGAAGGATTCCTGGGCTCGCTCATCCCAGATAAAAGGAGTGTCCTTATCTAAGAGATGCATAAACCCCTTAGTAATATTGGCATAGTTTACTATAAACTGTCATAAAACATTATCTTTCCCTTGTAAACCTTGAAGTTGGTGAATAGTGCATGGGGGAAACAATCACACTATTGCCTCAACCTTTAATGAATCTACCATGATCCCAGTCTTAAAGACTAAAAATCGTAGAAGTCGACCTGACCTAACGCAAAATATGCATTTATGAGGGTTCAACCATATGCGATAATGGTGACATATTTCAAAGACTGGTCGAAGGTGCTTAGGGTGATCCACTCTCTTACGAGAGTGAGCAACAAGATCGTTGAGATAGGATTTGACTATATGCTTGAGATCGTGAAATGCGAAGGTCATAGCACATTGGAAGGTTACTCCGATGTTTTTAAGGCTGAAAGGCATATTCCGGTATGTGAAAGTACCCCAAGGGAAAGTAAATTCCATCTTATGTTAGTCCTCAGGTTTAATATGAATTTGGTTATACCCTAAAAATCCATCCATGAAAGAAAAAATCTCGCTCCCTGCACACTCGTTGAGAATCTGATCGATGAAGGGTGTCAAGAAGTTGTCTTTAGGAAAATATTTATTTAGGTCATGAAAATCCATGCATACAAGGATGGTTCCTTTATTTTTATTCACAGGAATGTGATTGGATACCCATTCAATCAAGGGAACTGGGTAGATAAAGACATCACTAAGTAGTTTTTCTACTTCTGCCTTAGTAGCAGGGGCCTTCTTGGGATTGATATCTCTAAGACGTTGTCAAATAGGCTTAGCATCTGGGTAATTTTTAATCTCATGTTTGACAATTTTAGGGTTGATTCTCGACATCTCTTCATATGACCAAGTGAATACATCTCAGTATTCCTTGAAGAGTTTAGAGTAGATCAAAATTTCTTCTGGAGAAAAATCCACACCGATGTATACATTTTCAATTTTTCCAGGAGTACAAGAGATATCGATCGTGATGTAGGGGAGATACTTGACATGTTTCCTTCAGCATAATTTCCGTGCGTATATGGTGCAACTACGACGTGACCGAATATATTTCTCAAAGTAGATCTAAAATCATCTTGCTCAATTTTGGCAAGCTCTGGGAGGAAATAGGAGTGATGATGCATATCATCCCAAGGTTTTTCAAAACCATTCATGGCCTCAATGATATATTCATCCGAATTCAAAGTATCATCAAGGAAATCACGTGAAAAATATGATGAAGTGTCCCACACAGGCTCCATAACAGGATCCTCCTCGCCCGTCTGCGAGGTAACAAGATCCAAATCGATGGAAGAGTCAAGAAACATTTGATACACAATATCTGTTTTCGATAGTGGCATGGCCATTGCATAATGTAATTTACCTTCACAAGACATCGCTGAGGAAGGTAGGGTCCAAGGATCGTTAAAATAGGAAGTGTGGAAAGGAGAAAACCTCTCTGACGAAATGAGCCTACTGTACATGTCGTATATATGGTGATCTAGTGCCATGAAGTCGAAGGTACCCATAAGATATGAATACATTAAGATATCAATATTCTCAATTGCCAGTTGATAATTATCAATCATCGGGATCGACGGTCCAACAGATTCATTGGGACTAGCATACGCAAAGAAAAACTGGTTGATCGTCACGATATTCCCATCGTGAGGAAAACAAAGAGTATGGAAAATGGACAATACGATTGCAATCATAACATAAGTCCAATTGTGTCCTAGTAACAAGTTATAGTCAAGGAGCGCATCAACCACCTCGACATCCACCTCTACCATCTTTCCAACTAACTAGACAAGAAAGGCAGGAAGAATACCATGAGGATGGAAGGAGCGAATATAAAAAACAATCAACATGGTCGGAGACTGAGAAAGGGTCGGAGAGCCGAGGGATTTCCAACAGAACATGGACATCACACATGTTGCAATGCCTTCATCAATGACCGTATGTTTGATGGTATACTTTGAGTAACCCACATGGATTTGGAATGCCACATGGTAAGGCAAGAAAGGCTTCACATCTGTGACATCAAACTTGATAACTTTTGAGCCACAAGGATCTAGAGATCCTAATGCAGATAGCAAGGAATTCCTCTGTGAAGGACATGCATGGAGTATCTCCAAATCTAAACTCAYGCAAGGGGTTTGACCCAGGTCTTCAACAATAGAGTAATTCTTGGTTGGCTCTAGCATTAGGATTGTGGGTAGAGAGCTTGAGTACTCCTTTCAAAATACGAGGCGAGGGCTCTGTTTTTTCGATCTATAAGGGCGTTTCTAGAGGAGGGGGAGACTCTAGACTAGGTACATTCTGTGGAGACCTGTAATTGTGAGACTTAGTGGCTACATTAATCTCTTATTTAACCATATTGATGCATAAACGGTCACTGTATTGCGTTGATGGGTTTTGAATCCCACTTGCCACATTTTCAGAATTCAAGGAGCTCGAGGACATGTTGGTTATGTGGAAAAGGATTAGTCATCACTTCGGGTGGTAGAGATAAAAGCCTCGCAACTTCTGAAAGTTGGGGGCATAAATGGGTAAGGTGGTTGTCTGTACAAATATTACAGGGAAACTTCACCTTCCACCTTTCTTTCTTTCCCTCAGCAACATTATTATTCAAATTCTCATTATTACCATTGTCCTTGGGTTTATTATTATTCCTCCCACCCTTACGATTATTATTACGACCTTTCTTTTTATTCCCTCCTGGTTTCTCACTACCATTCAGGTTGGTTGACGATTGCACACAATTCACATCCACTGACTGAGTGGGATTGGAGGACACAAAAGACGCTAGCCCTCCTACAGACTAGTTTAGAGACAACTCTTTCGAATGGCTTGTCATTGAGTCTATGAATTTCACATTGGTGGAGCCTACAATGCCATTGGAATGAGGCACGAGATTTTGTCTAGGGTCATAGTTTGACCTTAGTGCATCTGGAAGAATCTCGTATAACATCTCAGACTGAGCATATATAAGATCTAACTATTGGGCTTTAAAAATCGCTTCTTCCTCAGATGTAACCCCAGATGTAGAAACATCCTTCGAAATATAAGGCAAGAGGGACTTAAGGAACCACTCTAGCAGGAATTCCGAAGGTATGTAGGCCTTGATCAAACTCTTTCATCTATGCCACTCCTAGATTTGATCTAAGATATGAGTGGCCTTATCCTGACGAAAGGTCGACAAAATTTCTATGCCAACATCATAACAAACTGACAATTGGAAGTCATTGAGGAAGACTAAAACCAACTGACCCCCTAGGTAACTCGATATACCATTTATCGACAACCCCCATGAGGGTGCATTGAAATAATTTTAATGAATAGAATCATCGTTAAGGGAATTCGAAGAGCACCAAAGGTGAAAAGTGGTAACGTGATCGCCATGATCCTCACCATGTTTTACCCTCGAATTTTGGAATATCTGAAGGAAGATTAGTGCGGACGGGGGGGGGGGCATGTCAGATCGTGAAACACAGGGTCATTCATTAACTTAGACAAGTCTGGTAGATTGAGCGTGGCCAGAAAAGGGAGACGGGGTTGTGGCATCTTGCCCCAAAATCCCTGGAAACATTGTTGTTGGGGAATCACAACCCATCCAAGGTTCTGGTAAGCACCATGGCCCTGTTTGGGATGGTAAGAACCTCCTTCAGACTGATTTATTAGGGGTTGGTTGGGCACCATTCCAGTAGGAATTTTTTGATGAAGGCTGTAAAAACTTCCCCTAGCCAGAGTGGCTCTAGGTTGGGGTTTCCCAAGGTGTGAATTCATAGGATAAAATTGTATTTGGCATGCCAAAGATGTTGGTCAGAATAGGTACAGAGGAGGTGGGTGTAAATGATGAACCATGAGTATCTTATCTGCCAGGTTGGTTAATCCATCCAAAAGCATTAGGGATAGGATTATACCTGGGGTTAAAAGGAGGAAAGCCTCCAATAGTAGGAGCCATTTGTGGGACATGAATACCACCAAACGAGAATGGATTATGTGGAGGCATTGTACCCTCAAGTCCAATGCTAGTATTCTAACTAGCCGCTGGGATGGAGGTTGAAAAATGCGATGTGAAATTTGGCATACCATAAGAAAAAGGACTAGAGTCCATAGGGATGGACTGGTCATTATAGCCCGATGCGTGAAAAAGACACCCAAAAGGGTTTGTGGCTATAGGTTGATTATTCACTATAGGACGAGCATAGGTGATGATATGCACCTCTGACACTACAACTATTGTGGTTGAAGGTTTCAAAGGGGTACCATTAACTATAGTAGGCATGGGAGTTGAAGGACTCCCAATATATTTTTGAATCGATTTAGTACTCATCCTTGTATGATCACAAGTATGATAAGTGGAGGTGTGCGTACCACGTTTGATAAATTTACGCCTTATAGAAGGAAAAGACTCAAAATACGGTGGTAAATGTAACAAGAGGCGAGACTTGCAGGGAAGTTGGTCTAGCTCCATGATGAATCAAGAATTGATATATAAAAAAATCCTAAGGCCAACTAGTAATCAAAGAGAACACCAAAATAAAATCAAAAGGCCAATATGCACACAAACAGGGTAAAGTGGCTGAAAGGGGCCTCCCTCCCTAAAGTAGGTATGCCTCGCCCAAGAGGGGCCTGAGACTCCCTTCTAAATATCAGAGGTATCATAATTAGTTATAAGGTCCCTCATGGGATTAACAACTAGTTAGTCAGATCCCCCTGGTGAGGTAATCCTCCATAAAGGTTGTGTGTTGTCCGACCCTTATCTAACCCAAGGTACCTGCAAAATAACCCTTTAAAGTAACCTATGTGGTACCTATGTCAAGAAACTAAGAAACCACGATATAACTGATGCGTAGGAGAACAATTGTAATTCAGGTCCACCATATGGGCAGGGTAACAAAGCCCAAAGCCTCAAAAGCACCGCCTCTCATAGAGGTAAAGGTACTAGCAAGATCCCCATAAATATATCTGACACTAAGAAGGTATCGAGGGGATATCCCTTCAACCAACCTGAAGTGACCTCGTGTTTAAATCTGGTGTAAGCGGAGCCTCTTGACGTCACCAATTATACAATGGATTTCTCCACTCCCTTAGTCAGATACATATGTTGACTTAATAGCCTTGGAGAAGTTTACTCACAAAATCCTATTCCAAGGCTCTAAATCCTAAGCTAGTTTATGCACCCTAGAAACTAAAATTGTTACTAATCAATTTTAAATTATCAATGTTATTTTTAGTGGCCTTGCTTACTCAAAAAGGTGTGATCGTGAAACTAGTGATGTTTTGACTCAACAAGTAAAATAAAAGAATATGAATACAATGCAAAGCCCAACTTCAATTTCCAATAAATGATATGCTTTCCAAAATGCAATTCTCAATTTAGTTCTGCAATTCCAAATAAGATGCAATCTTTATTTACATGTACTAATATCATTGATAAGGATTCAAGAGATCAAATGCCAACAATGTAAAATGCCTAATATTTTTGTATTTTCAAATAAAAGAATGAAAATGAAAGGACTGAACAACAACTTGATATAAAAACTCTATTGTATGTAAACATAGACAAACCAAGTAGGATATCAAGGAGAAAACACCCAGGCCAAGATGCAATTAAAATCAAATGAAAATGATGATGAGAAAGGTACCACCCAAAAATTCAACCAAAGAAAGGTTTCTTATCATTCCACAGACACTTAACAGTCATAACAAAGACCCAAGAAGACTCAACAACCATCAAAACTTACCCAACAATAATCAAAACTAGTAACCAAGAAACAAAGGGTGATGTACATGACTGTTCAGGGGAAAAGCACATATATACACCTCTTACAGAAGGACAACACCCGTATGTACATGACTATGAGGTAAAAACCCGCGTATATGTGTTAAAACACAACTAGGCTAAGGAGAGGGCTAAGAAATCCAAACTCAGAATGAACAGAGGTTGTCAAGTAGTCAAACAACAAGAAACTCAATATAAACAAGAGAAATCTAAGGATAAAAACACTCCAAACCCTGAAAAAGAATATTATATCCCTAGTATAGTCGCCAATTCTGTTACGAGGAAAATCTCTCTATGGCTAGGGGTAAACCACAACAGACAAAAATGACTGCAGAAATCAAATATAATCTTAGGTATTCTATATAAAAAAATATGCTATAAATACAAGTGATCCAGGTGTATATCGGTGTCCACCCACCTTTTCCAACTGGCTCAAAATAGTTTTCTAGCAATTTTGGCAATTTACTATTTTTAGCAGTTTTTACTTTCGGGGCCATTTTGAGGGCCTAAATGAAGGTTCTTAGGGATATATATTCTCAATGATATATAAAGGAACTATTGATCCCCCAAAATGAATCTCCTCGATGATACCTTTCCAACAGGCTATCATACGCCTAAAACAAAGATCGTATGMAAAAGTTATGGCCCTGAGAAGTTGATGTACTAACTTACCCAGACATGGCCCACATGACTTTTGGTGCTTCATCTCCTAGGGTTAGGTTTTTGGATGTCTAGGGATTTTGGCATTCCTTTTTA
Organism: Picea sitchensis; assembly: GCA_010110895.2. Taxonomy (NCBI): domain Eukaryota; kingdom Viridiplantae; phylum Streptophyta; class Pinopsida; order Pinales; family Pinaceae; genus Picea; species Picea sitchensis. Next base: position 216,891 of record SNQJ01S0004675.1, on the reverse strand, counting down.
TTGTAAAAAATCCTTCATAGMCTCATTATAATGATCTTCTTGYRAATGAGCATATTCGTCACATCTCTTCTTAGAGATAAGCCGCCACCATTCAATCAAGCTTGTTTTCGCTGCATTTTACAGTTTCAACTTATTTCCTTATTGAATAGAAAACTAGTTTTACTGTATCTCTATTATTTTGTTTTAAGCACCTATTAATAATCTGTATTCATTTCGTTCTTCTCATAAAATCTATATCATTGGTATCAGAGAGATATTCTCCTCATCGTCTTAATGCATGTCCCCAACGAGGTCAGAGTACAAAGAGTTGGGTCTCGAGCTTGTTTCTCTTGAGTACAAAAGCTCTTGCATGCCCAAGCGACCTCTCATGGCAGGAGAAAATAAATATGTCAAGACATGAGATCCTTTCAAACTATTGATTGAGGAAGCCTTCACGCAAAAAAGGAATGAGATGATGGATAGTTTCGCACAAATCCTTCGCTGGCTACCAACAAACGACGCATCTTCTTCGAGCGGAGGCGCTGCCCCCTTCAAGGTACAAATAAAATTCGATATTCCTGTTTTTGAAGGTCAGATAGATGTAGATGTTGTAGACAAGTGGTTGAATCTACCAGAAGGGTATTTTTCTATCCATAACTTTTCGAATAGAGAAAATATTACTTTTGGGCTCCTCAAAGTCATTCCCCATGTCAAATATTGGTGGGAAATCTTCTATGAGAAAAAGGAAATAGAGGAACCCTTATTATTTATAGTCAAGACCACATGGGAATTGTTCAGGCATTCTATTAAGGAACACTACTACCCTGTCAGAAGTTATGACGACTTGTATACCAATTGGACCACACTGTGACAAGAAAGAGACCAAGCAGTGCCATATTTCACAAATATATTTCATACCTTGCTGACCAAGCTGGGTATAAACTGTTTTGAGTGACATCTGGTGCTCAAGTATTGCAATGCTCTAGATATATGAATCTCGACTGAAATGGAATTTTTGGACATCTCATCCTTGGGCATAGCCTACCGATATGTCGTCAAAATCGAGAAGAAGCTCAGACAAAAGATGCTACAATTTAGGCCTGGGGACCCCTCACAACAAAATCTAGGAAAGGGAGGCCCAAACCCACAGAACAAAGGATAGAGAAAATATGGACAGTATCAAGAAAACTAATCTAAGTCGCAAGCAAAGAAGGACAACGGAAAGACAAAGAAATATACCGAGAAGTGGTGCGACTTCCATAAGAGCCCTTGGCATAACACTGTTGACTTCCACTCAAAGTAGTTGCTAGTGGTCGAAGTGAAAGCCTCTGAATTAGATGCAGGTTCAGATTCTGAGCCAGAACCAGAAATGGGAAGATGGATCATTGACGCAGAACCTAGTGCCACCATTGCTACCACGAAGCTCTAGCCTGGTGAACCAAACGAGCCAAAAGAAGGAGAATGCTTCTTCCAGTCACATATGTGGGTAAAAGGCACCCCACTGCACTTCATTGTTGATAGAAGTAACCAGAAGAACCTCATCTCAATAGAGGTCATCAAGCAGCTGTCCCAACCGACAATGCCGCACCCACAACCCTACACCATTAGATGGCTCCACCAAGGAATAGATCTCTGTGTCAACCAATAGTGTCAACTGTTGTATGACATCAAGCCCTTCAAAGATGAGGTATTGTGTGATGTTTCTCCTCTAGAAGTTTGTGATGTTCTTTTGGGCCAAACTTATTTATGGAAATGTCATGTTGTATATGAGTCTAGGCCTCATAGTGTTATTATTACTTTGAATGGGAAATTGTACAGGATACTTGAGGCAATCCCACCTAGTTCTAGTTCCTTCATCTCTGCTAAGAAATGTAGGAAGGTCATCTCTCAAACGAGGAATTTTTTCTTCTTCATGATTCACTGTCAGAATAAGTGAAAGATCACAGCCACATACAGGGTCCTGCGACCAACCTCTCCACACAACAGAAGAAAGTAGATAATTTCATGGAAGAATACTCATATATCTTCTCTTCACCTACCAGGGTACCTCTGCACTGCTAGGTTAAGAACCCCATTGATCTGACCCCCAATTCACCACTATCCAATGGGATATTCTATCGCCTCTCTTTGTTATAGAATGAGGAGATCAAGTGACAGATCCAAGAACTGCTCCAAAAGGGGCACATACATCCCATCTCATCACCTTGTAGGAGCCCAATCGTGCTAGTACATAAGAAAGATGGAACCTGGTGACTCTGCATTGATTACCGAGCTATGAATAAAATCACATTTAGAAACTGGTACATGATTCCCCAAATCGACGACCTCCTTGATCAACTCATGGGGGCCAATTACTTTAGTAATATTGATCTAAAGTCTGGCTACCACCAGGTCCCGATAGAATAGACAAATGTATGGAAAACTGCCTTCAATTCAAAGGAAGGCCTTTTTGAAAGGTTGGTCATGCCCTTTGGTTTGACAAATTCTCCAACCACTTTCATGAGGATGATGGATGATATCATGTGACCATTCACCAATAATTTTGTAGTGGTGTATCTGTATGACATTCTCATTTACAACAAGACTTGGGCTGAACACTTGCAACATATTCAACAGGTTCTGTGCACCCTGTGACAACACAAGCTATATGCCAACTTGTAAAAATGCTATTTCAACATGGGCATGGTCCATTACCTGGGCTACATAATTGATCAGCATGGCATACATGTGGATCCAACTAAGATCCAAGTCATCCATGATTGGCCAGCCCTAGCCACACTCACTGAGCTTCAGAGCTTCTTAGGCCTTGCCAATTTCTACCACAGGTTCATGTTGGGATTCTCCCATATTGCATGGCCCCTTAGCCAAATAACTGGGGGTGGTGGTAAGGAAAAATTTGCATGGGGTTGGTACCAACAATAAGCATTTGACGATTTTGTGCTCAACCCTAGTAATTTTATTACCATACCTGCAACAACCCTTTGAGATTGAAACAAATACTTTAGACTATGTGGTGGGCATCGTTCTCACTCAGCACAACCACCCCTTGGCCTATCATAGTGACACACTATCATATGCTGTCCGTAAGTACCCTAATTACAACAAAGAAATGTACTTCATTGTGAAAGCCTGCCACCAGTGGAGACATTACATTCTTGGGAAGGAGACAATCATCCACACTGATCATAAGCCACTGCAGTTCATGCAAACAAAAGGAAAATTGCAGAATGATCTCCATAAAAAATGGTCCACACACTTGCAACAATTACACCTCAACATCAAGTATAAAACAAGAAGCACCAATCATGTCACTGATTGCCTCAGTAGACCGCCAATCACGACACTCACCATGGTGCTAGACTCCTGTGGCCATGAGACCTCCAGATGCCCCCAACTCTATGATACAGACCCGAACTTCACCACCACCTACCAAATGTTGGGTGCAAACATAGTTGTTGATAATTTTCATCTTCAGGATGGGTTGTTGTGTCATCTGGGCCATATCTATATTCCATCACGTGATCGAGTGAGCTGATATGGTAATCCCACTACAGTCTGGTGGTAGGACACTTCGGCATCAAAAAGACAGTGGCGATGCTACAAAAACATTTCAAATGGCTGAAACTTCGACATGAGATCAACAAGTATATATGGTCCTACATTTCCTGCGCTATTGCCAAACCGAACACTAAGAAATAGGGCCTATACACCCCTCTTCCTACTCCTTACAGGCCATGGGAATCCATCTCAATGGACTACATGTTGGGCCTCCCATCCACCAAGCGGGGAAATGACTATGTTTTTGTGGTTGTTGATCGCTTTTCTAAGATGGTGATTCTGGTTGCCTGCAAGAAGAACATCACAATAGAGGCCACTTCCAAGATTTTATTTGAACGAGTCTGGGTACATTTTGGAATCCCACAAACCACTGTCTTAGATCGAGACAAATGATTTCTTAGCACATTCTGGTTGAGCCTCTGGTCACTGCTGGACACCAAGCTCACCAAATCCATGGCCTTCCACCCCCAGAAAGATGGCCAAACGAAGGTGCAAATCAAATGGTTGTGCATATCCTTCGCATGTATAATTCAAAGAACCCTCGCACATGGGATGCGATCCTTTCCTATGTCCAACATATCTACAACTGAGCCCTTCATAGCTCAACCAACCATAACCCCTTTTAGGTGGGGTTGGGATTCCAACCATTAGGTCCCATAGATGTTGCACTTCCCCTTGTGGTCACCTCAACTGACTTATCTCTTGCTCCAACTGAATCTGAAAAATCCACCCGGTTCGTTGAGCGGATTTAGCACATCTGCCAATAGGTTCAGGATATCCTACAAAAGTCCAATGACAAGTACAAGCAACACCATGATCAACATCGGGTGCCACATAAGTTTTAGGTGGGTGACAAAGTTTGGTTGCACTTGCAGAAAGAATGCCTTACAAGACCCCATTAGAATATTCACCCAATTTGTTATGGTCCATACACCATCACCAAGACCGTGGGAGATAGTTCTTTTGAGATCAACATTCCTCCTTTCCTTGGGTTGTACCCAGTATTCAACGTGGATTTGCTTCACCCTTATTTCCCACCATTATTGGACACCTCAGACGTAGCAGAGCAACTGACACCAACAGAGCTCAAAATAATTGCATACAACATGCATCCAACGATCAGATTGTGGACATACAGATCAAGGGCACTCGAAAATAAAGTATCCAACTTTATCGAGTCGTCAAAGTAGGGTAGCTCCTGCACCAAGGCAAGTGGCTCACCTGAGGCCAAATTCAACAAACATTTCCTCATCTGATGGTGGAAATCAATGAAATGGAGACCATTTATTCCTAAGGAGGGAGGATTGACCTAGGTGGATATCAGTGGGTACCCACCTTTTCCAACTGGCTCAAAACAGGTTTCTGGCAATTTTGGCAATTTACTATTTTTAGCAGTTTTTACTTCCAGGGCCATTTTGAGGGCCTAAATGAATTATTTTTGGGATCGAGCTTCTCAAAGATAGACAAAGGCATTATTGATCCCCAAAAATTAATCTCCTCGATGATACCTTTCCAACAGGCTATCATATACCTAAAACAAAGATCGTATGCAAAAGTTACGACCCCAGGAAGTTGATGTACTAACTTACCTAGACGGGGCCCACATTACTTTTGGCGCTTCATCTCCTAGGGTTATTTTTTGGATTTCTAGGGTTTTTGGAATTCCTGTTTATTGTAAAAATGCCTTCAGAGCCGCATTGTAATGATATTCTTGCGAATGAGCGTAGCTGTCACATCTCTTCTCAGAGATAAGCCACCACCATTCAAGCAAGCTCGTTTCCGCTGCATTTTATAGTTTCACCTTATTTCCTTATTGAATAGAAAACCAATTTTACTGTATATCTGTTATTTTGTGTTAAGCACCTGTTAATAATCTGTATTCATTTCATTCTGCTCATAAAATTTGGATCAAAAAGATAAAAGGCCTACCTCGTCCAGACGTTCAATGAAGTCCATCGTTGAACACTTGAATCAAAGCAATACACCTGCAACTTGTCCTCAACAACCAAGAAATGCAAGAATATGGTGATAATATATTATGTTAGCACATTCAATAGCATAATCCATCAACATTCATAACAAATACTCCCATGGAATAAAAATTCAAATATTTTCAAGATGTTAATTGAATGAGAAAAGAGTCTCTATTAAAATGTAATCAACAGAAGTGAATGAATTAGAAACTTCAGTGCCGGCATGGCTCGGAACCGAGAAACTAAGTCCCTTCCAGCTAGGCCTCCATTACTTCAATCATCCACCAAAGGAAATATCATGTAAGAGAGACAATGAGGTTCTCAATCAAGTAGGGAAGATCTTGGGGGCTAAACAATGTGTTCAGACTTAAAAGGACAAAGGGATGCAGACTTAATATGAAGTGAATAATTTATCCAGAGTAAATTTTCTCTCAAAGTTAAATTCTTCTCTTCTTTTCCATGGCTCAGATTTGGCCCATTTATAGCCTTCAAGTGGAACAGAAGGGCCGAGTCGAAATGTTTCCAGTATATGGAAGGTCAAGGATCATGGATCACGTGAAGTGACATGGAAACCCGACACTTTTAATTTTGGGCACAAAACCTGATGTACATGAGCTGTAGTGGTGAAAGCTACGTATACACATGTTGTACAATAGGTAGGGAGCCAAGTTCAGATCTCCCATGGAGACTGAAAAATATAACAACATTTTGGGCCAAAAAATAAAATTTCAGAAAATTTCTGAATTTTTTTGAAAAAAATAAAATTTTCAGAATTTTTGAAAACAATTCCGCACAGATGATGATGTGGACAGTATCAATGACATGGAATGACATGGTCCATTGTAGCAGTGCCATGGTGGTAGAAGGAAAGGGTCTTATAATTGAGTTTAGACTATGAATGGCCCATATCAAATTCGACTTAGCAATCAACAACTGAGATTCATTTGTTGATGGGGCGTTTCAAACTTCGTTGGAATTCAATGAAGTAAGAACAAGCATAGTTTACAGAAAATCCTCAATCTCCCAAGAATAAATTCGAAGTTCGATGAAGTATAGCGGATCGATGGTCGAGATTACATTTGTCCTGAGATCAATGGTCCAAAACCATCATGGATTCGGAAAAACAAAATTCTAAGTCAAACAAATTCAGCGATGTGAAGAAAAGTATATGTTAAACCTTTTTCCACGATCGCCGATGTGTCTTTTTTACGATCTCCACTGGAATTGTTTTGCGATTGTTGTTGTAACTTTTTTATGATCATCTATGGAATTTTTTCGCAATCACCAATGAACCTTTTTTCCAATCACCAATGAACTTTTTCCAAGATTTCCGATGACCTTTTTTACCGATTGTTGATGGAAATTTTCCCTGATTGTCAATAAACCTTTTCGGGGGTTGCTAAAAAAGTAGACTTTAGACTGTTTTGCTAACCTTCAATGAAGGTTTTTTAGTGATCATTGAATAAGGGAAAAAGGAAATAAAAGAAGAGGAGAAAGATGATGATCTATAAACTTTCCTGGATATTCCACTAGAACAGTTCGTCACAACATATATGATAAATAAAACTGAAATCTACACTATGAAGGTTAAATTCCTTTAGATTCCAGAATGTTTAGTTTTTGATTTTATGGTTATGAATGAAATGGATAAAATGCAGAAAATAGATAAAAATAAAGTACAATTACACATCATCCATGAGATAACAAAAATAGTTTCTCTGGAAAACCCTTATGGGAGAAAACCCAACTAGAAGGTGAGGCCGCTTTGCTTTGTTTTCTCTAGTATGGAAATAATGCAAGTACAAAGGAGAAGGAAATCTCTATGGAGTTGTCTGAGACTCATGGCCTGTTAGGATGCTACATAAAATTAACCCCTCTATTATTTGCTATCATTCCATGTTCCCGTTTGTTCTTCTCTACTATGGAACAAAATACCATAACATAGAATGGAACCCTTTCTCCTCCTAGTGGCCTAGTATTTAAGATAGCCTGATAGCCATCTAGGGATAGGTTTTTGACTTCCTCAACCCTCAATTGTGGTAGGGTTTTAAACCTTATAGAATATTATTTCAATCCATCAAATGGATAGCCCCATATGCATGATTAATGGGAGCTGACATGGCATCGTCTCATACCATGGTGGTCGACACGATAGGTCAACTTGTGGGAGACATATGTTTTGCATACAAACTCTGATTATCACACAATATGCATTGTTGGAAAGGTATCAGAGTGATATGCATTGTTGGAAAGGTATTAGAGTGTAGAAAACTGCCAATGGGGTGGGATTAAGTTTTGGACACAAGAACCCAAAAAAATCCTTTTAATGCCTCAAAATGGATTTAGAAGATTCCGAACCATAATTTTTCAAACTGGGACCTGCCACTAAAATGAACCTGCAAGTTGATTCCTCCAATTTTTTCCACTCTAAAAACATTGAGATAGATGAAAAATAATAYAACGATCAAATCTAGATCATACCTCCCCATTTAGGGAGGATTTTGGTCCCCAATTTTTTTATTGAATGAGGCGAGGAAATGTTTCCTCAACCTTTTCCCTAGAGTACCACTTTGCTTTTCCTAGAAGTTGTCCTTTCGATCGAATCTTCCAAAGGTCATGTTTCCCCTGTCTTGTAGTTCTAGACCACTTCTACAAAATTGTGTCCTCTTCTAAATCTTCCTGATATTATGGTGCTAAGTCCTCTATGTAAGGTATGACCTGCTCCTCCTTCTTATCCAACATGGAAGACTCATAGATTTTTCGATTCTCCCCATTTATTACTGAGTAAACACACATGTATGGGGGTAGACTAGGTATGTAGGCATTATTGTCCACCTTTTCCAATATCTCCAAAGGACGATACAACAAAGCCTTGCTATTCTTACTAGGACCCTGTAGCCTTTCCTTATTCAATTGTAACCATACTTTGTCTCCCACTCTATATGTTCTCTCTGTTCTATGTTGGTCATGTCTATCCTTGTACTTTTCATGTGACTTCTTCAATGTCTCCTGTACTGAATATTCTTGATCCTATCAACATTTTTTCCTAATTTTAATGCATATCATGTGAGGTCCTCCCTCACTCCTTGTTGTCCATATACAACATCTAAGGGTGAAGGTGGAAAATATCCAAAACAAGTTTCAAAAGGTGACTTACTAGTAGAAGTGTGGATTGATTTGTTATAAGAGTGTTGTATATAGATCATATTTTCATATCATCTCCTTGGATGCTTCTGATTGTAACCCATTAAAAGCTTCACCAAAGTCCCACTGACTTCTTCCATATTCCCATATGTCTGTGTATGGAATGTTGTATACCTATTCAACCTAGTGTCCATCTTTTCCCACAATGTAGTCCAAAATGCATTGAGAAATCTAGTATTCTAAGATGATGCTCCTTGGTATCCCAAAGTGAACCCAAACCTATTCAACGAGCTTATTTGATTCTTCTTATCCATTGATGGTATTTTTACAAGGCATGAGAATGCAAATATTGATGACCTTGTCAACTACCACAAATAAATAGTCATGTCCCTTCTAATTTGTTGGTAACCCTCCCACAAAATATATGAAAATGATTTCCCAAGGTTGAGTGGGTGAAGGTAAGGGATGCTATAGACCTTTCTTCCTATTGTTGGGATTTTTGGTACAACAAAGTATATATCCTCTAATATATCCTTCTACATCTTCTTTCATTCTGGGCCAATACACATACCTTTGTAAGTTGGAAACTGTCTTCCCAACACCAAAATGTCTTGCAATGTTGGAGGTGTGAGATTCTATGATAAGATACAATCATTCACCTTTAGGAACACAAATATTGTCAAGCCTGTAGAGTAGACCATTCTAGAAATGATAGCCATCCTTTCTATCACCTTATTCTATATGAATTTCTCCCTGTAGCTGTTGAAACACCTCCTTGAAGTCCTCATATTCCATGTATGCCTCCTTGTATGAATCATGAGTAAAAGGCTCCATGTGCATCATAGTTCCCAAAGTTGTAATATGGGATATGGGTGGTCGTGAAAGAAATTATGAAAAATTGTTTTTTCTACCCTTCTTATACTTGATGAATATATGAAATTGTTGTAAGAACCCCATCCACTTGTAATGCCTAGTTTCTTGTAGCTTACTCTAGGATTGAAAATACTATAGTGGATGGTGATTTGTGTGGATGATGGTCTCCTTGCTCATGATATAGTGCTTCAACGTTTTGACAACTTATTATACCAAGGCATAGAGCTCCTTTTCATAGGTAGGGTAGTTGATAACTGCTCCATGAAATAATTTAGAATGATAACATATTAGCCTCCCTCCTTGTATCAAAATTTCTCCCATGGCATAACCACTTGCATCTGTCCCCAGTTTGAAGGGATTTTGAAATTGATGTAGGAGCATCTCAAGCGAGCCAACGCGGAGGCAAACGATAGCTGGACAAGTGCCCAACGCAAATTTTGAAATTATCTTGAACTTAATGTGCCAATCTTAAATGAGATAGTTAAGAAGGAGCGCACTTGTAAAATGTAAATAGACCTTGAGCGATCCGCTCTCATCCTTAGTAGATAAAAGACATTTATGATAGTTAATGCAAGTAGATAGAAATTAATGTGTAGATTAGACAGTTTAGAGGGAAGGAGGGAAATGGGATATAGACACCCTCACTTGTATTATTGTAATAATTAGCAGGAGCATAGAAAAGAAACAGAGAGCTGTAGTGAGAATCCCATGTACAAAAGTTATGGATTAATACAAAGAGGTTTTGATTCAGACTCATGGTGTTCAAATATTCTCTGTGTATGCATCTTTGAATGTTATGCTCATGGTTTTACTCTTTTGTCATTCAATTTATTTTACGATATGTATGAATGATTTCTTGTTGAATGTTTGAAATCTAAGAGAGAGAGAGAGAGAGAGTAAGGAAAATGAGTTTCAATTGTTTCTCTATTTGAGCAAGAGTTCCTGCAAGGAGTGCAGTTGAATTGTCTGCAAGGAGTGCGTTGACAAAGGGTTCAGAGGTTTGTCTCTGAAAGCTCATACTAGATAGCTTTTATTCTCATTTCCTTAGAAGTGTAGTTAGGCACAGGAGTCGTGCAAGGAGTGTGAAGGCCGAGTAAAGTCTCAGAGTTGCGGACCTGAGTGAAGTATTGAGAGACTGCTGTTGTAGGTGTGCGCAGAGTCGAAAAGAGTTCAGCACTTGGAAGTGTTTGAAAGTCTATCGCAAGGAGTGCGAGCAGGAGTTTTCTGAAAGAATCGAAGTCGTGGGAAAGATCAGAAGGATTTTAACCTTCGAAGGGGTTGAAGGAAGGCAGGAGGCCAAGAACCTTGAAAATTTGAAGGAAGGCATGGCGACGTCCGACCGTAGGAGGACAAGTTCTGTGGAGATAGATACTTTGTTTAGTTCGTGTAGAAGTTCTCAAGGGAAGAACGGATGATCGGAATTCTTTGTGGAGAATTTGCAAAGTCTCGTGAGCCGTCAGATCTCATGGAGGAGAAGGGGAGTTACAATGAGTATTCCCAAAGGTTCAAGCTCAGGAGAGGTAGAACTGTATATTCAAGCCAATAGGGGTCGTTGGATTTACAAGTGGATTCCTATTTCGTGGTTTCGTAGGTTGAAGTCACATAATCCTTGCAACAGGGCTTGAAAAATCACGAAACACGAAGTCCCGAAGGGAAAAAAGGATCGTGTGGTCCATAGAAATCGGCATGGTGGACAGGTGGCGCCCTATCGACACAGAAGTCAAATTTCATTGACCATTTCGGTTTTTCGTGGGGTGAAGTCCCAAAACCTTTGCATTAGGAATCGCGAAATCATGAAGTCCAAAGTCCCAACGGAGTGAAAGACCATTGTAAGGTCAACCTTGCGAGAACATCGGAATTTTTGGTAAATTGGGTTTCAGAATTTGAGGGGACGAGTTGATTGACATTGTAACTCCTGAAATCGCAATAAGGAGAAATCCAAAACTAGCAAGGGAAAGGGTCAAGTGTTTATTGTTTCGGGTTTCAGAGATTGAGAGACAAGACGCTTGACCACTAGATTCGTGGAAGTGTGAAGTTCGATCTCTCGAAGTACAAGGGGGAATTTGTCGAAGTTGATTGTGGGTGCAGATTTCCCAAAAGGGAAATAGAAGAACCATTTCCGAGAGCTCTTCGGGCCAGTGTAAGGGGAAAGATCCTGTGTACATGACCTTTCGACCTGCGGGTTGAGGTGGGGTTGCGCAGGTTTGGTATCAGAG
>SNQJ01S0004675.1:157974-197380 GCA_010110895.2 Picea sitchensis | reverse complement strand
AATGTTTGTTCCACCAGTTTGGCAAAGGTTCTATCCAAGATCTTATCCGATAATTGGTGCCATATTTGGTATGGTATGGAAGATTTGGTGGACCTGCCAAATCATTTATTTTTTTCAAATTTCAGATATGGGTTGTCATTAGGAATTTTCCCACTGCCACATGGCAGCCCATGACTGGGCCATGACAACCTCCCATTCGTCCACATCATCCAATGATCTATTAGTCTACCATATCAGTTCCATGTCATTGTACAGATTCCACATCACTACCAACTCATCATGCCATGTCAGTGACACGTCACTGTATGGAATGCCACGTGGAAAAATCCTACTGGTCCACGAATCGGTCCAAAAGTGCCAAATCTAGGTGACATATGGAAGCCTCTAGTGCTACCACATTACCATGTTGACATCAACATGAAATGTGTCACCTCCTTCTCCTGCCACATGTGTTGTACAGATGTTGACATCATCCATACGAATGCTGACTCATCTGTCTGCTGACTAGGCTAGGTTGACCAAATGTTGACCGCAAATATATTTCGATCCGTAACTCCGTTTGAGGATCCATTTGCACCGTTGCGACACACTCTTAAAAATAATGTCATTTTCACTGATTTTTGAGAACTTTGAATTTTTTCCCTTTCTCTGTATGTTGAGGCCATTCTGAGCATCCTGAGTTTCTTCTATGAGTTCTTAGTTGTTCTTAGTCTTCTCTAGATCCTTTTTGGATCACGCCTTCCCACTGAGATCTTTTTGGACCACCAAAATATTTCATCAATCAACAGATAGTGAGGGAAGGGTCCCCTCACTTTTTCCTTATCTATCCACTTTTCCTTGCTTAGATGTGTGCCCTTTAAGCCTACTCAAAGATAATCAACATCACCCTTGTGTGAAGTCCTCGTCCTTCTGTCCAGGATGATATATTCCTTTAACTCATCCAAGTACTCAGAAGTAAATTCATCAACTGAAGGTATTGAAACTTCCTCATCCTAATCCATGATCATGGGAGTCTCAAAAAGTTTCAATTTCTATACATTTACAACTAAGTAAATCTGCATATAAGGTGGAAGATCCACACGAAAATAATTGGTACCACTTTTCTCCAAGATAGTGAAGGGTACATAACCAATGGGCTTGAGTTTCTTGCCTTCACCCTTCAATCTCTCCTTGCTGATGTGAAGCCATACCTGGTCTCCAACCTGGAACTGATGATGAACCCTGTGCTTATCATGCCGAGATTTATATTGTGCTTAACTTTTCTCCAATTGTTCCCTAACTATCTGGTGCATCTGCTGGATCCTCTGGATGAACTTGTGGGCTCTGTCCTCTATTCTTTCTTCATTGGCATCAATATCTCTCCCATAAATCAAGTCCAAAGGAACCTTAGGTAGGTACGTGAAACATGTCTCAAAAGGTGAACACATAGTGGAGGAATGCAAGGCTCAATTGTAAGCATGTTGTACATAGGGTATCTATTCATCCCATAACTTGGGATGCTTGCTACAATAGCCTTGAAGAAAAAGTACCATTGTTCGGCTTACCATCTCTGTTTGCTCTTCGGTCTATGGATGGAAAGAAATCCTCCTCTTCAATTTGGTATCTATAATTCTCCACAATCTTGTCCAAAAGTACCCAAGGAATCGAGTATATCGATCTGAGACAATGGATGTGGGTAACCCAAAGTGAACCCAAACATATTGAAAGAAGGGATTAGCAGTCTGGTCACCAGTGATATGATTTTTACATGGAATCATGATACATCTTGTTGAACCTATCCACTATAACGTACAAATAGTCATGACCTCCTTTTGACATTGGTAAACCCCCTACAAAATCCATGGAGATACTTTCCCATGGATGGGATGTGTTAGTCTCTATTTTTTTTTATTAAGTGAGTGTCCTAATCCTTGATCCTCCCTCCTTATGCTTTGTTGCCTAAAAATTGATTTTTACCTCTTGGTTTAAATGGTCATTTTCCCATTTTTATTGCACTTTTAACTGATTTTTTGAAGTTTTTAAAGGTTTAGGATTTGATATTATAAATATTGTCACATCACTTGTCTATTCATTTTTGAATTTTCAATTTTTTTTCCAACTCACGAATGGCGCTATAGGAATAATGCTATTCCTGCAATGCTAGGAACAATCATATTTTTACATGCACCAGCCTGCCCTGATTATGTCATAATTTCTCAAATCGTGATTAGAGAATATGCATGCCTCTCCATGATCTTTTCTCGGGTTGGTAGTACAATTATAACAACTACATATGAGGGATTGAGTTGTACTTTCCATACTTGCATCAAATCAAACATGTTTTGATATCATTAACATAACGATCACCTTATATTTTAGTGTGTCGACTATTTTGTGCAAAGATCAAATTGAAGGAAGAAGTGATTCTTAGTTTTTAATAGCCCATGGGAACTGAGAATTCAAAACACCAATCCTCACAGATCTATTTATAGGAACATATTAGTAGCGTGGCACCAAATAAGAGAGACTAGATTATCAGACTGGAACTTGAGGGCAAATAATTACGTGAATCATACCCCCAAATGGAACAAAGGTTTAAAGATGCGGGTTGGTTTGACTTTTTCACAACCTTCCAGGGGCACGATGAACAAATTTCAATGGTTTTCGCACAGAATTTTGATGGATTTGAAGCTATAGTTGGAAAATTACTGATGCTGGTGACTGAACACTCAATTTCTAAAGCCTGTAGATTACCAGTTGGCTGGGAAAGGTGGTGGAAGAAGGAGAATGTGGTTATGGAATTTGTGAATCAATTTTTAATCCCAGAGAAACAAAACCCTAACTAGAAAAAGGGAATACCACATAGCTGGGTAAAGAAGGAATGACATACCACTTTGCTGATCATCCACATGTATATTACGTGTGAGGGCAGGTTTTCATCAGTTTATCTTTACCATATCAGACTGCTAATTCACATTAATGGTGATTATCCTCTTAATTTACCCTACTTCCTACTTAAGAGTTTATCTAAAATGTCCAAGAGGGTGCAGTCCCATCCTGCTACAACTAAAGGCAGTCTCTTTCACCAAGGTTTAATTAATACATTGGTAATATCCTCTTTAAATGAAGTCGAGAGACCCTAGGATTGGATAATATATTCATTAATAAATGATTCACAGTCAGCTAAATCCAAAAATTCCAAAGGGAAGAAATCATCCCAAAATAAACAAACTGGTAAAGCCACTGAGTTCCTAATTAAATAAGAATCACCTCCAGCTAGGGTAACTCGAGCTAGAAAGAGGAAGTTGCAAACTCAAAAAAACCTTGAAGATTTTATTGTAGGTAAAGGTCATGAGGAAGCTACCACTAGTTGAGGTAAGAAATCTAAACCAGATGAAGACATTGACATATTTCTTAATCCAGAGATAAAGATGGAAATTGATAAGGATGAGGATTATACTATGAACCTAGCTCAGTCCCCAGTCAAGTACAAACAAAAATATACAATTAAGAAGAGTGCAAAGGAAAAAAAATAG
Organism: Picea sitchensis; assembly: GCA_010110895.2. Taxonomy (NCBI): domain Eukaryota; kingdom Viridiplantae; phylum Streptophyta; class Pinopsida; order Pinales; family Pinaceae; genus Picea; species Picea sitchensis. The sequence goes on along the minus strand of SNQJ01S0004675.1, from coordinate 193,865 downwards.
AGAAAAAATCCAACACCTCTTCCTAAGTTCCCTAGGAAAATCTCCACCAAAGCTGTCAATAAATTTAGATTAAATTGAAAGGCCATGTTTGATCCATCCATTAAAAAGAAGAATCTTATAATTATAGAGGATAATTTAGAAGATTCCAAAACATGCATCAAGAAACAGGCAAAGACACCTTCTTTGCACAGGATTGAGAAAGAATCTGAAATCTTRAGGAAGAAACAAGAAAAGGGAAAATACGTTGCTCAATACTCAAGGAGACCTATGACAAGAGAAACCACTGGATCAACTTCAAAATATGAATCTATGTTTAGGGGTACATGTGTATTTTCTGATGATAAAGATGATCCTTTTGCAAAACCAGATCAGATTCCAGACATTCTAGATACCAGGGATTCTGATAGCACTGAAGATGAAGATCATAGCTCTGGATTATATTCAGGATATAGGATCAAATTAAGAAAACCTAAAGCTGCTATAGACCTAAATCTACCTGCACCTGTAGAGGAATATACAGAGTTTAAAGTTAAAGTTAGAAATGAACAGACATGATTAAGGAGTTATAGGGTATGGTAAAACAATTAAAGAAAGATAAAGCTCAGGTGAAGCAATGGAATTCTAGACAACAAGAGAAGATACAAGATTTCAAAAAGAAAATAAAAGAACAAAAAACACTACCTAAGGAGCCACGAGAATCAAATTTGAGATTATATTGGAATAATATTGTGCTAACAACCAAACTGAAGCAGAGAAACACCAAAGCCAGTGCAGTCATTATACCATGATAGTTTATGAAGTTATTTCCTGCAGTTTGGAATTTTTTGATGCTATTACTCAGGGAGTAAAAGATGAACAATTCAATTTCTATATTTTGATCAAATGACATTTTGATATTTCGAATGGAACAACTCAGTAAGATATGATTCCAAATTTTGTGGGATTTTCCAAGTTGCGGTAAAGGATATTTCGGTTAGGCTGTTGGGCTTTCTACTATATTGGCATTATAAGTGCTCGCCTGAGCTAATTTTCCTATAATATAGGCATTGAATAGATCCTATTACAAACTGAATAATAGAAAATATGATCTGTAGTTATACTCTGTGTACTTTAAATAGACATAAGGAAGATTGTATGGGGGTCGAAAAGTTGGTATTTCAGGGACCTATTTTTTAATATCATTGTAATACATTTTTATTCCACATTGATACTAAATGGAAAATTCATGTTGATGGTTAGATTTTCTTTCATTTCATGTTCTATTTCTTTTCTTACTTGAAGTCATTTTTCTGTTGCAATGCATTGATTTCTTGATCTTAAGTAACATAGTGATCACTTTATTGTTATTGTTTATTATCAAGATTTGCCTTCAAGTACATGTTCTTGTTTCTAAATTATATTTTTAAATAATAATCTATATGGGGTTGACAAATTGAATGCTCTCATATTTCCTTTCTTCATTTTCCTTATTTTTCTCATCTATTAATGTGACTACCTTTTACTAAATCAGTGGGATATCTTCTGGTTTTATTTTGAGTTTTGTGTTTACCTTGAACCCTTGAACCAACTTTCAAAAATCCTCAAAAAATCAATTCATAAAACCCTTAAAATACTCTTGCAATAACCTGATGATTCCCTAGCTTGCCCTCTCATAGTCAAGTGCAAATTTAGGGACTAACATATTTTGGTACCATTGTTGGGGATGAAGACACGAAGTATTTTTACTTGGGAGAATGATAAGATCATATTCAAATCTTGATGGTGAACATGATTTTGGACAATTACATGAGACTGTGTATTTTTCACCTAGCGATTCCTTTGTGGTAATTATGGCTCCTAAAAGAGAAGGAAAAGGACCTAAAACTCCTCCAACTTCATCATCCTCTACAAAGAAACAAGTTACCATAAAAAACCCAGACCCTAAGCCTGTTGGAGTAGTGCTAGACCCTGAAAAATTGTTAAGAAAACCTAAAATCATTCTTGGACAATACTCTCTCTCAAAAGAAAAATTGCCTTCAACCAACACTCAAGGACAATCTTCTAAAACTGTCAAACTCACATAAGATGAAGGAGTGATTCCTGAGAGTGAAACAAAGCCTATTATTAAGCCTGATATTGTTTCCTTTCCTTCAACTATTTCAGAACTAACTCTAAATCAATGGAAGTTGTTTGCTGAGATCATTGAAGAAGAACAAAAAAATACTTTATCTGTAGTTGAAGCTTTGAGACATCATAGTAAATATATTAAAAGTGAACCATAAACACTCTCATCATCACCTTAGTCTTTTTCTTTTGAAGAAAATAAACCATGTTATTGTTCTTTTGAAAACCCTCTTTTTCCGGAGCCATCATCCTACTTTAGTCCAGAAAAGAAACCTTCGTTTTATGAAGATCAAGAACTTATATCATCTCAGTTAAGTTGCTTCACTCAAGGAACCATTTCTTTTTCTACATCATCAGTTTTTCTCACTCCTTCAGATCAAATACCAAAGGTATAAAATATGGTTGTAAATGGAATGGATGTAATAGTTGTAGCTAGATATGCACCATTAAACCTGCCACAAGTCCTGTATGATTTCCCACCCAATGGTTATATGAAGTATTTTTCAAGATTCAATGGAGAAGGAGGTGTTACTGCTGAAGAGAATTTAAATTATTTCTACAGCTTTTCATAAAATTTTAATGTGGAACATGCAGATGTTTTGATGAGAATTTTTGTGCAGAGTTTAGATGGTGAAGCAAGAAAATGGTTCAGAAGCCTGCCACATAATTCAATTGCTGATATTGATGCACTAGATGATACCTTATTAAGACATTGGGGAGATAATAAAGACTACTTATATTACATCATTGAATTTTGTGCTTTGAAAAGAAAGCAAGGTGAATCTATATCTAATTTTACTAAAAGGTTCAATAAAATGTATAGTAAAATTCCAGATGAAATCAAGTCTTCAGAAACATCAGCCAAAATCACTTTTGCAAATTCCTTTGATGCTGAATTTTCTTTGTTATTGAGAGGAAGGAGGTTGGCTACTATGAGTATGATGCATGAAAAAACTATTGTTAAACATCAAAATTACTCATTTCAATGATGACCTATTGTCATCATTACAAGTGTCACATGTGTCACAAGTGTCACCATTTAGCCATAACTGTTGCAAGTGTCGCAAAAATCATACGATCACCTTGCCTATGTCGTGTCTCGAATGACATCACAAGGACACTTTAAAGAGACCCTCAAAAACTGGTTAAAGAATAAGAAATCATTTGATGAAGAGTACAAAGATTTTTCCATGGAAAAAACCACTTAAAAATGAATTTTGAAGGCCAACGCTCCTTGACCTTCTTTGGAGGAGCGTTCCAGCACTCTGTGCACCTTTCTAGTGGAGCGCGAGGATTTTTTGAGGAAATTTTGGGTAGCTCTCCCCTACCCACTATTAGGGAGTGCCAACACTCCTTTCCCTCCTTTGGGGGAGAGTTTCAACACTCTGTGCCCCATTCTGGGGGAGTGCTGGGTTGTTTGAGGAAATCTTGGGCTGTTGAGGAAAATCAGGGAAAAATCCCCCTCATCTCTCGAGTTGGTTGGATTCGAATCTGAGGTCAAGGATGGATCTTAGGGAAGATGCAAAACTAATGGAAAAGGATCCTCAACCTATCCAAAGAATCTCTAAGGTGGTTGGGTCTTTCCAAGCTTATATAAGGAGGCCTTCTCATGGTGAAATCATTGGAGTTTTAGAGATACCAAACTTTATATCTCATGAGAAGTGGTATTGTGGAGACATAGAAGGCATCAAACTTATGATCTCATAAGGGATATAATCAGTGAAGCATAGTAATTTTGATTGTGGATTATTTGAGCAAGGGGTTGGACAAGGAGAGATGGAAGATGCTGCTGCAACTTCATCAAAGGTCTGTAAGTATTGCTATCGAGTTCTCATTAATACATGTGCTTGGATTGTTTCTTTCAAGGGTGTGTATGCCTAGATAAACTTGTCTTTGATAGATAGATCTAGTTTTGAATTAATCATGGTAGAATAGGTAGTTATTTTGTCTTTGTTGTTATTAGATTGCAGGACTTGTTGAAGAGCTTGGGGATCAAGGCTCAACTTGGAACTGGGCGAGGGAAAACATAATAAAAAGGTACATATTATTCCTTTTCTCTATTTGATTGAATTATATAGGTTTAAAAGGATGCCAGTGACCAAATTTATCACCTTTTTGTCTTGATCTTAGAGATTTAGGGTTCAAGAGGAAATCCACTTGTCCGTAAGGGGATTTTCCTGTAACAAAAATTGGCGACTCCACTGGGGAACAAAGATTTCAGTTTTGGTTTCCTCCATTGGTCTTGTTTTTGGAATTTGATCACATTTATATATTATTCATGCTGTGTTTCAGATTCTTAGATGTGTTGTTGGCTCTTGGATTCATCCCATACACACTCAATTTTTGGATTTTCTTGAGTTTTTTTTATTTCTAGGCAAGTTTTTGAGTTCTGAGAGGTCAACGCTCCCTTGCCTCTACCACTAGAGAATTGGCACTCCCTTGCAGGCTCCCACAGAGTGTTGCAAAACTCTAGTACCCTTGACACTAGAGCACTGGTCTTTTTCTGTTAAAAAACCTTTTGGGAGTTGATCTCTAAGTCTACTTTTTGTCGATTCATCTGCTTAGGGTAAATACCATCGTAGTGTGTCCTTATTTTTGGCCTCCAACATCTTGATTTCTAAGAATTGATTATGTTTTGTTTGGATTGTTGAACTTTTTCTTCCTTACTTTGAGTCACTCTTCTTCTTTGAAGATTTAGAGTCAATTTATTGTTTTCTTCTCATTTACCTGACTGGATGAAATCTATTGTAAGGAAATTAAAAGATATTTTCACTGTTCCATTTCATATTTGAGGTCATTTTTCTCAAACAATTACTCTTCTATTTACTTAATTTTTCCCACCTTTCAGATCTCTTTTACTTTTTGATCATCATCTATCAGCCTTCTCCTACCTTCACTAGCAATTTCACTAATGTTTATGCATTATGGGTGAGTTTTTCTTCATTTTTTTGACTATTTTTTGAATTTATGGGTGGCTCAATGCCCCCCTGTAGGCCATATCAGAGCGCTAGCACTCCCTCCAGTTATTTAGGGAGAACTGCAACACTTTGTACCCTTGGAACAAGGAATGTTGGTCTCCTTTTTGGAGGAGTTTTGCCCTTTTTTGCTCATATTTTCTCATCTTGTTTTGTGGAAGTATTTACTTAGAATTTGTAATTGGTTTGTGAATTTATTTAGGTTGATATTTGTTGAATAACCCCTTATTGTCTTGACTTGAGCTTGAAACTTTTTCAGAAATGTGAAATTTCCCTTTCTAGCTGCTTGTTTTGTCGGGACAATTTGAGTGATTTCTCTTTCTCCCTGTCTTTTCTTGGATTTTTCTCTACATCCTCTTGTAATCCTTGAATTCTTGATTGGTTGTATAATCCTTGATTGTGTTCTTTTCAGAAAAAGTTTCTACTTGTTTTCTTTCATACCTCACTTCCTTGAGTGCATGTTTTGTTTGTAGCCCTTTTTGCTTCATGTCATTTGCATTTGCATAAGACTCTTTCTCTGGATTGAAAGTAGTAGAACATAAAAGGATTTCTATTTACTTTATTTTTACATTAGAATCAAACAAATACCATAGTTGCATTCTTGATTTTGGGTAGTGAAACTATCTTGCATTTGAAGTAGCGAAATTGCATGGTTTTTGGCATTTTGGGACATTATACATTTGAGAATGATAAAAGTTTTCTCCTTCGTGTAATATAGCTTTCATCGAAATGAAATATTTTCATTCTCATTTTCTTTGAATTGATTAGAGTTGGTCAAAACATCATTTAGTCCACTCCATGTTCCTCTTGAGTAAACAACAACCTTAAAATCAAGCGCTAAACTAAAATTTATCAAACATTTTTACATTTTCTGTTAGCAAACCTACATTAGCTTAAGGTGTAGGGATTTGGAATAGGTTGAAAGGATAACTTTCCAAAGTTGTCAAAAAAACTTAGCATCTTGCGATAGGGAGAGAAAAATCAATTTTTGTATAATCTTACTGGGATCCCCCTCTCACACAATGGTTACGCATGAGGTCATGTTTGTGAGAGTTACAAATATTATCCCTCCGTGGTTTAACCATTTGTAGTAGTCAGATCGTATATTGGGGGTTCTTCTTGATGCTCAACTGTCTTCATTTTTTCTCGGTGCTTCGTGAATTCCAAATCTGTTCGGGGTCCTCTAGAGTTCTACTGGTCCACTTGTCCTCATTTCTCTTGAAGGATTCCAGACTTGTTATCCTGCCCATATGTTCGGACTAGACTGTCGACTATACCCGCCCAGGGGATGAATGTTAGTTTGTGACCTTAGTATTCATAATATTTACGGTATTTACACAAGGTGACAGTGAATGGAAGTCTCACTGTACCTGGAATAGATGTTGGCCAAAGTCACTCAGGCTCCTTGGAGGGTAAATCCATAATTACTACATGGATGCTTGCACCAAGGCGTAAGTCTGTTAAGCAGGTCACCGACATAACTGATCCACCTGCTCTATCCCCACCCCTTCATATATTGATATCACGACGTTGGATTTCATCACCAACTAGTGGTTTCAATGTGGGAGGTTTTGTTTGATTGTTTGCTTCTTAGATTCATAGTGTGTGTTGTTTGTTTTACTTAGTGGACCTTAGGTCGAGTTAGTGTTAATGACATCAAATCCTGGGAGTACCAATGGAGGAACCCCTTGTTCCAGGGAACCTTTCACCTTTCCTTCTTTTGGAAACATTGGTCCTCCATACATTGCCACACTGAGTCTTCCAAGATTCACCATCGGATTACCAGGTTGGTTGTTCCCATCTCCGGTGATCTCAAGTATTCCCATTTCTTCAGCTGCACCTAATACTTCAGATGTAAGTACACCACCCACACATCAACCTCATGTCAAATTTTCTCCTTCTTCACACATTAAATATCCTTGCCTTTCTTCTTCTTCACCCAGTGAAATATCTAAAGCAAGTATTCAGGTTGATAAGAACAAGAAGAAACAAAAATAGAAGAATAAGAAGAAACCGAAAAGGACCAAGCCTCCAACCATATCAGATTTTGGATCCAAGCAACCAACTATTGGGAGTGTTGATGAGGTCGACAAGATTAAAATGAAGAATCTGAAACCCAAATTCCCTTATAGTCTTTGTAAGGGTGACCACTTTCTGAGGGATTTCCCTGGTCTTCTCAAGGTCTTAGAAATGTGGTCCTCCACATCATCGGCCTCTTCTAGACATGCTGGTGACACCCTGCCAACTAGTGAAATTAAGGTTGGTAAGAATAAGAGAACTGTCAAATTTCCTTATATGTTATGCAAAGGTGATCATTACTCTCACCTTTTCCCTCGTATGGATGAGGCTTCTTCTCTTTTGGAAAATCTTCAACTTCCAACTAGTTATCGTAATATTTCCCCCAACCCATCGTTAGTTGATGGAATGGTCAATCTGGTTCCATCCCCAGTTAGTACGGTTGATCAGGTGGTCAATCTAGTTTCATCCTTGGTTGAACCACTAACCAAAGTAGCTAATCTATTTCCATCATCGATCAACCCCACTTTTTGTCTAAAAAGTGAAACCCAAGTGACTGATCCAGTCCCATCATTGGTCAGTTGCACCCTTCATCTGAAGAGTGCTAATGTGGTCAATCCCACTCCTCCTCTGATGAGTGCCAAAGTGGTTGCTCCGATCCCTTCATCGGTTAGTTCAATTGATCATGTCGTCAATATGGTCACGTCCTTAGTTGAACCAGTTGACAAAGTGGTTGATCCGATCCCATCTTTGATCGATCCCACTCTCCCATTAGAGAGTGAAACCCAAGCAGTCGATCTGTTTCCACCTGTCGACCCCATTTTCCCCTTGGAGAATGAAACCCAAGTGGTCGATTTGATGTCGTTATCAATCAATCCTACTCTCCCGCTAGAGAGTAAGCTCGATTCTTCCCATGTTTTTCTCGTTGATACAAAATCTATCGTGCTGGGGGGCATTCCTCCTTCTCCTGCAAAACCCCCTCCAAATAATGAGGCCATCCTCTTTGATTGGGGTGTGCTAACTGGACCTCGTCTTCCCTCTCACATTCCTTTCAAGATTACAGTACGTGTTTGTGTTCGGGCCGTTTGTCAGACAATGATAGACGAAGGATCATCCGTTAGTATTTTGTCCTCTATTGGTTGGAAATATTTGGGTTATTCACAGCTTGTGCCATTTACCTAGACTCTGTTCTATTTTAACAGAAGAACCAGTCACCCTTTAGGGATACTTCCCCAGTTTCCCATAACTTTGGGAGTGAAAACTATCTTTATTGATGTTATGGTAGTCCAAGACCCCTTGGATTTTGATTTACTCCTTGGGTGAGATTATTTCTATTCCATGAAAGCTATTGTGTCCACTCTTTTTTGTGTGAAATCTTTCTCGCACGATGGAATAATGGTGCCTATTGATCAAATTTTGTTTATTGTTCTTGAAATGACCATCAACCCAATGACCTCCCTACATGGTTCTTATATGCAGTCGGTATCACCCCTGCCACAGGTCAATTATGTGGCGTTGTCTCCCATGACTTAAACCTCTGATGACTTAGATCCAATAGTTGACATGGTGATCTATTCGGTAGGGCTATTGGAGCCTGATATCCTTACCCCTCATGCGACCCTTGACATGTGTTCCTTCCAGAGCATTGCTCTTCCATCCAGTGGATATCTCTTGGAAGCCATGACAGATTTTTGTCCCTTGACATGGTTTCCTTCCAGAGCATTATCCTTTTGGAAGCCCTGATCAAGAATATGTCATGAGCATAGTTTCTCTTCTCTGTGGCAAGCTCATTAAAACATGAAATAGAAGTCACAAGCATAATTTCTCTTCTCTGTGGAAAGCTCATTAAAAAATGAAACAAAAGTCCTGAGCACAATTTTCCTCTTTGTGGCAATCTTGTTAAAAAATGAAACAAAGGCTATGAGAATAGTTTTCCTCTCTGTAACAAGATTGTTAAAAAATGAAACAGTCACCTCTCATACCAAGTCGATTCTTTCGTTAGGTCTCATTTTTGAACCTTCATTTCATCCACCTATATCCTTTTTCTCCATCTAGTAGAGAAATTGGTGACAACCTCAAAGTCGGTGAATGAATTGAATCTTGGGAGGCATGTATCCAACCTTCGATTATCATTCTAGAGTTAAGCTGCTAGATTTTCAAGTTGGGGGTAGAGTACCAACCATCCATGGGTATCCCAAACTTTGGAATTTACATTGGGAATTTACAAGAATAGTTTAATTTTGTTTCAAGCTTGTTTAAAAATGAAACTAATAACGAGCATGGTCTTAGTTCCTTCTCACGCTCGAAAAAACATGATAATGCAACCAAGTAAACTTTTATCTCTTTTTCAGACTCGTATGGATATATGAAAAAAGAACCCCTGGAGTCTCCCTTAAGATCTTTTCAAACTCTCTAAACATGAAAATATTACCGAGTGATCTTGCTTCCTTTCACACTCGTTAAAAGGTTTGAAAGGGCATCTTTTGAGTGATAATTTATCTCTTTTTCGGTCTCACAAGACTAACATTACGAAACAAGACAACACTGGAGTCGTTCTTAAGTTCTTTTCAGACACTCTAAACTTGAAAAATCACCGAGTTTACCTTCTCTGGACTCTAAAAAATCATACATTGAAGGGCCCATATGGGACCATACCCTTATGTTTTCCAGTTCGGTAAATAAAGGAAGAGGAACTTACCGAAGGTGATTTATATCAAGCATGTGTTATCATCCTTGAGCTCATTAAATCAAAAAGAGGTACTCATCTATCTGGATGGGGGGGAAATTTGAAGGAAGCAAGCCAAGTAGTTTTTGGGAACATTACAGGTCACTCTTACAGTCTCCCTTGAACACGACACTTTGTCTTTCCATACATTTTAATCCATTGAACCTCTGCACTAAACCAATCCTATGATTTTCTTTACTCCTTTGGGTCACCTGACGAAAGTCACAGTATCCACTGCATCATCATGTTTTGGTCCATGTCGTGTTTCTGCTGTTGTGCCTCAGTGATCAAGGGAAGTATCTTCCTCGAGATTCAACCATCACAAATTTCCTGTTTCAATACCCGTGTCAGTCCATGTTCATTTGATCCACCAATTTACATCTCTGTTTTAGTTTCGTGTCATTGATGGGGGATACATCAAGGCCCTCCTTCGACGAGTCTGTTTCTGTCGAATTCAACACATTATCTTGGAATTAGACTTAGAAATCAGTTAGTACCTTGGGACCTTCATGCCTCAATGGAAGGCCTCCTCGCTTCCGAAAATTGGTTTACATCATTGACCTCTAATCAAATGATTCCAATCATGTTCAACTTCAACTCATCTATTCACATTCGCTGGAATGTACTAGGGTACCTTGGGAATCATTGACATCAATTGTGATTTCCCTCACACTTATTAACGATTTACCTCATTGACTAGTAATCAATTGGTTTCTGCCATGTTCGACATCAAGACATCTATTCACATGGTTAGACTCATACTGCATTGGGATCAATAAGAATACCATGGGTTGAGTGATCAATCAGATATGTACTTTACCCAAGTTGCGAAGATGTTTCTCTTGAATATTGACACATATACTGTCACATAGATCCACTTTGTATTGGTCTATGGATATGTCTTGTTGTATCATAGATCCACTATTTATTTTTCATGGCTATGATCAGTTCATGTCATGGAATTATAGATCCACATTGTATCTTTGGTGGCTATACTCTTTGTTAATATAAGTATGGATCCACAGTGTATCTTATGGAGACCATACCTTGCAAGTATTTATCACTAAAGAATAGGTATGCTTGCCTTGGGTCATAATATTTTTTTGATGGTTGTGTGCAGCTTCTACTAGGTTCTCCATGTCCATACCATTGCTCGAAAAAGTCTACAAAGTACTTCAGTCATCAATTTCTGTCTTCTAACTTCACACTTTGGGGGGCAATCTTTTACACATCAAAATTACTCATTTCAATGATGACCTATTGTCTTCATTACAATTGTCGCATTTTAGCCATAAGTGTCACAAGTGTCACAGACATCATACAATCATCTTGCCTATGTCATGTCTCAAACGACATCATAAGGACACTTCAAAGACACCCTCAGAGACTGGTTAACGAAGAAGAAACCATTTGATGAGCATAAATATTTTTCCATGGAAAAAAACACTTAAAAATGAATTTTTAAGGCCAATGCTCCCCTACCCACTGTCAGGGAGTGTCAGTGCTCCTTGACCTTCTTTGGAGGAGTGTTCCAGCACTCAGTGCACCCTTCTGGGGGAGCACTGAGATTTTTGAGGAAATTTTGGGTAGCACTCCCCTACCCACTGTCAGGGAGTTCCAACGCTCCTTGCCCTCTTTTGGGGGATCGTTGCCACACTCTATGCCCCATTCTGGGGGATCACTGGGTTGTTTGAGGAAATCTTGGGCTATTGAGGAAAATCAGGGAAAAATCCCCCTCATCTTTGGAGTTGGTTGGATTCGAATTTGAGGTCAAGGATGGATCTTAAGGAAGATCCACAAATTATGGAGAAGGATCCTCAAACTATCCCAAGAATATCTAAGGTGGTTGGGTCTCTCCAATCTTATATAAGGAGGCCTTCTCATGGTGAAATAAATGGAGTTCTAGAGATACCAAACTTATGATCTCATGAGAAGTGGTATTATGGAGACATTGAAGGCATCAAACTTATGATCTCATAAGGGATATAATCAATGAATCATAGTGATTTTGATTGTGGATTATTTTTGCAAGGGGCTGGACAAGGAGCTGGAAGAGGCGGTTGCAACTTCATCAAAGGTCTGTAAGTATTGCTATCGAGTTATCATTAATACATGTGCTTGGCCTATTTCTTTTAAGGGTGTGTATGCCTACATGAAATTATCTTTGATAGATAGATATAGTTTTGAATTAATCACGGTAGAATAGGAAGTATTTTTGTCTTTGTTGTTATTGGATTGCAGGACTTGTTGAAGAGCTTGGGGATCAAGGCTTAACTTTGAACTGGGCGAGGGAAAACATCGTAAAAAGTTACATCTTCTTCCTTTTCTCTATTTGATTGACTTATCTAGGTTTAAAAGGATGCCATTGACCAAAGTTATCACCTTTCTATCTTGATCTTATAGATTTAGGGTTCAAGAGGAAATCCACTTGTCCGCGGGGGGATTTTCCTGTAACAACTATTGAGGTAGAATCCAACATACTAGTAGCAGACAAGTTAAAGTTCAGGGGTGGTAGAGACAGGAAAAAACATAAATAAGTGTTTCCTTCTTCTTCTCATACAACATCTGATTCTAAGATGGATGAAATGGCTAAAATTTTGAAAACCTTGACATCTAAGATGGCTAGGTTGAAAATGGAACAAAAACATCCCAACAGACCTACATAGGAAGGTGGATAGAGAAACCCTAACCAGTTTAGGAGACCTAATAACGTACCTCAAATATTACCAAGAGAAAGGAGGAATCAAGAAGATCAAAAAGTTTTGCACCCTTTCCAAAATAATGCAGTAGAAGAGGTTGAAGAAATAGATGATACTGAAGATGACCTTATAGTGCATTTAAATGATTCAGAATCATCTCCTACTCATTTGACACAACAAGATTATGAATATTCTTTGATATTAAATCAGTTTGAAGAAGGGGATGTTGATGAAGTTATCCAGAAAGAACCTAAAGGAAAGAGGTATGATCTTAGATCCAGATCAAATACACCTAAGGTGGATATACTTGTTTCAACAAAGAAGGCTAGTTCTCCAGTAAAATCAGGAGTCAATAAAGAAAGTCATGGTATTCAAATTGGTCAAAAACTAAAGAAACCTTTCAAGGTTAGTACTACAGATTAAAGGAAACAGAAAAGGTTGTTTCTTCTTTAAGCTTGGAACATGAAATTAACAAGATTAAAATCCCCATAACTTTGATAAAATTAATTAAAACATAGCCTTTTAGGAAGTATCTTCTTAAGGCATTGCACCCCCCTACTCAAGTCACCTTTTCAGATACTATCAACCTTTTTCAGATGAAAATCCTGCTATAACCATTGGAACTCATATCGAGGACATGATTGATGCTTCTCCTCCTTTCTACATATCTTTGAAAATTCATGACAAAATATTGCATAATTGTTTAATGGATTCAAGAGCTTCACACAATGTCATGCCAAAAGTGGTAATGGATGAATTAGGTTTAGAAATCACTAAAACCTACCTAGACCTATATTCATTCAACTCCATAAAATTTAAATGTATGGGAGTCATTAAGGACATGGTTGTTACTTTATCTCATTTACCAATGAAAAGTGTGGTATTGGATGTTATTGTGGCTGACATACCTCCAAAATTTGGAATGCTTCTGTCAAGGTCATGGGATAATATGCTACCATACTTTTGTTTGGTGGAGAACATCGAAGATTTTATAGGGAAGTAAGGTTGGCTTATTTGGTAAGTGATCATGAAGACCCTATTAATCATTCCATATATGATGTAGAAGATGAACTTGGTTCTTCTATTTTTCACATTGGTGATAATATAGATGAAACATTAGTTAGGAAAGTAACACCTACAGTAGAAGACTGTGCATAAAATTTTGTCTGGAAAATGTACTTTGATGAGGCTTGCTCAAAAGAAGGTTCTGGGGCTGGGATTGTTTTCATTTACCCTACCAAATAAGTCATTCCTCTGTCATATAAACTATAATTTGATACAACCAACAACATCAATGAATATGAATCTCTGTTGTTGGGGTTGAAAGCTGCTAAAGATATGGGTATAGATAAACTTTCTGTTTTTGGAGATTCAAAACTTATTATCCATTAGATAAAAAACATTTATTAGACCAAAAATCATTGGTTAAAGAAATATAGGAATGAGGTGTGGGATTACATGGATAATTTTTTCTTGGCATTCAACATCACTTTTGTGTAAAAGAATTTGAATCAGTAGGTTGAGTCTTTAGCACTTGCAGCCAGTAACTTTAAGACTCCAATTTTTTCTATATTAAAATTTTATATTGACATTAGATACATACCCTCGATACCAAATAACATTAGAAATTGGCAAGTTTTTAAGGATGATCAGGACATTCAAATATTCTTAAAGACCATTGATGATTTTTCCAATATTTCAGTAGATCAGCATAAGGAGAATGATGATATGGAGGTACATGCTACAAATGTTCTTCAAGACAATGTTGTTGAGAACAAAGTCATTGAATTGAAAACAAATCATTTGCCTAAAGGTTTGGTTCCACTTGAGAGATTATTTGACCACAATGATGTTTACAGAAAATATGTTATTCAGACATAAGAGACTATTGTGATAGACAATGATATCAGTTCATATTTAAATCCCATGATGGTGAAATTATCTAGAAAACTGTCAGAAAAACAGAGAGACAAATATGTAAATTTGATGAAATAGTTTTCAGATGTATTTTCCTGGTCTTATAAAGACCTAAAGGTTTTTGATACAGAGATTATGCAACAAAAGATTCCTCTAAATCCTGGATCAAAACCTTTTAAGTAGAAGTCTAGGAAATATAATTCATTGTTGTTACCCATAATAGAAAAAGAACTGAAAAGGTTATTGGATGCCAAAATTACAATGCCGCTGAGATACTCAAAGTGGGTAGCTAATTTAGTACCTATTAGGAAAAAGAGTGGAGAGATAAGGCTTTGTGTGGACTTTAGGAATTTGAACAAATATTCTTTAAAAGACAATTATCCATTACCAAAAATGGATCATATTTTACAAAGAGTAGTAGGGACAAAGACAATTTCTATGCCTGATGGTTATTCAGGGTATAATCAAATATCAGTAATGGAATAAGATAAGAATAAAACAACTTTTACCGCTCCCTGGGGAACTTTCATGTATGAAAATATGCCTTTTGGATTGATGAATGCAGGAGCAACCTTTCAGAGGGCTATGGATATTGCATTTATTGGTGAGAAAGATAGGTTTATGGTTATTTATCTTGATGACATCACTGTATTTTCAACTTCTGATGAATAACACTTTCATCATTTGAAGCAGACATTTGAAAATTGCAGGAGGTATGGTATATCATTAAACCCTAAAAAATCTCATTTTGCCATGGAGGAAGGAAATTTTTTAGGACATATTGTTTCACCAGAAGGAATAAAGATAGATTCTGAAAGAGTAAAATCTATTCAACATATAGAAATTCCAAGAAACAAGAAGTCTATCCAATACTTCATAGGTAAAATTAATTTTTTAAGGAGATT
The DNA here is from genome assembly GCA_010110895.2 of Picea sitchensis. Classification (NCBI taxonomy): domain Eukaryota; kingdom Viridiplantae; phylum Streptophyta; class Pinopsida; order Pinales; family Pinaceae; genus Picea; species Picea sitchensis. The sequence goes on along the minus strand of SNQJ01S0004675.1, from coordinate 178,525 downwards.
TATACCAAATTTTGCAGAAATCATCAAGTACATTACTGATATGTTGAAAAAGGATGCAGGAATCAAGTGGATACCAAAAGCTAAAGAATCATTTGAGAATATTAAGTAGGCTCTTGTTTAGGCCCTTGTTCTCATCATCCCTAAATACTCCAAGGAATTCATGATTTTTCATTTTCTTCTGAAGACACCATAGTTGTTGTTCTTTTACAAAGAAATGATCAGGGGTATGAGAAACCTATCTCCTTTTCAACAAAACTCTCAGAGAATCTGAATGTAAATATGATGTTATAGAGAAGTAGACATATTCTCTGGTGAAGGATTTCAAATATTTCAGGGTATATGTTCTACAATCAGAGATCATTGCATATGTTCCAAATAGTGCAGTTAAAGAAATTTGGTTCAACCTGATTGTGAAGGGAAGAGAGGAAAATGGATAATGAAAATTATGTAATACAATCTGAATATAAATCCCACTCAGTTGATAAAAGAACAAGGCCTTTCCAAATTAATGACAGAGTCAAATTGCAAAGCAATTGGATTGTATGATTTCTCAAGCAAATCACATAATTCTTCATTTCATATTGAGGAAACTGGCTCACAGGTAAACAAAAAATATTCTTCTTCGCCATGGTACAAAGATATTGTATTTTTTCTATTAAATCTTCAGTCACCTCCTGAATTGGATAAATCAAAGTTCAGATCACTTAAATTGAAATTAGTGAAATATTGCATTATTGATCAAATCTTGTTCAGGAAATATCCTAATGGGATTTTGTTGAGGTGTGTTAATGAAGAAGAGGCAAAACATTTTTTTTGTGATTTACATCATGGTGTTTGTGGAGGTCATCACCATTGCAAGGCTACTACCTTCAATATTCTAAGAGCAGGATATTATTGGCCAATACTGTTTTCAGACATATTTTCTCAGATTAGGGCATGTGAACCATGTCAAAATTTTGCAGGAAATCATAAACTTATGTCTCTTCCTTTAAAACCCATTATTTCTAATGGACCATTTCAAAAGTTGGGCTTAGACTTCATCGGAGAAATCAATCCTTCATCTTCTGGACAACATAAGTGGATACCTATAGCCACATATTAATTTACTAAGTGGATTGAAGCAATTCCAACTCGGAATGCGACATAAAAGGTAATCATAGAATTTCTTGAAGGACATATTTTTTCTAGATTTGGTTGTCCTAAGAAGCTAGTTACTGACAATGATCAAGCTTTCAAATAAAACTCCATGATTTATTTTTGCAATAAGTATAATATCAAATTGGTCCACTCCACTCCTTACTATAATATCTTGTCACATCACTTGTCTATTCATTTTTGAATTTTCAAATTTTTTTCCAAGTCACGAATGGCGCTATAGGAATAGCGCTAGGAATAATCATATTTTTACAGGTGCCATCCTGCCCTGATCACGTCATAATTTCTCAAATTGTGATTAGAGGATCTACATGCCTCTCCATGATCTTTTCTCGTGTTGATACTACAATTATAACAACTACGTATGAGGGATTGAGTTGTCTACCTTCCATAATTGCATCAAATCAAACATGTTTTGATATCATTAACATATATCTTGTTTGTCGTGGGCTGGCACTGCAGAGATCAAATTGAGGAAAGTGATTCTTAATTTTAACTGACCCATGAGAACTGAATTGAAGCATCGCATATCTGTTTACAATTTTAACAGCCCATGAGAACTAAGAATTCAAAACATCAATCATCGCATATCTGTTTACAACACCATATCAACATCATGGCACCAAAGAAGAGTGGCTAGATTATTAGACTGGAACCTGAGGGAACAAAATTACTCGAAGCATACCCCCAAATGGCGCAGAGGTTTAAATATGCGGGTTGGTTTGAGTTTTTCACAACCTTCCAGGGGCATGATGAACATATTTCAATGGTTTTTGCACAAAATTTTGATGGCTTTGAAGCTATAGTTGGAAAAATATGGATGTTGGTGACTCAACACTCAATTGCTAAATCTTGTAGATTACTAGTTGGTAGGGAAAGGTGGTGGAAGAAGGAGAATGTAGTTATGGAATTTGTGAATCAATTTTTAATCCCAGAGAAACAAAACCCTAACTAGAAAAAGGGAATACCACATAGCTGGGTAAAGAAGGAATGATATACTTCTTTGTGGATCATCCACATGTATATTACGTCTGAGGGCAGGTTTTCATTGGTTTATATTTACCATATTAGACTGTTAATTCACATTAATGGTTATTATCCTCTTAATTTACCCTACTTCCTACATAAGAGTTTATCTAAATTTTCCAAGAGGGTGCAGTCTCGTCCTGCTATAGCTAAAGGCAGTCTCTTTCACTAGGGTTTAATTAAGACATTGGTAATCTCCTCTTTAAACGAATTCGAAAGACCCTGGGATTGGCTAATCCAATCTTTAAGAAATGATTCATAGTCAGCTAAATCCAAAAATTCCAAAGGGAATAAATCAACCCAGCAGAAACAGATGGGTAAAGCCACTGAGTTCATAATTAAAGAAGAATCACCTACAACTAGGGTAACTTAGGATAGAAAGAGGAAGTTGCAAACTCAACGAACCCTTGAATATTTTCCTGTAGGTAAAGAGCATGAGGAAGCTACCACTAGTTGAGGTAATAAATCTAAACCAGATGAAGACATTGACATATTTCTTAATCTAGAGATAAATATGGAAATTGATAAAGATGAAGATTATACTATGAACCCATTTCAGTCCCCAGTCAAGAAGAAACAAAAATCTAAAAGTAAGAAGAGTACAAAGGGAAAACAACAGAGCAAAAATCCAACACCTGTGCCTACGTTCCCTAGGAGAAACTCCACTAGAGCTGTGAATAAATTTAGATTAAATTAAAAGGCCATGTTTGATCCATCCATTAAAAAGGAGAATATTATAATTATAAAGGATAATTCAGAAGATTCCAAAACATGCATCAAGAAATAGGTAGAGACACATTCTTTGCACAGGATTGAGAAAGAATCTGAAAACTTTTAGGAAGGAACAAGAAAAGGGAAAACAAGTTGCTCAATACTTCAGGAGACCTATGACAAGAGAAACCACTATATCAACTTCAAAATATGAATCTATGTTTAGGGGTACAAGTGTATTTTTTGATGATAAAGATAATCCTTTTGGAGAACCATATCAGATTCCAGACTTTCCAGATACTAGGGATTTTGATAGCACTGAAGATGAATATCATAGCTCTAGATTATCTTCAAGATATAGGATCAAATTAAGAAAACCTCAAGCTGCTATAGACCTAAATCTACCTGCACTTGTAGATGAATACCCATATTTTAAATTTAATGCTGGAAATGAAAAGACAAGATTAAGGAGTTACAGGGTATGGTAAAACAATTAAATAAAGAGAAATCTCAGGTGGAGAAATGGAATTCCATATAGCAAGAGAAGATACATGATTTCAAAAATAAAATAAAAGAACGAAAAACACTTCTTAAGGGGCTGCGAGAATCCAATTTCAGGTTATATTGGCATAATATTATGCTAACAATCAAAATGAAGAAGAAAAATACCAAAGCCACTGCAGTCATTATACCATGATAGTTTATGAAGTTCTTTCTTGCCGTTTTGAATGTTTTGATGTAATTACATAGGGAGTAAAAGATGAATAGTTCAATTTCTATATTTTGATCAAATGACATTTTGATATTTCAAATGGAACAACTCAATAAGATATAATTCCAATTTTTGTGGGATTTTCCAAGTTGTTGTAAAGGATATTTTGGTTAGGTTGTGGAGATTTCTACTATATTGGCATTGTAAGTGGTCATTTGAGTTGATTTTCCTAGAAGACAGGCATTGACTAGATTCTATTACAAACTGAATAATAGAAAATAGGATCTGTAGTTATACTCTGTGTACTTTAAATAGACAGAAGGAAGATTGTATGGGTGTTGACAAGTTGGGATTTCAGGGACCTATTTTTGAATATCATTGTAAGACAATTTTATTCCACATTGATACTAAATGGAAAAGGCATGTTGATGGTAAAATTTTCTTTCATTCCATGTTCTATTTATTTTCTTACTTGAAGTCATTTTTTTGTTGCAATGCATTGATTTCTTGAACTTAAGTAACACAATGAACACTTTACCGTTATTGTTTATTATCAAGATTTGCCTTCCAGTACATGTTCTTGTTTCTAAATTATATTTTAAATAATAAATCTATACGGGGTTGACAAATTGAATTCTCTCATATTTCCTTTCCTTATTTTCTTTATTTGTCTGATCTATTAATGTGACTACATTTTATTAATCAATGGGATATCTTCTGGCTTTATTTTTAGTTCTGTGTTTACCTTGAACCCTTGAAAAAAAACAATTCATAAAACCCTTAAAATACTATTGCAATAACCCGATGATGCCCTAGATTTCCCTCTCATAGTCAAGTGCAACTTTAGGGACTAACACAATGGAACATGAAGTGGCGAGTATAACTCCAATTTTGTATTATTGGGATTACAAGTAGAACACATAACACACCCCTTTACATATTTAGTTACAATTGATTTCATTTGAGGATAGTAACAAAACCTTTGCAAATGAGCCATAGTTTTTCCTACCCCAAAATGCCCAAACAGAAGAGAAGTGCGAGCTTCTTGTATTACATGGACTCGTTTACTTATACAAATACATAGCTTTCCAAGATGGTACATTAGTTTTCCCTACAAACAATAGTTCTCTACCTGTGCACCATGAGTTAACTTCTCATATACTTCTTTAAAATCTTCATCAATGGAATATTGTTCCACATAGATATCATGAGATAAATAAGTATTCTTCAAAATAATAGAAGCAACAATAGGAGGTCTATAAATCATATCAACTACCTTGTTACTTGTACCCTTTTTGTACTTGATTACCAAATGAAATTGTTGTATAAAACCCATCCATCTGTAGTGTCGAGATTGTTGCAGCTTGGTTTGTGCTTGGAGATACTGTAAGGGTTGGTGATCTTTATGTATGATTGTTTCCTTCCCTAAACATTAGTGCTTCCATTTCTTTACAGTTTGAACTAATGCATACAACTCTTTATCATATGTAGGATAGTTAACAAGATATTGGTTAAAATTTTCAAAGTGGTAACAGATAGGCTTATGCTATTGCATCAATAGAACACCCATGGCGTATTTGTTGGCATATGTATTGATCTCAAAAGGATGTTGAATATTTGACAATGCTAATACTGGTGTGGAACTGATATTCTCCTTCAAAGTGTCTAAAGATTTGTGTTTCTTTCCTTCCCACTAAAAAGTGTTCTTCGCACTGGTTAAGGCATGCAAATAAGCTACTATAAAGGAGAAGATTGAAATGAACCTCCTCCAATACTGGACTGCACCTAACAAGCTCCGGATCTCGGTTACACTTTTTGTCTCAGGCCAATTTACAATTACATCAATTTTGGAAGGATCAATTTTTAATTGTCCTCCGCCTACTATATGGCCTAAGTATACAAGTGCAGTTTTTCCAAATTCACATTTAGACAATTTTACATACAACTTTTCCCTTTGCAAAGTATCCAATACTTGCTTTACATGCCTCACATGTTCATCCCAAGTCCCTCTAAAAATAAGAATGTTGTCTAAATATACAATCACAAAATCATCTAGTAAATGCCTGAATACATCATTCATCACACACATGAAAGTTGTCGGAGCATTACAAAGCCCAAATGACATCACTAACCACTCAAAATATCCCTATTTGGTTTTAAAGGTAGTTTTCCATGCATCCTGTTCTACAACCCTGATTTGATGGTATCCATTGCGCAAATACAACTTAGTTAAATAAAAAAAATTCTTTAAATGATCAAGTAAATCATATATACGAGGAAGAGGGTATCGATTTTTCACTGTAATTTTATTTAAGCCCGGGTAATAGACACACATTATTAATGTGCCATCTTTCTTTGGAACCATCACTATCAAAGAACCACAAGGAGATGAACTAGTCCTAATTACCCCTTCATCCAATAAGCTATGCATCTTCTTCTTGATATCTTTCATCTCCACAACTGACATCCTGTACATGCCCCCATTAAGAAGAGGAGAATCTTGTTGAAGATGTATCTCATGTTGGATTTACTTCTTAGGAGGTAATCCATCTGGTTCCTGAAAAATATCGTCATACTTAGATACAATATCAACTAATTCCTTATGAGAAGGATCACATCATTGGAAAGCGTCGGATGTCCCGACATCTTTCTCTCTTACGACCATGAGTACATATCTCTTATTAGTGTTTACAAGTCTCTTCATTTTCCCTACACTAACAAGTGTTGTATTTACCCTCATGTTGTGAGCTCTAACAATATATTCCTCTCCTCCTTTAGTAAGGTAGTATTTGTTCTCATGACGGAAGAAGACTTCTTTTCTATCATAAACATAAGGAATTCCCAATACTATGCCACATATATCGAGTGATACAACATCCAAATCCACTTCATCAATCAACTTTGAAGCAATAACAAATCTAATCCTACATTGTTTGGTGACATCAAGTTTTTCTTTATCACATACCCAACCAAGAGGATAAGTCTTTGGATGTGGTTTCATTTCAATACCTATCTTCTTGACAAGTGCTTTAGATATCAAGTTTACTTGGGAACCCAGATCAAATAATGTATCTATTTTAGTGTGTTTAGATACAACTCTTATGTGAAATAATTCATTCCTCTTTTGTTCATCATCATGAGATTCATTGTTGGAATCAGAACTAGCATGAAGGGAATCTCTACCTTGTACTACAACCGTTGTGATCTTTCCTTCGTCCCCTAAATCGAAACCAATATCTTGTTGCACTGTAGAAACGATTTTTGTCTTCCCCTTTCCACTGAACTTCTTCGATCTCTTCTCTGGATGAAGTTTCCAACAATGTTCATCATCATGAACACTTTTCTTGCAATAAGTGTAAGATGGATTTCCTCCTTCTCTTGTCACTGTGGCTGTCTTCTTGTCCTTCCTTTAAAACTTCTTGAAATGTTTATGTGGGGCATTGGAAGGTTTCTTTGTGGGATCTTCTTGAACATTCTTTCCCCTGTTCTCAAGGTGAGTGGCTTGCACATAGACTTCGTCAAGACTAGTGCGGTGAAACAAGAGAAAAGTATGACGAATATAACTGTGAAGCGAACCAATATACTTCATTAAAGTTTCATAATAATCCAAAGGAATGTTTAATGCAATATTTTTCTTCCTAAATTCTTTTGTGAAAATTTGTACAGTTCGACCTTTACTTTTCCTTAAAATTTTCCATTTCATCATTGATTTATGTAAATAAACCAATGGATGAAATTGCTTCCTTATCACTGATTTAAATTCCAACCATAAGGAAATAATATTACCACACTTACTTATGTCCTAAATCTTTCTCTCCCACCATACGCGAGCGGTTCCTTCTAACCGAAGAGAAGCCAATTTCACTTTAACTTCCTCTTCATCAATGTGTTGAACACGACAATATACTTCAACCCGTCAGATCCAATTATCTAGCTTTTTGGGATTAGCATCTCCATTAAACATAGATAAAGAAAATTTTACATCAAGATTTAATAATGGCTTCTTAAAAGAGGCTTTATGTCTAGAATGATGAGAATGGTAAGAGTGCTCAGAGGAAGAATAAATAGAACTTGATGGTGAATATGGAGGCTCATGAGGGTCTCCTTCAGCCCCTTGGTTTAAAAACGCATCATCATCAACATGTGCTTCATTTTTCTTCCCTTTATTCTCCATCCTCTACTTGTAATCTCCATACATTTGTTCGACCATTTCTGACATGCGATAAAATACCAAATGAATTTTTTTCTCATGTTCATAATGCTTGTCTTCTTCTGGCATTTTATTCCTTTGGGATGCATGACCAACTTCAGTATTGAAATTATTCAGAGTTCCTTCACCATGCTTATTTTTGGCTCTAGTAAGAATTCAGAATCAACAATTCAAGTCAAAGATGACTACTCTAATACCAACATGATACGGGATATTTTCATCGAGAGACTTATAAATAATTAAATTAAATGAGCATAAATTAAAATGCACCATTAAAGAAGGAAAATATCAATAATGAAGAGACATAAGAATCAAATATGAACAAAAAAACTTGATAATGAAGTTCGTCCATGGTGGACTACGTCTCCGGGTCCTGCTCTCAAATGGGTAGGATTTTTCATTAATTCAACAAAATAATTTGGCAAAATACATAAGTATACCTCATTCTGAAATCAAGATGCAGAAATAATGCTCAGATCAGAAAATAGATGTCACCATTGAATTCGTGGCATCAAATTACCCAAAAATGACTATCTCCACGTGTCAATCCAACTTCGACACTCACAAGCCCAAGAATAATTTCGTCTCGATTTTTGTGCCCCTACAACCTGCAATTAATGTTGTTGTACTCACCTCGAATTATGTGCTTGTTCGTACCACACATGCCTCCTCCTCTGGGCTCAAGTGGATGCAGCTTAAAAGTAAATTTTTGGGTGGTCATTACAATGAGAGGGTCGTTAGCCTATTGGTTATGGTGTGAATATTAAGGCGTTATGGAGGGAGGAGGTCCTGGGGTCAATCCTGTGGGCCTCCCCCTTTTGGATTTATGGTTGAAACAATATATATATATATATATACATAATGTTTGTTCCGCTAGTTTGGCGAAGGTTCTATCCTAGCTCTTATATGATAATTGGTGTCGAATTGGGTGTGGTCTTCTAGATTTGGCAGACCCGCCAAATCATTTATTTTTTTCAAATTTCGAATACGGGATGTCATTGGGAGTTTTTCCACTGCTACGTGTGTTACAGGTGAATCCTCCTACGGACAAGCGGATTCCCTCTTGGTATTTAGACCTCTAAAACCAAGACAGAAAGGGTGTTATTATTGGTCATTGACATCCTTTTAGATCTAATTAAGCTAATAAATGAAGAGGAAGAAGAAAAGTGTACTTTTTTAAATGGAGTTTTTCCTCTCAAAGTCCAACTTGAGCTTCAATCTTAAGCTCCTCGATAGGTCCTGTAAAACAAACAAAGATACAACAAGCTTCCTATTCTACCAAGATTAGCTCAAATACAGATTTCTCTACTGAAGACAAGTTCATATGGAACAAACATAAACTTGAAAGAAACAGGCCAAGCATGTATGTATATTAATGAGAAAAAATGAAGAATACTTATAGACCTTTGATGAAGGTGCAATAACTTCTTCTATCTCTCCTTGCCCAACCCGTTTTCTCAAGTAATCTACATTGATTATGCTTCAATGACATCTCACTTATGGGATCATAAGCTTGGTATCTCTCTCTCTATCCATGTACTGTATGTTGCCTATGAGATCATAGATTTCATACTTCCAATCTTTTCATGTCCCTTTTGCCATGAGAAGGCCTCCTTATATAATATTGGATAGACCCAACTACTTGAGAGATATTTGGGATAAGTTAAGGATTCCTCTCCTTCAGTTGTGGATCTTCCCTAAGATCATGCTTTGAACTCATATTCGAATCCAACCAACTTCATAGATTGAGGGGATTCTTCCCTGATTTACCTCAACAAACCAAAATTCATTCAGGAAGGGTAGTGCTCCCCCAAAAGGGTACACAAAGAATTTCAACGCTCCCACAAAGAAGGCTAGGGAGTGCCGACACTCCCTAACAGTGGGTAGGGGAGTGCTGCCTTCAAAAAATAAGTTTTAAGTAGTTTTTTCATTGGAAAAACGCTTGTACTACTTGTCAATTGATTTCTCCTCTTCAAAAATATTCTTTGAGGTGTCCTAAGTGTCCTTATGAGGTCATTAGAGGAACGACATAGGAAATATGGCAGGATTATGTTTGTGACACTTGAGACACTTGTGGTCAAGATGTGACACTTGCGGACAAGATGCGACACTTACAACACTTGTAATGACGACACTTGCGACACTATTGAAGTGAGTAATTTTGATGTGTAATAGATTGCCCCACAAAGTGAAAAGTCAGAAGGTGATGATGACTAAAGTACTTTGTAGACTTTTTCGAGCAAGGGTATGGACACGGAGTGGCTGGAAAAAGATACACACAACCATCTAATAAATATCAAGACATGCTTCAAACCTAAGGCATGAATAGCTATCCTTGAGTGATAAAGACTTTTTTAGGTATGGGTGCCATAGAATACACTATGGATCCATAATTATATTGACACAAAGTATAGCCACCAAACATACAATGTGGATCTATACTTCCATGGCATGAACTGATCGTAGCCATGAAAAATACACTGTGGATCTATGATATGACAAGACATAGCCACAGACCAATACAAAGTGGATCTATGTGACAATATATGTGTCAATATTCAAGAGAAACTTCATCACAACGTAGGTAAAGTATATATTAGAGTGAATGAATCAACCCAGGGTCTTCTTACCAATCCCGATGTAGTAAGAATCTAACCATGTGAATAGATGTCCTGATGTTGAACATGGAATAAACCACTTGATTACCAATCAATGATGTAAACCGTTAACAAGCACGAGGGAAATCACCATTAATGTCAATGATTCCCAAGGTACCCTAGTAAATTATAGCAAATGTGAATAAATGAGTTGAAGTTTAACATCTGTGGAATCATCCGATCAGAGATCAATGATGTAAACCCACTATTGGACATGAGGAGGCCTGCCATTGAGGCATCCAGGTCCCAAGGTACTAACTGGTTTCTAAGTCTAGTTCCTGGATAATGTACTGAAGTCGAAAGGAATAGACTCATCGTAGGAGGGCCTTGATGTATCCCCCATCAACGACATGAAACTAACATAGAGATGTAATTGGTAGATCAAATGAACATGGACTAAAAAAGGTATTGAAAAAGGATATTTGTGATGGCTGACTCTCGAGGAAGATACTTCCCTTGAATACTGAGGCATGACAACAGAAACTTGTCAGGGACCAAAATTTGATAATGCAATGGATACTATGACTTACGTTGGGTGACCAAAAGGAGTAAGGAAAATCAAAGGATTGGTTCAGTGCAGAGGTTCAATAGATTGAAATGCGTGCAAAGATAAAATGTCGTGTTCAAGGGTGACTGTAAGGTCACTAGTAAAGTTCTCAAAAACTTCTTGGATTTCTTCTTTCAATTTCCCCCCCCATCCAGATAGATGAGTACCTCTTTTTTGTTTAATGAGCTCGAGGAGGGTAACACATGGTCGATATAACTCACCTTCGGTAATCCCTCTTCCTTTATTTAACGAACTGGAAGAAGTAAGGGTTTGGTCTCATACGAGCCCTTCAATGTATGAATGTTTAATGAGTCCAGAGAAGGTAAACTCAGTGGATTTCATATTTAGAGAGTTTGAAAACAACTTAAAGATGGCTCTAATGTGGTCCTTTTTCGTAATATTAGTCTTGCGAGGCCGAAAAAGAGACAAATTATCACTCGAAAGACACCCTTTCAAACCTTTTAACGAGTGGGAAAGGAAGAAATATCACTCGACAATCTTTTCATGTTTAGAGAGTCTAAAAAGAGTTGTAAGACGACTCTAGGGAGTGCCTTTTTCCTATAACCTTTACGAGTCTAAAAAATTGATAAAAGTCTACTCGGTTACATTCTCATGTTTTTCCGATCATGAGAAAGAACAAAGACTAAGCTTGATACTCTTCCCCCATATTGAAATCTAGTGTCTTAACTCCAGAATGATCATCAAAGGCTAGAGACATGCCCCCCAAGCTTCAATTCATTCACAGACTTTGAGGTTGTCACCAATTTCTGTACTAGATGGAGAAAAAGGATGCATGTGGATGAAATGAAGGTTCAAAAATGAGAGCTAAAAAAGGACTCAACTCGACATCTACGAGATCTGGTGAAAGATTCGACATGATAGGAGAGGTGACTGTTTCATTTTTTAATGATATTGACATAGGAAAAGAACTATGCTCAAGGCTCCGGATTCAATCCCCAGATTTCTGTTTCAGTTTTTAACGAGCTTTCTACAAAGAAGAAAAACTATGCTCAATAGCCTTTGTTTCATTTTTTAATGATATTTCTACAGAGAAGAGATACTATGCTCATGGAGTATTCTTGATCAAGGATTCCAAGAGGATAACACTTTGGAAGGACACCATTTCAAGGGACAAAACTCGGTCATGGCTTCCAAGAGATATTCACTGGATGGAAGAAGAATGCTCCGGAAGGAACACATGCCAAGGGTCTCTTCAGGGGTAAGAAAATCAGGCTCCAATATCCCTATCGAAGAGAGCACCATGTCAACTACCGGATCTATGTCATCAAAAATTTAAGGCATGAGAGACAATGCCACATAATTGACCCATGGAAGGGGTGATACCAACTGCATATAAGGTCCATTTAGGGAGGTCATTAGGTTGATGGTCAAGTCAGGGCAAACAAAATAAAGTTGATCAATAGTCACCATCCTTCCATCGTGCAGGAAATATATCACACGAAAAAGAGTGGACACAATAGCTTTCATGGCATAGACATAATGTCGCCCAAGGAGTAAATCGAAACCCAAGGGGTCCTAGACTATCATAACATCAATAAAGACTGTTTTCCCTCCCAAAGTTACCGAAAACTAAGGAAGGATCCCTAATGGGTGACTGGTTCTTCTATTGAAAGTGAGAGTCTGGGTAACTGGCACAAGCTTAGGATAACCCAAAGCTTGCCAAGCAATAGAGGACAAAATACTAACGGATGGAACTTCATCTATCAGTGTCTGAAGAAAGGCTTGACCATAAACCTATACTGTAATATTGAAAGGAATCCGAGAGGGAAGACGAGGTCCAGTTAGCACACCCCAATAAAAAAGGATGACCTCATTACTTGGAGGATTTTTTGCAGGAGAAGGAGGAATGTCCCCCGACACGGTAGATCATGTTTCAATGAGAAAAACGTGGGCATAATCAGGTTTACTCTCTAGTGGGAGAGTAGGATTGATCGATGATGAGATCGGATCGACCACCTTGGCACTCTTCAGAGGAAGAGTGGCATCGACCGATGATCTAACCAGAGCAACCACTTTGGCACTCTTCGGATGGAGGGTGGGACTGACCGATGAAGAGACTGGATCAGTCACTTTAACACTAATCAGAGGAGGCGTGGGATTGATCAATGAAGTAACCAGAGAAACCACTTTGATCCAAATTATTTTTGGCATGAAATGAGATCAGAGATATAATAAATAAATGCATAGAGATATCGTAGATATTCAATAATATAACAAAAATGTATCATAGATGCAACCATAAACACAGATATACAATAATACACGATTTCTATTAATGAAAGAAATGTACAGAGATTGTAAAAATATAGAGTGAAAGACTCACTAGAATGGTGGCAGTTTATCTTTGAGAAGAGATGTGATGGCTACTCGCATTCGCAAGAAGATGGTTACAATGAGGCTCTGAAGGCATTTTTACAATAAGCAAGAATTCCAAAAACCCTAGACATCCAAAAACCTAACCCTAGGAGGCAAAGCGCCAAAAGTCATGTGGGCCCCGTTTGGGTAAGTTAGTACATCAACTTCCTGGGGTCGTAACTTTTGCATACGATCTCTGTTTTAGGCATGTGATAGCTCGTTGGTTTCTTAAATCCAACATTTGATGTAGTTGGAGGCTTGGTCCCTTTCTGGTTCTTCTTATTCTTCTCTTTTTGTTTCTTCTTCTTCTTATCAATCTGGATACTCGCTTGAGAGCTTTCACTAGGCGAAGAAGGAGAAATAGGAGGAGACCTGAAAGATGAAGAAGGACAAAGGCAAGCATGAGGTTGATCTATGGGTGGTGGGCTTACATCTGAAGCAACTGGATTCGAGATCACCAAAGTGGAAAACAACCATACCGGTAACCCAATTGTGAGACTTGGAAGGCTCAAAGTAGCGATGTAAGGAGGACCAATGTTTCCATAAGAAGGAAAAACAAAGGGTTTCCTTGGAAAAGGGGTTCCTTCATTGGTCATATCGGGACCTGACGCCATAAAATAAATCTCCGACCTAGATTCTGCTAGGAAGAAAAAAAAACACACGCTAAAAATCTAGTAAGAAAGCAAGCAAACAAAACCTTCTCACAATGAACACACTAGTTGGTGATGAAATCCATCATCGTGGGAACAAAGTAAGAATGGGATGAGATAGAGTGGGTGGAAAAGTTATGTTGATGACCTGCTTAAAGGACTTACACCCTAGTGCAAGATCCCACACATAATCGTGGGTATACCCTCCAAGGAACCCAAGTGAGTTTGGCCAACGTCGATTCTAGGTACCGTGAAGACTTGCCCCTCCACAGTCACCTTGTGTAAAGACCCTAAAGAGATAGGCCACTAATGTTACCAACTACAATAGTGATTCCTGGGGAAACATTCGACAGTCCGATCCATGTGCAAGGGCAAGGTATCTAGCCCAAAATCAACTTGAAAGGATTCCACTCATCATTGTGGGTATACCTTCAAGTGACCCCCATAATACACACAATCTCTACACCAATACTAACAAAGCAGGGTGAGTAACTCTTCCAGTCTTAATGCGACCTCGTGATTGACCCTTGTGTGAGAAGGGCTTCCCAGGAAAAAATGTAGCAATTGGATTTCACTGCTCCCTAACAGAAGATCCTATTTTTGTTTACATCTTTGGAAAGTTATCTTTCACACCTATTACAAATCCATACAACTAATCTAAGGTAGGTTTGCTACTAGAAAATGTAAAAATGTCTAATCAATTTTAGTTTAGCGCTTGATTTCTAAAGTTGTTGTTACTCAAAAGGAAAATGGCATGGACAATATTGTGTTTTGACCGACTCGAAAGTTATGCGTAGAGATGAAGATGCAATCTTTTTATTTCGATGAAAACTATGCTACGAGAAGGAGAAAACATTCATCATTACAGATGCACAATGTCCCAAAATGTCAAAAAACATGCAATTCCGCTACTTTAAATGCAAGCATTCAAGGAAGACAATTAAATGCGAAGAAGAATCCAAGAAAAGATAGGGAGAATAGAGAAACCACTCAAAAATTAATCACTTGGGAATATGACCTCAAAGATCAAAAGGAAATGTGTATAGACCTTTAAATTTCCTCACAAAATCTTCCACTCAGTCATATAAATGAGAAGAAAACAGTAAGTTGACTCTAAATCAACAAAGACAAAGAGTGACTTCAAGGCAAGGAAACAAATGTCAAAATTCCAAACAAAAAGTGATCAATTCTTAGAAAGCATAGTATTTAAGGCCATGATAAAGATAAACTGAGATGATAAGACCCTGAGCAAGTGCCAAAAGCAAAAAATGAAACTTAGAGAAAGAAACCCTAAAGGATTTTGCACAGAAAAAGGGCAGTACTCTGGTGTAAGGGACACTAGAGCATTCCAACACTCTGTGTGAGACCAGTAGGGAGTACCAACGCTCTGATAACAAGGGTAGGGGGGTGTTGGCCTCTAAAAATTCATAAAAATGCCTAGAAAGTCAAAGAATCAAGCAAACTCAGTCAATCAATTTGAAGGTGAGTATGATGAAATAAAGAGGCAATCAATCAGATCTAAGAATCAGGGACATGATGTGGAGAAGGTCAAAGAATGAGAAAATACCAAGACAAGGCCTAGGAAAGGAATCAAAAATCAAAGCTCCTCCCCAGTGGAGTCACCAATTTCTGTTACAGGTGAATCCTCCTGTGGAAAAGTAGATTCCCTCTTGGTATATAGACCCCTAAAACCAAGATAGAAAGGGTGCTATCATTGGTCACTGACATCCTTTTAGATTTAATTAAGCTAATGAATGAAGAGGAAGAAGAAAAGTGTACATTTTTAAATGGTGTTTGTCCTTGCAAAGTCCAAGTTGAGCTTCAATCATAAGCTCCTAGATAGGTCTTGTAGAACAAAAAAAGATACAAAAAGATTCCTATTCAACTGAGATTATCTCAAATACAGATCTATCTACTAAAGACAAGTTCATGTGGAAAAAACATAAACTTGAAAGAAACAGGCCAAGCATGTATGTATATTAAAGAGAACAAATGAAGAATACTTACATACCATTGATTAAGGTGCGATAGCTTCTTCTAGATCTCCTTGTCCAACCCCTTTTCTCAAGTAATCTACACTGATTATGCTTCAATGGCATCTCACTTATGGGATCATAATTTTGGTATCTCTGTCTCTATCCATGTAATGTATGTTTCCTATGAGATCATAGGTTTCATTCTTCCAATATTTTCAATTCCTTTTCGTCATGAGAAGGCATCCTTATATAAGTTTGGATAGACCCAACTACTTGAGATGTATTTGGGACAAGTTGAGGATTCCTTTGCTTCAGTTGTGGATCTTCCCTAAGATCATGCCTTGAACTCATATTCGAATCCAACCAAATTCAGAGATTGAGGGGATTCTTCCCTGATTTACCTCAACAAACCAAAATTCGCTCAGGAAGGGTGATGCTCCCCCAAAAGGGTGCACAGAGAATTTCAACGCTCCCCCAAAGAAGGCTAGGGAGATTCGGCACTCCCTAACAGTGTGTAGGGGAGTGTTGCCTTCCAAAAATAAATTTTAAATAGTTTTTTCAGTGGAAAAAGGCTTGTACTCATTTTCAATTGATTTCTCCTCTTCAAAACTAGTCTTTGAAGTGTCCTAAGTGTCATTATGATGTCATTAGAGGCACGACATATGCAATATGGAAGTATGATGTTTGCAACACTTGTGACACTTGTGGTGAATATGGGACACTTGCGTACAAGATGCGACACTTACAACACTTGTAATGATGACACTTGTGACACTATTGAAGTGAGTAATCTTGATGTGTAACAAYATGGAAACCTCCCATTCGGTGACRTCATCCACTACTCTGTCATCCTGCCATGTCAAGACCACATCATCATACAGATTCCATGTCACTACTAACTCATCATGGCACGTCATCATTCCACGTTAGTATACAGACCATACCGACTGCCATGTGGAAAAATCCTATTGGTCCACGGATCGACCTAGAAGTGCCAAATATGGGTGACACATGGCAACCTCTAGTGTTGCCACATCACCATGTTGACATCGACATGACATGTGTCACCTACTACTCCTTCCATGTGTGTTGTACAGATGCTAACATCATCCGTACATATGTTGACGGCGGCAGTACGGATGTTGACTCATCCCCTTGTTGACTGGGCTACGTTGACCAAACTTCGACCGCCAATATCTTTTGATCTGTAACTCTGTTTGATGATCCATTTGCGTTGTTAGAAATATTGCAATGAACTCTTCATGACAATGTAATTTTCACTGAGTTTTGAGAACATTGAATATTTTCCCTTTCTCTATCTGCTGAGGCCATTCTGAGCGTCCTGAGTTGCTTCTGTGAGTTAAGAGTTGTTCTTAGTCTTATCTATATCCTTTTTGGATCACTTATTGGGAACAATTATGATGGGTGACCCACAAGGTGAGCTACTTGGTCGAATCACACCCTACTCCAACAATGTTTGCAACTTCTTCTTCACTTCATTTGCTTCTAGAATGACTATCTATATATCCCAATATTCGAGAATGGCGAGTCTGAAAATAACTATATTTCATGCTCCACATCCCTCTTGGGTGGTAGCCCTTTAGGATTCTTGAACACTCTTATGTATTCCTATAGAAACTCCTCCAACCGATGTTTCTTCTCTTTAGTACCCCCTTCTAGGGATGCCTTCACTCTCATTGACTCATCATTAGACTGATTTTATCTTAATAAAAAAAAAGCATATTCTTACTATAACTAATCAAGTTCTTGGCTTGGTTGGCACTTATCAATGAGATTTTTGAATTTCCTTTATGCACATTAATGATGTAGGAGTTCCCATCCTTGAAAATTTAGTATTGGTTGGCTCTCCACATGAATATTGCATCCCTCATATATATGTAAGGGCTTCCAAACATTACTCCACATAAATCAATGGGTACTACATTCGATTCCACTTCATCAATATAATAAAAAATTATAGGAAATTTAATATTACACTATTTCAATACCTTTATCTTTGCATCCTTGTTAACCCAACCCAATGGATAGGGGCTAGGATGATCGTGAATCTCCAATCCAATATTCTTGACAAGATCTATTGTGATGAGATTAGTGTATGAACTAGATTCAAACATAGCACCTATATTGGTCTTCTTGACCTGAACCTTGATGTGGAAGAGCTTAGTCATCTCCTACTCTTCCTGGGGATGAAGGCTACTCAGATTCACCTCCTTCTACACATATGTTCATACAATATTTTCATCGACATCCGAGCTAATTTCAAATTGATCACTTGAATATGTAGCTAAAATATTCTTTTTCTTTCCTTACTTCTTGCAGTTCTTTGGGTCTAGCTGTGGATGCAGTTTCCAACATTTTTCCTTGGTGTGGCCATCAATGTTGCAACGATTGCAATGTCTGTTGGGATATTTTCATTGATTTGTAGAGACCATTTTATTCTTATCCTTTCCCCTTTACACTTCTTCTTCCTCTCCTTGTAAGCTTACTTGTGCCATTTTTTCTTCAAACCACTTGGCTTCCCCTTCTTTTGGCCTATGTTTTTCAGGTATTGTGCCTGTACACATGCCTCATCCAATGTGCTTAGCTTGAAGAGCATAAACTAATTTCATAGATGACTTTGTAAAACCTCCAGATACTTGATGAGTATGTATGGGTTCTTTGGATATATACCCATCATGACAGTTATCTTTCTGAACTCAATGGTGTAGTCATGTACACTCTACCCCTACCTCTTCTTGAAGTAGTGCCACCAGATCCATTGGTAGTCTAAATACCTGATAGGGTAGAAGTGGGACTTGTTGAGGTTTTTTTAGTCCTCCCACCTAGTTACTAGAAGATAACCCTCCAGCCTAAGTGTTCATGTATGGATTTCCCACCAAGTTAAAGCATGGCCCTCTAACTTCAATCTAGCAAATTAAATCTTATTCTCTTCTTCTATATGGTGAACACTAAAATAAAATTCTAGTTGTTGCAACCAATGATTTAGTTTTAATGCATTGATCTCACCTTGGTATGGATTTATTTCCATTTTCTCTTCCACCTTGAATAGGTACTGTGAAGGGTTCATGGCACTCAAACTCTACTTCTCTTTCTTAGATTCTTTCCACAACTCCTTTCCCGAGTATTCATGATCTCCCAATTTCCCCTCCGATATAATGTCTAATTTAGAGCCTCCATCATCTATGAATGGTCCAATATTTCTTGCTAGAGATTCCATGAGGAGGTTCATATTGCGACTGTTTTCGACAACTTGCACTTCCAACCTCTCAAATATCTCTTCTACTAGATCTTGAGGGTCATTATGAATAGACTCATCTTCTATGTCTAGGGTTTCTGTGATTTATATTTAAGTCGATTTATGGATCCCACAACTTCCCACAAATACTCAAAATAAAAAACCGCTATGATACCAATAAGATATGTAAACTTTCATGGATATTCCACTGGAACAATTTGTAACAACATATCTGATAAATAAAACTAAAATATGCACTATGAAGGTCAAATTCCTTTATATTCTAGAATGTTTAGTTACTTATTTTTTGGTTATGAATTAAATAGATAAAATGCAGAAAATAGAGAGTAGTAAAGTATAATCACATTCCATCCACGAGATAACACAAATATTTCTCTGGAAAATCCTTACGGAAGAAACCCTAGGTAAAAGGTGAGGCTACTCTTCTCTCTTTTCTCTGGTATGGAAATAATGCAAGTAGAAAAGAGAAGGCACTCTCTATGGAGTTTCTTGGGACCTGTGGCCTATTAGGATGCTACAAAACATTAATCTCTCTATTATTCTCTCTAATTTCCCACCCCCAAATTTTCTTCTCTTCTATGGAACAAAATACAATAACATAGAATGGAACTCCTTCTCCTCCTAGTGGCTTGGTATTTAACATAGCTCGATAACCATCGAGGGATAGGTTTTTTACTTCCTCAGCCCTCAATTGTGGTAGGGTTTTGAACCTTCTAGAATATTCTTGAAATCCCTCATGTGACTAGCCCCATATGCATGAGTAATGGGGGCTGACATGGCATCTTTTCATACCATGGTGATCAACATGATAGGTCAACTTTCCATAGGAATAACATTTGCATATGAATTTTGATTGATGCGTGGTATGCACCATTGGAAAGATACCAGAGTGTAGAAAATTGTCAAGGGGGTGGGCATATGTTTTGAACACTAGAAACCCAAAAAACATTGTTTAATTCCTCAAAATGGCTTTGAAATTGTATGTACCCCGATTTTCCAAACTAGGACGTGACACTAAAATGTCCCTGCAAGTTGATTCCTCTAATGTTTTCCACTCTGGAAGCATTGAGATAGATGAAAAATAATATAATGATTCAATCCATATCATAGGAGGAAATATGAGAAGAGAAGAAGGGAAGAAGAGAAAGGAAGAGAAAGAGAAAGAGAAAGAAAATGAAGAGAAGAGGAGAAAGAGGAGGAAAGGGAAGGAGAAAATATCTATCTATCTATCTATCTATCTATCTATCTATCTAT
>SNQJ01S0004675.1:143336-157924 GCA_010110895.2 Picea sitchensis | reverse complement strand
AGGAGAAAGAGGAGGAAAGGGAAGGAGAAAATATCTATCTATCTATCTATCTATCTATCTATCTCTCTATATATATATATATATATATATATATATATAAATAAGTCTGGAGATGAAAAAATGTTTTGTCCATAATAGGAGTATTTTAACTCTTACTCAAATGAAATTTAATCCAGGATTTTATTGGAATGATCTTGAGGCACCCCAGTGACTAAGACTCGGGATAAATCTTAAGGCCAAATTTGAAGTAAAATAGTTGTGCAATATTTGGGAAGTTTTTCTCTCTTTCTCTCTCTTTCTTTTGAAATTGTAGGAACTTAAAAAGTCTCAACTCAGATTATAAATGCTATCAACTATTAGAGGAATATGTCTACAAGTTTTTTAGAGAATCAATATTTAAAGGAGAATGAATTGATGAATTGGGAGAAAAATAAGATAAACATACATGGCACTACTGAGAAAAAATCCTGTAGCTTATGGAAATAGAATAAAGTGTTGAGAAATTAAGAATTAAACAACTCTAATAGGTGTATACAGATTAATAACACATGGTTCAAACAATTAACATTTTCATACACTCAAATTCAAGGAGCTACCCTTTATATATCATTCAAATGCATAAAGAAAATGACAAAAAGTTGTCATACATTTAGAGGAAATCACTTCTGTGTCATTACCAGACGTCATACAAAAATACTGAACATGAAGAATGGCTTGGTGTCTGAGATTTATAAATCATATCTGACACAAGAAAGAAAAAATGGGAAGAGATGCTTTACAAGAATAGAAACATAATAAAAGGATTACAGACTTAAACTTAAACGTAGAGGATGAATCTATGGTTTCCTGTTGCATTTATCAATGGAATGTGCTCAAGTTTTATGGTAAAACAAATATGGTTATAATAAACTCTTCAATTCCCAAAAGTGTTGATCTTGACAATGGGTGCGTACTATGCCTTTTATCTCTCTCGCTCATGCCTGAAACCTCTTCTTGAAACCACTTCTATATTCTTGATTCTTGAGTGGTTTCTCCCTTGGCGAATTTGTAAAAAATACTTCCACCTGTTGGATTTATGTTATACTGAGATCCTAGAGTAGATGGAGATTCATAGGCCAAGATATTGATCATGTCCTATCCTTGAAAATATACTTGTAATCATTTACCTCCTTGCAACAACTTGACATTAAAACTGCATAGGCATGAGAATCAAAATCCTCTCGAATCGATCTCAGTGATCAATCTCGACCATTGATATTTAAAAACACAAATTTGAGTTGTCGGAAGATAGCCCTGACACTTGGTGTATCGATGATTGAGGCATTGAAGATCAAGGAATAACTGTGATAAAAAATGGGCCATCTATATTACAGTGAATATGAGCCTTCCATATCGAGCCTGATTAAACCTAGGTTGTTGATATGGAGGTTGATGATCCTAAAATTCCTTGATATTTAAAATTGAAACCGATCCATCAATTTGGAACACAATCTAATTTGGGTCATTGATCTATTGAACCTTCCATTTCTTTAACTGCATCATTGTTGGGGAAATAGGGGATAACTTATGTCATGGAATGTTCAAATCATTTCACCAAAGACAACGTCCACAATGATCTCCACCATCCATATTTTTCCGAAATAAGGGGATCCACATGGTAGCCTTATATTGGTTCCATGAAGGTGTTGATGATGCATCCAGGTAGGACACGTGTCACCCACCTTTGACATATTCACTTATGCATCCGGTGGGTTCCACATGTCCACGTGGAAGCCTATGGTTGGTTCTGACAATTCTCTACTAACGGGATGACACGACACCTAGACGGGGAAGCTTAAGATCAGAGATCATATTTGGACTATTGATCAAAGGTGCACTGAAAAATATTTGGACCATTGATCGATGGTGTCTCATCAAAGTCTTTGGGGAATATTCTTCAAATAGGACTTCGACAAGGGGAATCTGAAGGAAAATATAAACTGTCGATCTAGAGCAACCAGGGGAAGTTGGATGAAGCCTGAGAGACATTGATCTAGACATTATTGAATGAAATTTGTTTCTAAGGCATAAATAATTAGGCATATGTCACCCTGGGAACGTGGAGTATTTACACCCACCCAAGATGATTCTTACATGGAAAGGGAGTGGGACACATGTCGCCCATTTTCGGTGTGTTAACCTATGTATTTGGAGATTTCTTCTTGTCCATGTGGAATTCATTGATTGAACTTGACAATGCTTCGCTAGTGAGATGACGTGACATTTAGCCAAGATGCTTGGGTACCTGGGAGAATATATGGACCATTGACCAGTATTACTCGAAAAAGGTCCAAGAGTGGATCTAAACTGTCCATCATAGGTGCCTCTTCAAAGTGTTGTAGGATTGGTTTCGAAAGAGACTCCAAATAAGTTACTATGACAGTTGTTGATCCATCAAAGAAACTAGGAATGCTCGAGAATCGTCGATATTTCTTGACCAAAAACCCAAAAAATGGATAAAGAAAAATTCTTCATGTTGACGCTAGCCTGGACACGTGGCAAATTTTTGTTGGCCCACATTGGTGCTGATGTAGCAGGGGAACATGACATGTGTCTCCCATTTTTTATATACTTCATGGTGATTTTTGTGGGTTCCACTTGTCCATGCAACAAATCGAGTTTAGTTCTAATAGTTATGTGTTGGCATGCAGTGTTGTCATCTCCTTTGTATTTACCCGATGATTATGTCGTCATTGGCATTGTGAAAACTTGTGTCAGGAGATTTGATTTGAGCTTTGTGGACGAAAATATACATATTGATCTCCTCCATTGATATTTAATCGATGCTAGAAGAGTCGTCGATCTATGCTCACCCAAAATCCACAATTGGATAAGGAATTGACAAGGTCATGTTGACATTACCCTCGACATGTGGCATGTTTTCATTGGTCCATGATGGCGTTGAGGTGGTAGGGTGATGAGACATGTGTCACCTAGTTTTGATATATTTACCTAAGCGTCTGGCGAGTTCCACACGTCCACGTGTGTTGTGAGAAATTTCACCCTACGGACAGGTTGAAATCCACTTTGGACCAAGATCCCTTCTTTGTTCCAAAGAGAGAAGAAAAAAAATGGGCACTAACCTCCCTTTAGACCTATCTTGACTAATATAAATGAGAAGGAAGATAATGTGGTGTACCCTTTTATGATGGTCATCCTCACTGCTCCAACCTCTAACCTTGATCTCCAAGATCCTAGGTGCAACACAATACATGCAATGGACAACAAGGAATCTCCTTCTTCTACTCTGTGTGCATAAAAAATATATATCTATATATGCTGTCTAAAACAACAATAAACAAGAATATGTTTGAACACATGAACTTGAAGGGAATAGGACAAGTTTGTATTAATGGAAAGACAATAAAGAAAACACTTACAAATCACCTTTGAAATTACAAAAAATTATCCAAGCTCTCCATCAAGGCCTTGCATGAATATCTTGAGATCAGAATGATGATACTTCAATGGTTTCCTCCCTCTTTCACCATGGAAATTCCCTCAATATATAGAATTGAGAGGCTTAACCACCATGATATATTTTTGAAATGGTTGAAGATTTACTCCATAAGTTGGGATTTGGCTTCTTGAGGTTTCCTAGGATGGAGCCAAGTAGGGAGACTCCAATGCTTGACCCAAACAAACTTGAATCACCTCAGATCTATAGCTTATAAAAAGGTGGGATAGTTACAACCTCGTTTGACCACATCAACACTCACTCATAACTGAAAACAAAGTGTTGGAAACACTCCCTAAGCATGTGAAGGGGAGTTTTTGTAATGGTTCAATGCTTCCTATACATGGGCATGGGAGTGTTGACCTTCAAAACCCTCCAAAAATGGTGAAAATTCCAAGGAAAAGGCATGTTTCTGGCTTTCAAATGATGGGTTTCTTCATCCAAAATGACTTAGGGATTATGAAAAATGTTCTTTCATGGTGTGAATGGGTTGTGACACTTAGTAAAGAACATGAAATAGTTAGTAAGGTGCATACAAAACTTGACTAAATGCATAAGACACTTAGTAAGGTGAATATAACACTTTACGACACTTGCGACACTTAGGTGTAAATATGTGCGACACTTAAGTGTGACATTTTGGTGTGTAACACCATGGCCTCTACACAAGGCCTCTCCATGCAATAGAAACATGTGGAAAAGATCATGTAAGAATACAAAGAAATCTTCTCCTCACCCACTTGGGTACCATTGCACTGTCAGGTCAATCATTCAACTAATCTAACCCTCGGTGCACCTCTACCCAATGGGATATTCTATCACCACTCTTTGATGGAAAATTAGGAAATCAAGTGACAGATCCAAGAGTTTCTTAAAAAGGGGCACATCCGACCCAACTCCTCAACCCGCGGGAGCCCAATTGTAATCATGCAGAATAAATATGGGAATTGGCATCTCAAAATTAATTATAGGTCCCTAAACAAAATCACAGTCAGGAACTAGTACCCAATTCCCTAAATTGATGACCTTCTTGACCAACTCAAGGGAGCCAAGTTTTTTAGCAAGATTGACCTAAATTCTAGCTACCGCCAAGTCCCAATAGAGAAGACTGATGTATGGAAGACTGCTTTCAAGTCCAAATAAGGTATTTTCGAATGGATAGTCATGCCCTTTGGTTTGACAAATTCTCCAACAACTTTCATGATATTGATGGATGATATATTGCAACCTTTCACCAATTATTTTGTGGTGTTATATATGGATGATATCCTCATCTTCAACAAGAATTGGGAAGAACACTTGTAGCATATTCAAGAATCTCTCCACACTTTGTGACAACACAAGCTATATACTAGCTTGGAAAAATATTCCTTCAACATGAACAAGGTCCAATACCTAGGATAAATTGTTGATTATTATGGTATGCATGTGGATCCATCGAATATTCAAGTCATTTGTGACTAGCCAGCCCCAACCACACTGACCGAGCTTCGAAGTTTCTTAGGAATTTCAAAATTATATCACATGTTCATGTTGGGATTCTCCCATATTGCATGGGCCCTTAGAAAAGTGACCAAGGGTGGTGGCAAGGAAAATTTTGTGTGGGGGAAGTCACAACAACAGTCATTCAATGATCTCTAAAATCACTTGTGCTCAAATTGACCAATACTCTCCTTACCTGATTTGTAAAAACCTTTTGATATTGAGACCGATGCCTCAGACTATGTCATGGGTGAAGTTCTCACTCAACACAGTCATCCAGTGGAATATCATATTGAGACACTATCATATGTTTTCCATAAGTACCCCACCTATGACAAAGAAATGTATTCCATTGTACAATCCTAGTGACAATGGAAGCACTATATGCTTAGGAAGGAGACAATCATCCACACTGATCACAAGCCTCTGCAATTAATGCAGACAAAACGAAAATTCTAGAATGATTGCCATCAAAAGTGGTACACACACTTGCAGTATCTCTGTATCAACATCAAATATAAGACAGGGAACACCAATCGTGTCACTGACTTCCTCAATCGACCTCCAATTGTAGCCTTAACCATGGTGCTCCACTCCTGTGGCCATGAGACATTGGAGTGGCCCCAACTCTATAAGAGTGATCCTAACTTTTGTACCACTTACCAGATGTTGGGTATAGGAGCGAATGCCATTGACTTTCATCTTCAGGATGGACTGTTATGCCATATGGACCACCTCTATGTTCCATAAAGAGAGCATGCAAAGATGATTTGGAAGCTCACTACAGTCATATGGTAGGATATTTTGGCATGGAAAAGACCATGACAATACTACAAAATCATTTCTATTGGCCAAAACTACACCAGGATGTTAACAAGTATATCAAGTCCTACATTGCCTACACCATTGCCAAACCAACCACAAAGTAGAAAGGTTTTTACATCCCTCTTCCTACTACTGAAAGGCCATGGGAATCCATATCGATGGACTACATGTTAGGCCTTCCTTCACCCAAGCAGGGAAAATACTATTTTTTTGTGGTGGTTGATCAATTTTATAAGATGGCCATCCTAACAACTTGCAAGAACATTATCACAGTGGAGGCCACCACCAAGCTCTTATTCGAATGGGTGTGAGAACACTTCAGGATACCACAAACCATTATATCGGATTTGGAAAACATGTTCCTAAGCACATTATAGTCCAGCCTCTGGTCACTGTTGGACATCAAGATCACCAAATCCACTGCCTTCCACCCCCAAACTGATGGCTAGATAGAGGTCGTCAACATAATGATCGTGCATATATTGCGCATGTACATCTCCAAACATCCACACACATGGTATGAGAGTGTCCTCTATGTTCAACATAGATACAACATATCCCTTCATAGCTTGACCTGCCATAGTCCCTTTTAGGTGGTGATGGGGTTTCAACCATTGGGTCCCATTGATTTCTCACTTCCCCTTGCATTCACATAGGAAGAATCATGCCATGCTCAATTTGAGGCCAAAAAATCCACCAATTTTATTGAATGGATTCAACACATTTGTCAATAGTTCCATGATATTTTACAGCAAGCCAATGCTAAGTATAAATAGTTCCATGATCAACATCAAGTGTCACATAAGTTTCAGGTAGGAGACAAGATTTGGTTTCATTTGCAGAAAGAGAACCTTATAGGAACCCATTGGAATATTTGTCCACTTCTCTATGGACCTTAAACCATTACCACAATTGTGGGTGACAATGATTTTGAGCTAAGTATTTACCCCTTCCTTAGCCTAGACCTAGTGTTCAATGTGGACCTCCTTCGACCATACTTCCCAACATTATTGGACACATCGAAGATTGCATAGCAGTTGAAACTGATAGAGCTCAACCTTTATTGCATGGAACAAGAAGCCATTGATCATATTAGGGACACTCAGATTAAGGGAAGTTTTCAACATAGAATCCAACTTTATCGATTTGTCAGAGCAAGGCAAGTGCTGCACCAAGGAAAGTGGCTCACCCGGGGCCAAGTTCAACAAAATTTTCCCCATCTGATGGGGGTGCTCAACGCAATGGATACCATTGATTTATAAGGGGGGAGGATTGATCTAGGTGGATATCGGTGGATACCCACCTATTCCACTCTCTCAAAGAACAATTTCCATTTTGACAGTTTGTTTATAGTTTTTTGGGTCCCAAACTCCCAAGGACTTTTTGAGGCCCTAAATAATGTTTTTTAGGCTCGACAACACCTAAAATGTAATTGAAGGAAGATTCTAGGATGAACAAAACATGTACTCCTTGGATATACCTTTTCAATGGTGTATCGAGTGTCCCATATGAATATTGTATGCAAAAGTTACTCCATCAGGATGTTGACGTATCAACTATCCCCATTGGGGCCCACAAACCTTTTGGCGTTTCATCTCTCGGGGTTAGGGTTTTGGATGTTTAGGGTTTTATCATTTACATTTTATGTTAAAAATTCCTTTGGAGCCTCGTTGTACTGATATTCTTCTGAATGGGCATAACCATCACATCTATTCTCAGAGATACACTGCCACCATTCGAGAAAATTTGTTTTAGTATGCATTTTTACAGTTTCAACAGGTTCTCTTTATTAATAGAAGTCAAGTTTTATTGTATCTCTGTGTGTTTCTTTTATATACATTTGTATTTCATTTCATTCCATTTATAAATCATGATGAACTAAAAATGATAAAGAAACTCTTAAGAAGTTCCTACTTGGAAGGTGAAATTATTAGCAGGTCGACAAACAACCGACACATCTTCTTCAAGTTGCTTGACCTTCTCATATATTCTCCCTTATCCTCTAATTTTCCTCTTTTCTTGTAGGACAATTTATCCACATGTCCATCCTCTCAATAATATTGACAAGTCTTCTTCTTTAGATTCTTTCGAGGCTCATCAATCCTCCCTTTAGTTTTCTGGTCAAGGCATTCTAGTCTGTGTATAGGGGTATCAACCTATCCTATTTCCTTATTATCTACCTTGCTCTTTACCTTGAGCAATATATCTTGATGTTTTCCACCAAGATTTCCTTCATCAAGAAATTTTTGTTTATCAATAATCAGTAATCCACATAAAGAATCATGTTGGACAGTTGGTTGTCATTGATGTCAACCCTTAGAGTGTTCGAGATACCCCAGAGTTGTGATCAAGTTTGATGGTGAGTTAGTTATCATTGATGCCAACAATATTAGTTGATGTCAACAGATGTGTTGGGTGTACTTGATGAAGTCTACATAAATCCCCGAAGGTGTGGTCATAAGGCCCAAAGTTGTTTGGGGAATAAGTGCCTTAGAAAAATATATATCTCAGTAATATTTTGGTTGCTCGGTCATCACCCAGTCAACGTATAGATGTCTAACACACCACATCCAATCACCACCCAGTCACCTACCACATGTTGCTTGGAGATTTTCCCATAAAATTTAGGATAAGATAGATAATATTAAAATAAGATGAGTAGTTCATGTTTGACATGCCACGTCCAATCACCACCTAGTCACATGCCAGTGTCGCTTGGAGATGTGCCCAAAAAACTTGGGAGAAGAGAAATAATATTAAAATAATATGAGTAGCTTGCGAGATTATGTGAATACAAATACATAAATGGCTAAGGGAATATAATAATAATGAGAAAAATGGTTAAGTATAGAGAGTAGAGTAAGAAGAGTAGTGAGGAAGGAGAGTAGAGTAGAAGAGGGAAAAAATTCTAAGTGTGAAATGAGAGTACGAGAGTAGAGTATAAAAGGGTATAGTGGAAGAGGGAAAAAATGGATAAGTATGATACGCAAATGTAAGTTCCAAGAGATTAAGAGAATTTCCAAGATGATATGTGGTTCCAATAAATTGGACATGGTTCCAAAAATTCCAAGAATTGAACATGGTTCCAATAAATTGGACACAGTTCCAATAAAAATTAGCTTTGTTGCACATGGAAAAAACACTCGTTTGGTGGTTAGACGAAGTTCATGATGAAGATGTGATTGTGGGATACAGCATGAAATTATGAGGATCCAAAAATTCCTCTTGCTAAATTTATTATTATTATTATTCCAAAGAGTAGAAAATAGATATGACCAAATTTTCAATCAACAATAGGATAGATAGACATTGAGACAGAGAAGATAAGGTAGAGCATATTGGAATAAGAAGTAGGGTGCCATAAAAAAAGTGTCATTTCACACATTATGGCATATGAGCTTAGAGATATATGCAGGTAACAACATGCCGATGATGAGGAGTGAGCATAGCACATGATTTTGAGGTTTATTTTTCTTTCATAGAGTCATGCAACCCTCCATTTTGGGGGAAATCATGGGCCCTTAGTTTATCATCGATTTCACATCCACTTTTCATGTTTTTTTATATGTTTTCCTTATAAAACTAGTTATTTCGTAAGAACTCATTTTAATGGCCAAACTAGATCATATGTACAATGCTTATTTGAATGAATATTCTTGGATTAATTTCAAGAGAATATAATGAATGTTTGATGTATTAATAATTTCTTAATTGATTTTGTGAATTAAATTGTATGGACTAATGTGGATTGGTAAGAAGAAATTTTAATTCAGCAATGGATGAGGACTTTGGAATTAATCCCGTGACCATAAAACAAGAGGGGGAACGACCCTTGAATAATTGACCATATTCAATACCCAATACATCTCAATCAAGGGATAAGGGATGAGAGATTCGAGGGAACTTGCCCTCCTCATTTATGCAGATGATGACCAAACTGCTAACACTGGGAGACACCATTCAACTCATGAAGTAGCTTGATCCCTCCAAATCTCATTGTGTTTTAAAATTTGACATAGTTGGAGGAGGGAAAACAACCTCCTAGAACTCAAATACATTGGGTAAAGGGACAATTAGGGAGAAAACCTTCAATCAATCAAGGTTTTGATTGATTAAGTTAATTAGATTTCTCTAGAACCATTTTAGTATTTATATAGACTAACCTAGTATAAGTAGGTTCCCAATGTTTCATCTTGATTTCTATTTTTTTAATAAGACACTAGTTCGAGTTATTTTCAAGGAGCATAGTTCTATACTATATTGATATGTGGCATACATTCCTGAATAGAGGAATAAATATTTAATATTGTTTCTATTTCCTTAAGTTTTTTATAGGATTACGAGATCTTCCTTGGGTAGGGCCCACTTAAGGGGAGGTTGTGGGAATCCTCATGTCATTTCCATTTTTATTTTGTTTGTGAATTCATTTATATTCCTGTAGAATATACTATTTTTTTTAATAAGTTTATATTATCAACACTTTCATTTACAATAGTACTTTTCATCTAATGCTTTATTATGATTGATTTTATTCTCCTAAATTGTAATGATCAATTATTTGGAATGTGGACCGTGTGGATCTCTATAAGTATGGTGGTTAATGTTTCATATATTTACTTATCTAAAGTACATGGATGGTGATTATTGGTTCCACTAAGCCTTTTCATTTTGTTAGCCCCTCATTTCACTAGGAAATAGTCCTACTCCTATTCAATTTATAGAAAACTATAGGAAGATATGGATGATAAAACTATTACCCTAGGCTATGTGGAGTGAAGTAGAATGAGTTTCCCATAGTTGGTCATTTATCTTATCACAACATCATTACATTTTCAAAAATATTAGACTTTTGTATTTTTGCATATACATTGCATAACACCTCGTAAGTGTGCACAATACTTGGTTGAAAATTTAGAGTTGTGGAGTTCAACATATGTTGTTGTAATTTTGTATCCCTACATTGTCCCAATAAATTTGATGCCAAACATATAATGGTAAATGTAAAGGAAGAAGGAAAGACCTATATGCTTTTCATTCCTTTGACATTCAAAATAATTCTTCACCTTTTGTAATGAATGGACATTGTTAGGATCTTTGAGTCCGGTTATTTCTCGGATGCACCTGAAGGGTGGAAATAACATTTTGAAGTATTGGTTTTAATAACTAACAATTGACAATTCCAAGGCATGCCATATTAAGGTCAATTAACTATCTAAACCTTATCAACAATTGCAAAGGCTTTTCACTTGAGTAATTTGGCAACAAACTATGGTGCAAGTACCCAAGTTTGATTTATATTTCATGCATTATGCATTACAAAAGGACATGGAATTCTACTAGAAGAACTAATTTCAAATGATACTTCTTACTAAATTGGAAAATTTCATGAATACCATGAGGTTTTCCATGTCTTCATACTTGTTGTTTGCATTGGTTTTTTGTAATGCATTTGAGAGGTTGGTTCCAACAAGAGACATTAATTTTGAAATAGATCCAATTCAATGTTAGTATCCTATCTTGTCAAGACACAAAGAACCTTTCCATTTTTATAAATGAATGATGCTTTCATTGGAAGGTCCAAGCATATGATTACTATGATGGAACCTAAGTGGTTGATCATGGATGCCTAAAACGTCCTTGTAGGGAAGGGTGAATGTTCCTATGATGAACATTATACTTACATTAGGCTATATGGGTTCAAAGGAAATCCTTACTTCCATTCAAATTTTGTACATAACCATTTATTTCTAATTGAGGTATGCATACAATATGAGAAGTGACCCATTTTGTTTTACTAGAAGAAGAAGAAACAATTCATTTATGCCCCTTTCAATGTGGGATTCACTCTTAGAGTAATTACACATTTATCCTTGCCCCTTTCAATGTGGGATTCACTCTTAGAGTAATTACACATTTATCCTAGATATCCCATTTTTTCAGTTCATTTTATTTGAAGGAGGAAGATGAGGTTAGGGTTTTTATCCCAAGGGAATATTCAAAACCCATGTTACTTCAATAGAACCTATTTTCCTAAAGTAGAGATGCAAGTAGAAGGATCCAATGTTAATGAGGAAATTGATATAGACGTTAGGGAAAATGATAGGACACGTTTTCCTATGAATACCTCTAGTGCCAATACTAAGGAACCAAACCT
Source organism: Picea sitchensis (assembly GCA_010110895.2). Lineage (NCBI taxonomy): Eukaryota > Viridiplantae > Streptophyta > Pinopsida > Pinales > Pinaceae > Picea > Picea sitchensis. The sequence continues at coordinate 145,967 of SNQJ01S0004675.1, read as the reverse complement.
CCTTGTTGATATTCATACCCTATTTAGATCAAATATGTGGTCAAATAAGAAAATACTCAAATAATAGAAGAGATATGGAGTTTCCAATGAGTGAATCCTAGAAGGAAGGATGAGAGGAAAGTTTGGAGTTAGTGGAAGAGGAGGATCCATGGTTCATTCTAGTAGAAATACCTTGGTTCCTATTGGCCCTCGACCAAGTTTTGAAGAACCTTGGTCATGTTCGACCACTTTTGGGACTTCGACAGGCTGTTCGAAGATGGAGCACCCAGGTGAAGCGGAGATTGCGAGATCTCGCCCCCTTTTGTGGGCTTGTTGGGTTTTAGGGTTTATGTAATGGGTATGGGATGTCAGCCCATTGGTTTAACCATTCTTAGGCCTCTTTTGTAATATATAAATAGGCAGCTAAGAAATGTAATAAGTAGTAGTGGATGTGTGTGGCTTAGTGCAAGTATTTGTAATCAGCTTTGTGCATACTGTGTGTTAAGACTTGGAGAGCTAAGTGAAAATGATTGTAAAAGACTTTGTGCATAGACTCTGTAGAGGCTTGGTGCTTGGACCTAAATTAGGGAAGGAGGATCTGGCGAGGTGTTTGTTGATCTCCTATCCTATGCGGAGTTGAATTTGTGTCTTTGTGCATGTAAGAAGATTGGAAGAAGCTAATAAATAAGAAGAAGAAGAGTTGGTGGACGTAGCCCCACACTGGGGTGAACCACGTATATCCTGTGTTGTGGTTTCTTTGTGTGATGTGGTTGATATGTTATTGATGTGATATATGCTTAGTTCTATAATATTTATGTATGTTAGATGCATTCGATGTGGTAGCTTAGTGCCTTATATGTGAATGAATACTAGATATAATTTGATGCTATGTGTTGAATGGTTAGATATATTTAAATCTTGATGAATATTGCGTTGTTATGTAATTAGGGTTTTTTTCCTATGATGTGAATAAGGGTCAAAGACTAATGAATGCTAATTTCTAATTGCTATGTTAAGTATTGTGATCACAGATCTGTGTCCCAGCTAGGTTGTAGACACTTGAGTCCTACAACCCCCCCTGCCTCTACCTCGGGTGAGACTTCATCTGCTTCGCAGGTGTTGTCGAAAGGGCCGATAGTTAGGGTTTTATTGGTGCATTGTTCAAATGTTGAACACCGAGTATGCCCCTATGCCAACGAATGGTTCCTTTGCCAGGACTTGAAACTATGATTGCTAGGAACTAAAGAAAAGAGAAAGCTCTATGTGTAGATATGTTGTTGTAGTGCACAGTATTCTACTTGAATTTTGAAGCTCTGTGTTAAGAAGGGAATCATATCTGAAGAAAAGAGGTAAGATCTTAAATATTTGTGCTCTGATCATAGATCTGTGTCCTAGCTAGGTTGTAGACACTTGAGTCCTACAACCCCCCCGCCTCTACCTCAGGTGAGACTTCATCTGCTTCGCAGGTGTTGCCGAAAGGGTCGGTAGTTAGGGTTTTGTTAGTGTTCTATTGAAGTGTTGAACCCTGGGTCTTCCCCTGTGCCAACAGTTCCCCCTAAGAGGCATAATTATTTTTCATCTAAGGGGGTGGCAATAAAAACATAGTTGAAGAAGGTGGTGATGGTAATGATGGGAAATATTCCGACAATTCTAATTAGGAAAATGGTCACGCCATTTCTCTATTTCCCAAGAGGAAGAGACATTCAAATAATGATAAAGGGGATCAACCTGAAACACTTGATGAAAATGTAAACAATATGGAGAAAATGACTATTTTTCTCTCGTCCTTTTCCTAACCACTTCAAATTTCATCCTTTATGCCACTTTTCATTAGGGTAGAGAAGATGAACAATATTGTGACTGCCTCTTCAAGAAGAAGGCGAAAGGACACATAGGAATTACTAGATTTTTGTATAAAATGTGATAGAAGCTCCTTGGTAAAGGGATTTTTTGGATTTTTAAGCATTGTACAGACCCAAGAATTTTTTTGAGAACATATACTTTGTTAATTAATATTGAGAATCCCTCAGGGACATCATATTATAGAATGAATTATGTGTAGAAATGGATCAGAGCTTTGAACTACTTCAAGTGAAGATAATTGTTGTTTCTATGGACTGTAAGAATGCTTGTTTGTTGTAGACTAATTCTTATACAATATTTTCCATTCTATAGTTATTGATATTTCTTTGAATATTTAAATGCCTTGAGATTTGTGGGTTATTATAGTATACATTGTTGTGATCAATAATAATCTGAATAAATACATATGTATGCACTTGTCTCCAATATTCCCCTTTTCTTCAAGCTAACTGTATAGAAGTTGTGTAAGATTTTGGTTGCATTATAACTCATTGGTTACTCTAGTGTGCTCATATATAGGATAGGTTAGCATAGATTAGTAATAGATTAGTTGTCTTTATGTACATGATATTCATCTACATATTTTTATTTGCATTCTCACCATCCATCCGCCTCATCGGTACATTGGACTGTAACCAATAAGAAAACCAAAAGACAACAATAAATGACAGTGGGGAAAAATTTCATATGAGACTCATAATTTAAATGGTGTATAGTCTAGTTTGAACTGTATACTGGGGAGTATCCCTTGATGTTGTTGAGCGAAGTTGAACCCGTCAACAAAATTGG
>SNQJ01S0004675.1:124434-135492 GCA_010110895.2 Picea sitchensis | reverse complement strand
TGAACATCATTTGCGACACTTGTGACCAACTTGTGACACTTGCGAAAGTTGCAAAGAAGGTGCTACACTTACGACAATTGAGAGGGATATGCGACACTTATCTAGCTGAGTAATTTTGACGTGTAACAATAAGTTATCTATGAAGATGTAAAGGATAATTTCAGAAGTGCTTCCAGTAGTTCTAAAATACATATTGAGACCTGGTTCTGCATACCACGACAATAACTCCACGAAACCTGTAGAATTACATGTGCTTACACAAAGCTACTTTGGAAACTACCTACGACATCTAAACTCCCTAGAAGAAAAGAAACCTGAGTAGAATGTCCCAACACAGACCCCAATTTTTATGTTAACTCCATAGAAGACTTCATTGAAAGTTATTTACAAGAAGTCACAACCCCCTTATAAAGTAAAATTGTGCATTTCCTCATTGAACTTGAAGAAGTATTTGAATGTGAACAACCAAAAACCACCATAGAACAACTAATAGGAGAAAATAGGATCCACAAAGAAGTTATACCACCATGTAGGGCCCAAGGAGCTCTCAATATGGTTGGGAAATTTCATGAAATGCTAAGGAAGTTTGATAAAATCCTGCTAAAATTCGACCTGGAAAAACATGGATCCTCAGAAGATAATGTTAGTAATTTATTTTTAGCCATACATCTTCTGGGTTTCGAACATGATGACGTATTTTGTAGGCTATTTAGTTACACTTTTTCAAGGAAAACCTTAACTTGGTATTTCAGACTACCCGCGAGATCTATTATAGACTGGGTTTGTTTTGAAAGGCTCTTTATGAGAAAATTTGGAGAAAGAAAAAAAAATGCATCTCTACATAATGAATTAGCAGCCATCAGAATGGACAAGAGGTAAAGAGTAAAATACTTTAACCAAATATTTCTTAATGTCTTAATCAAGTTTCCTCATGATGTAGCTCTCGCTCCGTCATTATCTATTTAATATTACACAGCTGGATTNCATAATGAATTAGCAGCCATCAGAATGGACAAGAGGTAAAGAGTAAAATACTTTAACCAAATATTTCTTAATGTCTTAATCAAGTTTCCTCATGATGTAGCTCTCGCTCCGTCATTATCTATTTAATATTACACAGCTGGATTAACCACCTTCATAGGGATGTTTGTAAAATGATCTAACAAAAATACATTAGCATTAAACTTTGATGAATATGAGACTGTAGAAAGAGAGTTATCTTCGTATAATCAATATTCACATTATGAAGAAAATAAGTTGGCTGGAAAGAAACCATTTCTATTAACTAAACCACCTGATAAGGAGTCAAAAGATATTGATAATGTGGTCAAAATGGTTAAAAAGTTATCCAATGAAGTTGTGGACCTTAAAAATAATGTCGGTGAAGGATCATCAAAGCCATGAACTTTCCTCCCATTATTTAAGAAACCAGAGAACGTGCCACAACCAACTAAAACCCCACACATGGCTTTCAACTTATATAGCTTCAGTAATGATAATTTGTGTTCTTATCATCAACAAAATCACCCAGAAAGAACATGCCCTCGGTGGGTCAACTCTATGACCCTAGTGATAAAATAGTTGTTAGATCAACATAGTTTGGATGATGAAAACCATGCACAAGATCCTTCTCATGGTCTTGGTGAAGCTCCACCAGAATCGGCTATGCCCTTTTGGGGCTAGTTTACAAAATCAGACGATGAGAATATTGAATAAATCCTTGTCGTAGATACACAAGTTATTAAAGTTGTCACTCCAAAACATTATAACTTACATAGTAAAGGTTCACTATCTAATCCAATTTCTTCCAAAGAAGATAACATCCCTCTTAGCAGAATAGTGCCTCCCCCTTTACTTCCAAAACAAAGTAACACGGTCCTAGAAAAAACTAATAATAAAATTGGAAAAACTATTGTAGCAAACAAAGACAAACCAAGCATGTCTAGTTCTTCTAGGAATAATGAAAAAAATGACATGACACCAGATAATGAAAACATGATTGGAGAGAAATATGAACAAGTTAAGAAAAAATCAAACTTGCGTGCCTTGAATTATAATATGATCGAGAACATGAAGAATATTAAAGCTAATATTTCCATGTTTGATATTTTCTCCCTTCCACAATAACGTGATCTCCTACATGATGCTTTCAAACCCCGTGAGACTCGGGAAGAAACTATCGCTACTACTAAAATATTAACCCTGGAAAGTGATGCACAAAAGATACACAAAGTGGAGATAGAAACAACTATAAACCCAACAAAGATAGGTTCCTTTTCTAAGTCTCAGGTACTTCTTTTTCTACTTACATATGAAAATTTTAATTTCAATGTACACAATTGTTTAGTAGATTCGGGCGCCTCTTCCAATATCATGGATTTTTCCATTTTCCAAATGATAAATGTTGTTCCACAAATGATGAGAACTAGGATAATACAATTAGATAGGATATATGTTAAGGTAAAAGGTGAACTCAAATATGTTTTAATCAGACTATAATATGATCCTAGAGTTTATCATACAATAGACATAGTTGTGGTAGACATACTGGAGAGTTATGGTTAGATCTTAAGAAGATACTGGTCATCCAAAATTCAAGGTTATTTATCTACTGATTGGTCTCATCTATGGATTCCTTATAAAGGCAAATCCATTCAAATCTATGTAAAAAGTGAAGCACACATGAAGCACACAGTCACTGAATTGGAGGGTAAGAACGAACCCATAATCTTTGCTCATTTTGTTTTGGGGAATTATTTTTTTGAAACTGATTATGGTTGTTAGGAAGTATGGAATTTTGAAATACCATCAAAATTACAATCAGGCCTCCGCCTGCGAATACATAACAACGCATGTCCAATACTAACTAACTTAGGATTTAGTTTGACTAACAAGACTAATATTCCTGACATGTGGACCATTTTCTTCGACGGCTCTAAAACACAGGATGGAGTCAGAATAGGATGTGTTCTAATTAACCAAAAACAAGTAAAAATGATCATATCATGTCATTTAGAGTTTGAATGCACCAATAACACCACTGAATATGAAGCCTTAGTTTAGGGCCTTAAAAAATCCATCAATCTTCAGGTAAAATATCTTAAAGTGTTTGGTGATTCTAAGATCATTGTTCAAAAGGTAAGAAACATTATTCATTTCATGTATCTACATGTAAAGGATTACCATCAAGAGGTATGGAATATTATTTATTCATTTGATGCATTTAATATTAATTCTATACCTCATGATCAAAATATAGATGAAAATATTTTTTCCAATGCAACATCTAGGTTTATGCCTCATGATGATGGTTTTTTGATTGAAATGATGTTTACGCCATTTGTACCAGACAATGTCATGAGTTGGAGAGTGTTTGACAATCATTCTCAGATCATCAACTTTCTTGCTAGTTAGGACACATTCCAAGATTTAGTGATTCATGATGTGGTACATCAACAAGAGTTGCAAAGTTATGGAGAGGAAACGAACAAAGTAAAGACAAATATTGTTTTGAAGAAAGTTTTGACTCTTGAAAAATTATTTGATTTAAAATCCAAGTTCAGGAGGCTAGGGAATCTGAATACCAATAGCTCCACTATGATTCATTTCTTGGTCAATTTGGGAACATTTGAGCAGCCTAAATATGTTAACCTGGGCACCTGTTGTTCATATTCATAAAATTACACATTCACGAAATTATTCAAGAAGTATCAATATGTTTTTTCTTGGACATATGATGACTTGAAGATGTATGATACACATATTATACAACATGTGATCCCCATCAAAGAAGGGATCAAGTCATTCCAAAAGAAGCTTAGAAAGATACATCCGACTTTCGAACCTTTGATTCAAAAGGAACTCAAGATGTTATTAGATGCCCGAATGATTTTCAAAGTGAGACATTCGACTTGGGTCTCTAATATGGTGCCCATAAGAAAAAAGTCAGGAGAAATAAGAATTTGCATAGATTTATGGAATCTCAATCGTGCTTCTGACAAAGATAACTATCCATTTCCCCCAATGGAACAAATCCTACAACTCATCTCCAGATCTCAGTTATTCTCTCTATCAGATGGATTTTTAGGATACAATCAGGTTCTCGTGGCAGAACCAGACCGATTAAAAAACACTTTTCAAACTAAATGGGGAACTTATGCTTATAGAAAAATGCCCTTTTGTGTTATGAACACAGGAGGTACCTTTCAGAGGGAAATAGACATTACTTTCAAAGGATTAATTAGTCAAAGGGTGGTGGTTTACCTTCAGGACATCACCATTTATTAAAAAAAAAGAGAGAAGAACACCCAAAACATCTGAGACAAATTTTTGAACGGCATAGAAAATATAGTATTTCTCTTAATCCCAAGAAAACTATATTCGTTGTTTCAGAAGGTATTTTATTAGGACATGTTATTTCTAAAGACGAGATTTTGGTGGACCCAGAAAGAACTAAGTCCATTCTACAAATTCCTACACTTCACAGGAAGAGGTCCATGCAATCGTTCTTTGACATAATCAATTTGTAAGAAGGTATGTTCCATATTTTGCTGACATTATGAAACCATTACAAAATATTATTAAAAAGTGTGTGTAGTTCAAATGGACATCGTTGGAGAAGGAAGCAATTGAAAACATTAAAACCACTATAGCCTACGCACCATCTCTTATGAGTCCTGATTTCTCCAAAGATTTCCTAATATACATATTCACGTCTGATCACTCGTTAGCAGTGCTCATGCAAAAGGATGAATAAGGAGACAAGTTCCACATCACATTTATGAGCACTGGGTTACAAGGTGTTTAACTGAATTATCCTTTAGTGGAAAATCAAGCCTTTGTTGTCCATAAATCCATCAATCATCTCAGACCTTATATCCTCAAAAATCACACTAAATTCATCGTCCCACACCTAGAAGTAACATCCATGTTTGGTAAAAAAGAACTAGTTGAAAGACGAGGGAAAAGGATGATAGCTCGACAAGAGTATGACCTCAAATTAAAGCCAGACAATATTGTGAAAGGTCAAGGCTTGTGTAAATTAGTGACACAAGGAGATGATGTTGAAGAAAAAGAGGAGGATGGTTGGCAAGATGAACCTACAATGTATATTCAACAAGTTCCATATGTCTCAACCATTGAAGGATCATGTTACAATGATCTAAATATTATCTGCAATATGGCACTACTCTGGACCATCTCAATGCTAAGAAAAAAAGAGTGCTACAGATTAAATATTTACAGTATCAGTTTTTACATGGTATCTGATTCAAAAATAATTATGACGGAGTGTTACTCAGATGCCTCGAAATATAGGATGTTGATAATTTCCTGAAATATATGCACAATGGATCGACTAATGGTTATTTTTCAGGACACACAATGACCCACAAAGTGCTGAGAGGGCGATACTACTGGCCCACACTCTTCAAGGATGATCATGCATACTCAAGGAGCTGTAAATCATGCTAGCAAGTTGCAGGAATGGAACGCAAAGCTACTCTTCCTCTCCAACATGTAGCAGTAGAAGAACCCTTCACGCAATGGGGCCTAGATATCATTGGTGAGATAAATCCTCATTCATCCAAGAAACACATGTATATTCTGACTACTATTGATTATTTCACACATTGGATTGAAGAAATACATATATTCAAAGTGAATGAGGAAGTAGTAATAAATATTATAGAGCAACATATTGTCATGGGGTTTGGAATTCCTAACTCTCTAGGGTTTTATAATGCCACTTACTTCTCATCCTTGAAATTATCTGAGTATGTATTGGAAAAGGGGATTATTTTAAAATACTCAGGAAATTACTATCCCCAAGGAAATGTATTAGAATAATATACAAAAAATAACATCATTTGTATCCTTAAATGAATTGTAGTTGATCACGAGAGAAATTGGCACAATGCGTTACAAAATTCTCTTTGGGTGGATCGTGTCACTCCAAAAAATTCTATTGGAACTTCACCTTACTTTCTTGTGTATGGGAAAGAAGTTTTTTTTAACTTTGAACATCTACCTACCTTCCCTCCAACTTACACATCAGTCTCAAGGCAAAGAATTCCCTATCATCCAAAGTCGTATTGATACCTTGTTTAACTTGGAGAAAATATGCGACAAAACTAAAAGCAATTTTGAAGCTCACAAACATAGAGTAAAATGTTGGTTTGATAAGAAGTCTACAGGTGAGAAAGAGTTCCAAGTTGGGGAATTAGTTATGAAATGGGACAAGCACACAAAGATAATGGGAAAAATTCAAAATTCCAACAACTTTGGCTTGGTCCCTACTTCATTAAAGAAAACATTGGTGTTATCGGACTAATCGGTAGGTGCAGACACTAACAGATATCCCTAGATCCACCTAGATCTAGAACAAAACAGGACAGGACATGACTATTTCCCTAAGTTATGACCATTGAATTAACTAGTAGGGAGGAACAAGTAACATACCTTTGTATCGCTTCCTAGGGTATCTGTTGCTCTCTCTTCACTCTAGTGCTCTCGTGAGGTCACCCACTTAACTCCGGTGCTCTCGTGAGGTCAAAACCAAGACAACACAAACCAACCAAAGTGAAGATTATGAGTCTAATAGTCAACTTATGTGTATGATCAAGGAATTACACAATAAAGTAAGAATGACTCTTATGGGAAAAGGACATGCCACCGTATCATATTAATCGAAAAGTAGAATATACAACCTAATCGCTTTGATGTCGCAAGCTTCCTCTCGGTGGCTCTTGGCTCCAACACAAACAATTGCTCAATCCTTGTATGAATAAGATCCAATTCCTCCTGATAGACTCTGCTAGAGTCTCCAAGCTCCCCGCTCAAGCTAGGCTCTTCACACAATTCTTCACCCACTCCAATTAATCTTGCTTTAACCTTTTCCATGAGAATCCCATAAATATATATGAGAGGATGATTGTTACTTGATAAGAATGATCCCCCAATATCGTGGAAACCAATACAAGGATAACCATTTGAATGTAAACTCCATTCTTCTAGAAGATTCCCTTCTCTAGAAACATCGAGATCTCATCTTTTCCAAACTTGAGAACCGTAAGTTCACACCCTAGCTATATAGTTACAAGCGTGAGTAGTCCGCGACTTAGCCGAAGGCGCTCTCTATGAGAATGTAATACCGCACTCTAGGATATGAGCAACCTGCGAACTCTCTTCAAAAAGTATGTTTTCTGCGAAGAGATGAATGCCACTTTTCGTGAGAAAGTTCTTATTAGGAGCCCTCGAAAGTATCCATCATCAATACATCATCAATATGACCACAAAATTATGGTAATAGAATGCCCCCCAAAGTATGAGGTCGAAATCAATGACAACCTAAATACTTTTGTAAATTGCATGTGTGTGTATGTCGGAAACCAGGAGCCATTCTTAATCGAAACCTACTTAACATCCAAGCATCTGTTGAATATCATATATATCAATTTCCGAGGTAGGCATTCCCATACCGTATCACGATGGATGACCTTATAAACATAGGTCATGGCCACCACTCATACATTAACGTGGATCCATGCCTTCAAAATATAACATAGCCACCGTGAATACACCGTGGATCTATGCTGGTGAAAAATTCAAATTGAGACGCATATACACGGTGACATAAAGTGGATCTATGTGTAATATACATATTCCATTGCAACCTCGACAAAGAGATGATATCCATGGTCTTCAATCCCATCACCCAAAAGTACTCTAATCTAACCATGTGATTACATGTGTGTCAAGTCGAACATGGCGTAAACCACTTGATTACCATTGATGAAACCGCTAACAAGCGAGGGAAATCACCACATTAATGTCAATGACCCCAGGTACACTAGTACAATCCATATCGAATGTGAATGAATGAGTTGAGGCCGAACATCCGCGGAAATCTTTCCATCGAGGTCAATGATGTAAACCCACCATCTAAAACGAGGAAACTTGCCATTGAGGTACGCAAGTTCCAAGGTACCAAAGAGTTTCTAAGTCTTGTTTTCAGATAATGAGCTGGATTCGATGGAAAAAAACTCGCCATAGGAGGTCCTTTATGTATCCCTCATCAATGACATAAAATGAGTAATAGATTTTGAAAGAAGAACAACGTATGATGTAAGTTGGATCCGACAATGTGGAAGGCCAACACGGAGAGAATGGACAACTGCAGATGGCTGACTCAATAGAGGTTTCAGATGAACTTCTCTTGAACATATGAATGACATGATTGATGATTTGGTAGCATTGACTCAGAGACGACGCAGGGTATGACCTTGTAGCAAATCAAATGAGAGACAAATGGATTTCCCAAACCGGCTTCAAATAATGAGTAGGGGGGTGTCATGTTCAAGAGAGACACTTACTGCCAATTAATATGAATACGAAAACACATCCCTTTCCCAAATTTTCCCCCACCATTTCTGGCGAGTAGCTCTTTATTTTCACGCAAGCTTGAGGAGGATAACATATGCTTGTTGATATAAGCCCATCCTTCGGATGAGTCCTTCGGAGTATGTTTAACGAACCCTAGGAAGGAGTGGTTCGGTCCCATTACGGATCTGTCGATGTTTGTTTAATGAGTCCAAAGATAGAAAACTCGAAGTTTTTTCATGATTATAGAGTCTGGAAAAACACTTTAAAAGAGAACTCTCTCAGTTCCTTTTTCATAAAATAGTGTGATGAGACCGAAAAAGAGATAAATTATTGCTCAATAGACGCTTTCTTCAAATACTTTAACGAGCGTGAAAATAGAAAGGTCGCTCGACAATCATTTCATGTTTAGAGAGTCTGAAAAGAGCTTAAAGGAGGCTCTAGGGGGGTTCCTTTTTCGTATACCCTTGTTGAGCCCGAAAAAGTGATAAAAGTGTGCTCGATTGCATTCTCATGTATTTTTGAGCATGATAACGAACAAAGACTAAGCTCAAAGTTTTGTGCAAAAACCATAAAAAACAATCGAAACATGCAATGAAGAAGAAAAATATATATGCATCCCTGTGTCTGAACATCAAAGTTGTTACGCCTACAAAATTCGTACTCAAAAGGGCATTAGGCATTAGGTTTTAATAAATAAACAATTTATAAAATCCAAACAAATGGTAAAAGTAAATATAAAAGTGGTAAAAGTCCTTTTTACCATAACCATTTTGACTTTACCACTATTTGAGCCCAAAACCCCCTCTTTTACCCTTGAACTTCAACATTTAATTGCGGGAGATATGAGCATCCATTCGATGAACTGTTTGCAGAAGTGAGGTAGGCTCTTTGTCCTCTACCTTTTCATGGTTTACTTTTTCATTTTCATTGGAAAAAAACAAAGTTTTGAGTTTGTTTTGGGGGTTTTAGTCGCGCTCATCCATTCTCGCAGGCCAGCCACACGGGACCTGTGAGAATGGGTCATTCTCACAGGTGAGCCCAAAGGCACCTGCGAGAACCTCGCACTGTGCCTAAAGGGAACCTGCGAGAACCTCGCACTGTGCCTAAAGGGCACCTGTGAGAACTGCAAAGTTTAATTTTTTTTTAAAGTTTTGCTCAATGAAAATATACCAAGTGTTGAATAGAGTTACTAATCTTCTTCTTATGTTTCTTATGCAGGTGTTTGTCCATCACCATGGTTTTGGAATGGTGTGAAAGGGAGCACGAAGAAGATAATGCCATTGCCAAAAATCATCCAGCCACCATTGCCACTTTACGAGACTGTGGTCTTCTGAAGTTCTTTCGTATCTCAGGCATGAGGGCCCAAGTCAAGTTATTGGAGTACCTTATGCATATGTGGGATCCCGATCAGAAAGTATTCCATGTAGGGGTACACACATTGTCCTTGGATATTGAGGACATTTACTTCTTGACAGGACTGTCACGGCGTGGGTACCACGTGAGCCTGACTGGTAGCAGAGGTGGTGGGATGCCTATGAGTGAGTATTATCGCTTGCACTGTGTTCCAGAGGCAGAGAGGAGCAAAGGGAAAGTAGCTATTTGGGGAGTGTGGGATTTGACCCTACGCACTATGTTTTTCATCATTGCTCGTATGGCTGGGAGCTTCGCTCCTCACATGGCTCTCCAGAGCTACTTTCAGTATGCCATAGAGTGTATTGAGCCTCAGGTTTTTAACTGGGCAGACGGAGTGCTTCGTAGCATGAAGAGGCAGTTGACCAAATGCAGGCGAGGCAACCTGAAGCAATTCGGGTACGGGTCTTTATTAGTGTTCTTCTTCCATGAGAGGGTTCCCTTGCTGAGGCTGCAAGTTGAGTGGGATTTATCAGCTCCAACAGATCCAAGAATGCTGAGATGGTGTCAGCTCATGGCCCGACACGTAGCTGGACCAATTATCAAATATGATGATACCTTCTTCGACTGGTTGTGACCACATATGCTGATGGTCGATGATTATGCTTATGCCAGGTTGGATTTTCAAGGAGATTCAGAGTTGGTTTTTCCTGAAGGTGCTTAGTGGGGGGAACTTGGTAAGAAGTACATAATTTTTTTTTTTTAATGTTTTTGTGAATTTTATCATATGCAAATTTTTTTATATGTTCGTTCAGGGACTAAATACAAAATTATTTTTTGATGACATAGATATGGGACCTTACCGACCTCCTGGTACTTCTCCTATTCAATGACGAGGAGAGGTGGTGCCAGTTCCATGATGGGACGCCAAAGATTATGAAGCATTGGAACAAAACCTAGAGGGTTTGACAACAGATATTCCGGACATGCCTCTTGGAGAGGTTCCACGATGTTATCAGTGTCATACAGTAGGAGTGTCAGAGTCCATTGGTCTACTGCTTCATAAGGTTTCTTGGGTAGTCATGTGTTACCATGAATGTCATCCATGACGTCACTTTGTAGAAGCTATGAGCTTCAGATTTTCAAATTTTGGTACTTGGACATAACTCTTTTGTAAAAACATTTTTTATCGTTATATATACATATGGCTTCTACCGGTTTATCTTATGTTGTGTGAAAATTGATGTGATTGATTTATAAATGATCCAAATGTCCGTCTAATACATAGTTAGCCAATGCATCAGTTAATGTATTTAGACATCTAGG
>SNQJ01S0004675.1:93000-107424 GCA_010110895.2 Picea sitchensis | reverse complement strand
ATAGAGGTACACATGCATACCATGATGTATGGTTGATTGACTTAGGTGTGTCATACCATATGACTCCTCACAAGGAGTGGTTCTCTGAATATGAAAAATATGATGGTGGTGATGTATTCCTAGGAGATGACTCGATAGCCAGAATCATGGGACATGGAAGGGTTAATTTGCTGCTAAAATATGGAAGGATTATAACTCTTCCTGGGGTTCTGCACATTCTAAAACTAGCCAGGAGCCTAATATCTGTAAGCAAGTTGGATGATGTAGGAGTGGATACTGTATTGGGAAAGGGAACTTTCAAGATGGTACGAGGGGCAATGGTGTTGATGAGGGGAGTTCGATGTGGAACTCTGTACAAGTTGTTGGGAAGAACTTATACTAATGGGTGTAATTTTTTTTTTTTCCATGAGTAGAGAGATGAAGGAGAAAAGACCAATAATGTCCCTGAAAAGAAGACCATGTTGTGGCATCAAATATTGGGGCATAATGGAGAAAAGGGCCTTCGAACACTACATGGTAAAAGTATGATTGAAGGTATGTCTAATTGCACTATGGATTTTGATTTCTGTGAACATTTCATATATGGTAAACATAAACGAGTAAGATTCCCATCTGGTGCTACAAGAGCAAAGGGGATCTTAGAGTTGATACATAGTGATGTGTTTGGACCTATTCCTATTCCATCCCTAGGTAAATCTGTGTATTATGTTTCATTCATAGATGATTTGTCAAGGAACACATGGATTTATTTTCTCAGAAAGAAATATGAGGTATTTGATAAATTTAAAGAGTTTAAGGTTCTAGTAGAAAATCATACAGAGAAGAAACTAAAGGTATTGAGAACAGATAATGGTGGATAATTCTACGGAAATCAATTCGAAGAATTTTGTAAGAAGTGTCGTATAGCAAGGAATAAGACTACTCCATACATGCCTTAGCATAATGGAGTTGCAGAAAGGATGAACATGACACTAATGGAAAAAGCAAGGAGCATGCTCAGTGATGTCGAGTTAGGATAGGAATTTTGGGCAGAGGCAGTGGGTACAACATGTTACTTGGTCAATCGATCACCTTCATCAATGTTGGATGATAAAAATCCACATGAGGTATGGACTAAAAATAAACCCTCTCTTCAACATCTTAGAGTGTTTGGTTGTGATGCGTATGTACATGTTCCAACGGAAAATAGGAGTAAGCTGGATAAAAAGGTTGAAAAGTGTATCTTTATTGGTTATAAAGATGATGTGAAAGGTTATAATATTTGGAACCCGTAAACCAAGAAGACTATTTACAATCAAGATGTTGTTTTCAAAGAGGTAAAAAATGTGTCCAAACAAGAATTCCTACCAACACAAGACGAACCTGAGAAAATAGAGTTTGAGTTGGATGATGAAAAATCTGAATCATCTAAAGAAGAGGAAGCAGAAGAAGAAAAAGAACCTCATACCCCAATATTGAGGAGATCAATGAGAGATAAAAGGAAACTAGAAAGGTATAGTCCACCTGATTTCTGTTCCAATTTTTCTTTATCTATTACTGATGATGATCCCAGAACTGTCAGGGAAGTAGTGAATTCNTATTTTATCTATTGTTGTTTCTTTTGATCTTGAAGTGGAACAGATGGATGTGAAGACAACATTCCTACATGGGGATCTAGAAGAAGAAATCTACATGAAGCAACCAGAAGGCTTTGTAGTGAAGGGAAATAAAGAGTTGGCCTGTAAGCTAAATAAGTCACTATATGGTCTTAAGCAATCACCTAGGATGTGGTACAAAAATTTTGACACATACATCCTTGGATTGGGATTTATGAGAAGCAAGGATGATCACTATGTATAGTCCAAGTAGGTTGGTAATCACTTCATTAATGTAGTGTTGTATGTTGATGACACGTTGGTATGAAATAACATGGATGCTATCAAGGAGGTGAAATCACAACAATCCTCCAAAATTTACTTGAAGGATCTCAATGTTTCCAACTTCATTCCGGGAATGGAGATTAAAAGAGATTGTACAAACAGGAAACTTAGGTTGAATCAGAAAAAATATGTTGAGACGATATTGCAGAGGTTTAATATGTATGGAAGTAAACCAGTCAAGTTTCCTATTAGTATAGGTGTAAATTTATATGCAGATCAGTGTCCCAAGACAAAGGAAGAAGAAGAGGACATGTCCCATGTTTTGTATAGTTGGCAATTTGATGTATGCAATGGTTTGTAATAGACTGACCATTGCACATGCAGTGGGAGTTTTGAGCAGGTATATGTCAAAACCAGGGAAGAAGCATTGTTCAACAGTAAAGAGGGTCTTCAGGTATCTTCATGGCACTACCAGTTATGGATTGTGCTACCAAGGAGGACTGGGTTAGACATAGTGGTGGACATACATGGTTTTGCTGATGCAGACTGGGCTGGAGATATGGATCGTAGAAGATCTACAAGTGGGTATGTGTTTAACATATTTGGAGGAGCAATCAGTTGGATGAGAAAAATAAAGGCTATAGTAGCACTCTAAACTACAGAAGTTGAATACATGGCACCCGCTCATGCAAGCAAGGAAGCAGTATGGTTACAGAGATTGTGTTCAGGTATTGGGTTGGTACAACAAGCAGTGATATTAGATTGTGACAGTCGGAGTGAAATATTCCTAGAAAATAACCCACCTTATCATTCGAAGACAAAGCATATTGATGTTCAGTATCACTTTGTGAGAGATATGGTTGAAGAAAAAAAGGTGTGGCTGGAAAAGGTTGACACTTTGAAGAATGTTGCAGATTCATTGGCAAAGTCTTTGAGCACATAAAAGTTCTATTGGTGGAGAGTAACAATGGGCATTGTTTCCCTGGATTGTTGACTATATAATCTCGCAGGCCCCTGGATGCAAAGAAAACAACCCTGTATTGTTGACTATATAATCCCACAAGCCCCTGGATGCAAAGAAAACAACAAGTGGGAGATGTTGGGTATATGTTCTATTCTTTGCATGTGTGTGTGTGGGTGTGTCAGATTCGACAATTGCGTCTGACAATCCATCTAGTAGTGTTTTTTGTGTTGTGTGCATTGGGCGCTTGCTAGGGGGGTCCCAGGGGGGCCAGGTATGGCCCACTTAGTTATGCGCAGCATTCGGGGCAGTGCCCCAAAATATTTTTTTGGGCGGTTTTTTCTTTTTTAGCGGATTTTGCTATTTTTGGAGGTTTTCTAAATTAATCCCAGATTAAGGGATTAGGGTTTTGGTATCTACAGAATACCTAAAAACATTGTATATATTTTATGGTGAATGGTGAAATTAATATAATGAAGAGTTGAAAGGTTTCCCCGGTTGAGGGTTTCTAGTATAAATATTTGTGTACTATGTGTATGAGACATTGATTAATTTTTGTTTTGTTTAAGAATCTATATGCATTGCTTTAATTCACATGTTTAACACTGACACTTCTCTCGATTGCCTTTCTATTTTCATGAAAATCCCTAACTTTAAACTAGAGGCTTTCAAAGTAACTCTCTGATGCGTTCATAAAAGTTAAAGTTATTTCCTCCACATATTTCAAAACCCCTAGAAACAATTCCTTCAATCATATCGGAGGATTTGCTTTCAACTCCTCTAATATGATCGGAGGAGTTTATTTTAAGTGATCCAAACTCCTTGATACTATGATATTTCCTTTTGTTGACATATCGAATAAGCTGGAAACAACTCTTCCAATCTCATCAGAGGAGTTGTTACTAAATCCTCTGATACAATTGGAGGAGTTGTCCTTAACCCTTATGATCTATATCAGAGAACTTATTTTCTTGACTTTTGATTTTTCCTTTTTATAATGGTTCAAATCATTTCTCCCTAAAATATCATCAAACAATTTGAGCATTGTCTACTTTTAACATGACACCTATAGAAAGCAGCTTTCTATGTCCTAATAATTTCAGTAACTCTTATAATTATCTGATCATTTATCTAAATTTCAAATAACATGCTCTAAACTTATCCTTTTTTGTAGGATCAAACATGTCACCTCGTAAGAAGATGACAAATAAAGCAATAGGGGTTGAGCCATCTAGCAACTCCCAACAAATAGTAGAGGTAAAAATTATCGAGACTATATCTGATAATACATCAGGAATTCTAAAGAAGGATGGAGAGACCTTAAAGTGGGGAGAATTTTATTATATGTTCAAGAATTCAAAATTATCTATGGAGGCAGAAGATCTAGATGAACTCCAGGCGTTCAAGAAAATATGAAAATCAGGAATTTTCAGGGTGGCGACACATCCAACAGTCTTCTCTTGTGTAGACTTCATTTCATGGATTTTAAATAACATGGACATTAATAGTGGATATGTTTGTAATGAAATAAAGGCTATATTACAACCTCTTTTGCGAGGACCCCCACCTTAATATCATCGCTCCTATTTTGATACAAGTAAGTTTCACACCTAGCAAAACCTCCCATAGCATGAAAGGAAGGATCATAGTTTTTCCCGCCCTTCCCCGAAGGAGGTTGGGAGGGATTATTTCTCCCACGCTTCCAGACTTATAGTTACTCATGTGTGAATCGGGAGATATGTTTGTAATGCAATAAAATAACCTATATCTTCATTCAGTCCCGATTATTTGGATAAATGTTATCATATTGAAGCTGGGAAAAAAATAATGGATGGTCAACTCCTCAGGTACTTGGAACTTACACCAAAATATTTATTCCCTAGATGGTACAAGGAAGATAAGCAGTTCAAGTATAGGCCCAAGAGTCAGTACCCAATGACAAATTTAAGGAGACCCTACCAGGATATGGTGTCCATGTTGTGCAGGTTATATGGGGAGTATATGCCACTCATTTCCCCCTATCCTACATGCCCCTAATTTATTTTTGTGTTGATGTGGGGGTTTCATTCAACTGAGAAGACATATTATTTAAAAATATCAAAGTTTTGATCTCTGCAGTTACACAAGAACAACTAGGAAACTTTCCTAGTTTCCATATGTCCTCATACCTCTTGGACATAATGTGTATGGCCCACAAGTACCAAAATAAGGGGTGGATTTTGTTTCCTGCCAACACCGAAATCCACATCCATTGCAAAGTACTTTGGGAGCATAAATATTGTACAAAATATCAAATAATTTTCAAACACTTCCTTACTCACTTATATGAATTTATCTTTTGCATCTCCCCAACTTGTATGACAGACAAAGCCATAACAGACATCAGAAGGATCAGGGACTAGTATTTAATGGAGCATAGTACCTATATAAGAATATATGGTGTGATGAAACCGCCCCACCTAATCTTTTTGTTTGTTCCTGACAAAATTGTGCTTCAAGAGGTAGCATATCAAAGTGTCATACATGGGGTCGATGGAATGTTATCCAGATCAAAGAAATTAATTTATCCTCCACTACCTCTATACATTGGCAACTATTTCTTTGAGAACACCAAGAGAGATCAAACAAAAGTGGACATATTACTTTCCTACCTCTTTTGAGAGGAAATATTCAAGAGGCATGACCCTAATAATATTTTCAAAGAGAAATTCATTAGCATGAGTCACCTGTATGAATACACCATTGAATTCTTGGAATAAGAGGAGGTGCATAAAAATTCCATAACTTATGATGAAGTTATTTTCCATAGGTGTGGCCAGCCAAAAGGAAGGATCACTGAAGAAGAAGCAAAAAGAGAGTCGGCCAAAAAAGGGGAAGAACAAGATGAAGCTGAGAGATATTTCCCCATATATGTCTCAACTCATTCAGGTTTCACTGAAGAGGAGAAACAAGAACCAACAGATAAGAATAGAAGAGACAAAGAGAAGGTACTGAAAAATAAGAATGACACTAAAAAGAAACAAAAAATCGAATCTAACAAAGAAAGTGCCAGAGCCAAAGATGAAGCAAAAGATAAAGTTGAGGCCAAATTAAAAGATGTTGTAGAAAAAGAAAATGAGATGGTAGAAGCGGCAAGAGTAGTAGTGGAATTAGCAGAGAAAGAGGCAAATGAAGAAATGGATAAATTTGTTGAAGAAGAAAGACAAATCAAGAATACAGAGAACAAAGAGGATGAAACTCACCCGATGGACTTGGATATCCCAGGAACATCCATCCCAGGTATAGGAGTAGAGACAAAGAGCAGTGGTTTAGGCCTCGGGCCCTAGGATCCTTTTCAACTAGCAGAAGTATTGGATTTGAGAAGATTCACATACGATAGTAAAATTGGTAGAATTGTGCAAGAACGAGTTAAAAATGTGTTAGTGACAGAAGGAGCCCCTATATCACTGGTTACTCAAGTCCTTATCATAAGAGATGTTAGGGAAGACCCTGTGGCAATAGCTAGGGTTGAAGCAACCATAGATAATATACAGAGGCTATGCCAACAAAATGAGGAGAAGGAGGCAAGAATCAGGGATCTAGAAGTAAGACTTCAGCAAGTAAATATCGATGAAACAAGCCTCCTCAACTTTAAGGCCAGTGTAGAGAGAGTTAGGAATTATTTGGAAGGTTCCATCATTGACATGTATGCCAATCTGCACCTCTTCCAAAATGTGGCTGCAATAGTCATTGACCAAAACAACCGGATACAAATGCAGCTGACACAATACAACACTATCCATGAAGGTATAACTGAAATTGATACTCAGATAAAGGAGAATCTTGATGCACCTCCTGAGCTATATAGACCCTCAAAATAAGAAATAAATACAGACATGTATGCATTAGATCATTGTCAACATATGGGGAAAAGAGAAGATAAAGAAGCAACCAAGGTGATGGAAATATGTTCAAGGACTCACAAAGTTGACCAGGAACTGATAAGGAGTGGTCATCTCCTAAGATTATATGAAATTGGGAAGAATTTGGTCACACAAGAATTGGTGAATGCATTCTGAGACAACACGAGTCGAAGGAAATGGATAGTTGAAGCGGAAACCTTTGTCTCCACTGATCTCATTGACCAACTATCTGCTACAACCAATGAATATTCACACCATGGTACAAGATTTCATGAAGAAATTAGAGAAGGATATGATCTCCCTTGATGGAATCATCACCATGAATGATGCAACATTGAAAAATCTAACATACAAGAGAATCGAGTCACTATATAACCAATTGGAAATTTGGACAACTTATATCCAAAGCAAAAGCTCATAGGGAAAGGACAAACCAACCTTTGTTCTCTAATCCTTTTCCTAACTGCTTCAAATTTCATCGTTTCTGCCACTTGTCATTAGGGTAGAGAAGATGAACAATTTTGTAACTGCCTCTTCAAGAAGAAGGCGAAAGGACACATATGAGTTACTAGTATTTTGTATAAAATGTGATAGAATCTCCTTCGTGAAGGGATTTTTGGGATTTTCAAGCATTGTATAGACCCAAGAATTCTTTCGAGAACACATACTTTGTTGATTTATATTGAGAATCCCTCAGGGCCAACATATTATAGAAGGAATTTTGTGTAGAAATGAATCAGATCTTTTAACTACTTCAAGTGAAGATTACTGTTGTTTCCATCGACTGTACGGATTTTTGTTTGTTATAGACTAATTCTTATACAATATTTTTCATTCTGCAGTTATTGATATTTCTTTGAATGTTTCAATGCATTGAGATTTTTGGGTTATTATAGTATACATTGTTGTGATCAAGATTAATCTGATTATATACATATGTATGCACTTCTCTCCAATATTTGTCTTTTGTTGTAGTTAAATTTATGGAAGTTGTGTAAGATTTTGGTTGCATTATAACTCATCGGTTACTCTAGTGTGATCCTAGATAGTATAGGTTAGCATAGATTAGTAATAGATCAGTTGTATTTACATACATGGATTTAATCTACATATTTTCATTTGTATTCTCACAATCCATCCGCCTCATCGATACACCAAACCGTTATCGGTAAGAAAACCAAAATAAAATAATAAATGGCAGTCAGGACAAATTCTGGATGGGACTACTCATTTAAATGGTGTATAGTCTAGTTGGGACCATATACCGGGGAGTACCCCTTGTTGTTTTCGGGAGAAGTTGAACCCATCAATAGAACAATAATTATCAAACTCCTTGATGTAGTATTTACCTCCATTGTCTGATTTGAGACACTTCAACCTTTTTCCTGTCTCATTCTCAACCAAATATTTTCATTTCTTAAAAGTGTCAAAAACATCATATTTTTTTCGAATGCAATAAACCCAAGTTTTTCTAGTTACATCATCAATAAAAGTAAAAAAATAATGAGAGCTTCCAAGAGATGATATATGAGATAGTCCTCATGCATTTGTATGCACAAGCTTTAATTTTTCACTCTTCTTTTCCTTTCCAACCATGAGAAATATGTCTTTCTTCTATTTTCCATAAACACAGTGTTCACAGAAATCCAAATCAACTTGTTTAAGATCTGCCAACAAATTCCTTTTGTGAAGTATTTTCATCCCCTTCTCACTCATGTGTCCAATCCTATGATACCACGATATTGTATCCAATCCTGTAGAAGATAAAGAGATAGAAGAGTCAGAATTACCAGTGCATAAATACAATATACCTACCTTCTCTCCTTTTTTCATTACCATTGATCCTTTAGTGACCTTCCACACCTTATCTGTAAATGTAGATATACATCCTTCACTTTCCAACTTTCTTGTTGAAATTATATTTCTTCTCATATCTAGTATATGTCTCACCTCTTTCAGTGACCATTGGTTTCCATTATTTTTATTTATTTGTACCTTACCCATTCCAATAATTTGATATGGTACATCATCATCCAAAAAAACCTTTCCAAAATCACCTTGAACATAATTTTGAAAATATTTCCTATCGGGTGTGGCATGAAATGAAGCCCCTGAATCTACTACCCAAGACTTAGTAAGTTTATCTAAAGAAACAATCAAAACATATTTTAACACATCACTTGCTACATTTGCTTCCTGATTTTTCTTCTACTGTCCATCTCTTTGTTTCTTTGGATCTCTATAGTCTTTCTTCAGATGTCCTTTCTTCCCACAATTTCAACACTCTGTCTTTCCTAGTCTAGATTTGGATCTACCCTTCCTAGATTTCCCACGGTTTCCTAGACTCTTTCTTATTTCCTTTGTCTTCCCCTATTCTCCATGGTCAATGAATTACTTGATATCTCACTTGTTATTTTCTATCGCGTTTCTTCGCTAAGGATACCACCAACAACGTCATCAAATTTCAGAGTGTTTGAACCAAAAATAGAGTTACTTATATCCATGACCAAGACCTTCCAACGTTCTGGAAATGAGCACAAGATTAGAAGATCCCTACCCTCATCATCAAAGTATACTTTTACAGAACTTAGTTGATTATTGACCGTATTGAATTCATTTAATTGATCAGTAACAGACCCATCTTCTGACATATTCATATTAAATTATCACTTCATTAGAAATACCTTGTTGGAAGCCGAGGGTTTTTCATATAGTTTATCCAATGCGTCCATCATATCCTCCATTTTTTTTTTCTTTCGAAATATTGAAATCCACCAAAGTTTCTAGGCACAGTCGTATCATTACTAGTGCCTTTCTATCAATAATATCCCATTCTTCATCCTTCATACAAGTCCTTCTAAAAATTTGGCCTTCTTCTAGTCCTCGCGTTGGTTGATGGGGGATTCCTTAATTCCCTCCTAGCGGATATCTTACTATCGACTTCAACACATCTTGCTCTAGGATAGGGATCTAGAGTCATTATTAGTACCTTGGGGATTGAAGTCATAAGTGGTGGGTTCCCTCGATATTGATAGTGGGAATACAATATTGTCCCCTGGTCGATAGATTATATCAAGTTTTCGACATCAAATCCTCTATTCAAACTTGTTAGATTGTGCTAGGTACCTTGACACCCATTATCATTCTCGATGGATTATATTGTGTTTGTTAACGGTATACATCAATGACTAGTAATCAAATGGTGTCTCATTGTGTTCGATCTCAACTCCTTTATTCTCATAGTGCATACTCGTACCATGATAGTTGATTTGAATAGCTCGAGAAAATAATAGCATAACCTCTTTTATGTTTCTTCCTAAGTTATGAAGACAATACCACTAATTACATCAATACTTGTGGAGGATCAATTGTCTAGCTCTTTTATCTAGATATCCTTCACTAATTTTGAGACATAAATACACTTTGTATCTCTTTCATGGCTATGATATTTATTTGACATGGATCCATCATGTATCTCTTTGTTGGCCATGATCATTTCTTTCTATATAAATATTTTTCATGGATACCCAATGTACTTGATTAGTGTCCATGCTTGTAATCACACCTAAGCATGGGTATGCCCACCTCGGGAATTGAGCATTTTGACTTGTTTATGTTGTTGGTTGTTGTCCTTAAATTGGATTCTTGTGATTTTCACCCTGACTTACTACTCTTTTAAGACATATAATGTATTTTATCCATCATTTTCTCTTCTGAACTCACACATTAGGGGGGCATTTGTTATACCATCAATTGTGACCATTGAAGCATTGATGCTCTTATTGGCCTAGTCCCTATACTATTTGCATAAAAATCTTCCTCGTACCTCCTTGTGATCTTCTGAAACATAGTTTTTTGGAACTTGTGTGTGCCCTAATAGTTATGCAACACACATATATGTGGGATTCTCCAAGGAAAGTCACATACATGTTAATAAATTCTTAATATGTGTGTGTGTGTGTGTCTTCTAAAAAACAGTTTTTTGGAACTTGTGTGTTCCTTGATAGTTATGCAACACACGTATATGTGGGTTTCTCCAAGGAAAGTCACATACATGTTAATAAATGCTTAATACGTGTGTGTGTGTGTGTGTGTGTGTGTGTGTGTGCGTGCGCACGTGTGTGCTTAACTAAATGTTGAGTTACAGGTTTGGCTAGTTTCCTAAATCCTTTTACTCGTACTCAACTATCTCTAACCAATTAGAGATGACTTAAATAGAGAATTTGGTCCAAGGAGAAAGGTAACGATTCATTTCATATCAAAGAAAACATCCATTTGGATTCAACCGCTATGTTTTTAAGCCCATATACCTCCCATTTGTTTCTATTTCTTGACCTGGAAACCCTTGTTTCCAGTCTTCTTTGAGCACCTTCCAATTATGACTAGGATTTTCCCTTATACTCTCCTTAATTATGTCGATGAATCGAAGGTCAAGACCAACCTTTATAGCAGGATCTTGGGTGGAGGGACTGTTGGCCCTTGATCCAGTTTTGGAGATCCTTGGTCAAGTTTGACTTATTTTGGGACTTCGACAGGTTGTCTAAGGAAGAGCGCAAGTTGAAGCAAAGATCACAGAATCTCGACCCCTTTTTAGGGTTTTTTGGTTTTGGGCTTATGTAACGGGTATGGGGATGTCGACCCATGGGTTTACCCATGTTTAGGCCCATTTTGTAATGTATAAATAGATGTCTAGGCAATGTAAGAGGAGACAATATAGGCATCTCTGTGATGATGTGATAAGTGAAAGTGATATTTATACATGGTTTGTGCATATTGTGTGAAACTTGCAAGGCTAAGTTCAAGTGACTGTAAGATATTGTGTAAAGGATTTGTGTTGTAACCTAGCTCGGGGAAGGAGGATCTGGTGAGGGGCACACATATCTCTTGTCCTATGTAGAGTAGGACCTTATGGCTCTGTGCATGTAGATGATTGACAAAAGATAATAAATAAGACGAAGATTTGGTGGAGGTAGCCCCAGGCTAGGGGTGAACCACGTATATCCTGTGTTATAATTGTTTTGTACATTTTGATTATTTATTTGTGCCTTTGATGTGATTTATGCTTAGTGTTGTTATCTTTACGAATGTTAGAGGCATATGATATAATATCTTAGTGCTCAATAATGTGAATGAATGTCAGATCTGATCTGTTTCTTTATGCTAAGTGCTTAAATGTGTTGAATCTTGTTGAATAATGTGCTACATTGTAATTAGGGTTTATCTGCATTGTAGACAAAGGTTAAGTACTAATGAATGAAATCTGCTAAGTGTTTTGTTAGAGTATTATAATCGCGGATCTATTTCCCATCTAAGGTTGCAGACACAGGAGTCTTGCAATCACCCCTGCCTCTACCTCAGGTGAGAATTCATCTGCTTCGCAGGTGTTGCTGAAAGGGACGATAGTTAGGGTTTTTTTGGTGTGTTATTGAAGCGTTGAACCCTGGGTTTTCCCTTGTGCCAACAAATGGTTCCATTTTCGGGACCTGAAACTGTGATTGCTGGGAAGTGAGGAAAAGAAAGAAAGATTTGTGTGTAGATCTGTTGCTTTAGTGCGCAGTGTTCTACTTGATTTACAAAGTTTTGCGGAGACAGATATAAAGAAAAGAGGTAAGATCTGGAATCTTTGTGCTCTAATAGAGGTAAGATCAGTGAAATGTTTTTATTAAAAAGGTAAGATCTGAAATATTTGTGCTTTGATAAAGGTAAGATAAGTGCGAATGTTATTCCTATGCATAGAAATAACTATAACTACTCATCTTATCTTATGAGAAAATATGAGTAGATCTGATAGAATTAATGAAATATATGTTATTCCTATGCATAGAAATAATGTTTAGACTAACAAATGGATGCAGGATCCTAGGAATAATTTTCTACAGGTTAGTTACTATTATCCTAGTGTGCAGTACAAGAAAGGCTAGGGATCATTAAGAGAAAGAGAGGATTAACCCTTTGTTACAATTGTAGAATACCAGGCCATCTTGCTAAGGATTTCCCTGATAGACAACCTATTTGTCTTTGTTGTAAAGATATGGACCATGAAGTTCTGGATTTCCCTAGAGTGATTGATAAACTTGAAATAATGAATATGGAACAAGATAAACATGAGAAAGACTCAGAACTTAAGACAATGGAAGAACCCTAGAAAGGATCAGAGACTGTATGTTCAAAAATAAAAGAAACCCAGAATGACCACAGAGATATCAACTTATCAGAGATATTCAAAGAGAAAGAGTGCATCGAAACAAGAATAGGATTTGTTGGCAAATTTTTAACAGGTAGCATATGCTTGTCATTGATGGCAAGTACAACAATGAAGATGGCAGGATCAGAGTGAGCATGTGAAGACTCTGTAGAGGCACAAAAGTCCAAGAATCCCTTGGGGATTTCGGAAGTGTAAGCATCAGGAGGAACAACGTCGAGGAGAACGCGTGAAGCAAAGATCAAGATACAGGAGTTCGCAGAGGAGAAGGAAGACAAAGGTCGAGGCCTTTGAGAACTTGTAATTCTCCCAAGGTTGGGAGGAAAGTGTGCAAATCTCAGGAGGGAGCACAGCCACCATCAGATCGGCTGAAGAAGAAGATCTGGACCGTTGGTTTCTAAGTCCAGGAGGAGCTTAGGAGAAGTCTACAGAAGGGAGAGATCGATAGCCGTTGGATCTCATTCAGAAATCCCGTCAGCCGTTAGATCGGACATGAGCTGCATGAGGTTTACCATCAGGAAAAGCCAAGGTGAAATCCCTAAAGGAGGGTTGACTCATCGGGGTTTCACATATCGGGAATCCCATGAGCCAATGCATTGCGGCATTGAAAATCTTGAAACCCTGACGAGTAGTAAGACTACGGTCATGGGGATAACGGTCACATGGGCCAAGAGCCTAACCAGGAGAGCTAGTGCGTAAAGAGCGCATTGGGATTCGAGGGATCGTGAATCCTGAGGACATACATGTTTCGACATTGGAAAGTACGAAACCTCAATGAGGAGGTTTGGTTGCGGTCATATAGGGGGAGGTCACATGGACCACGAGATTAGCCGGAGGGCTAATTGAAGTTAGAGGCGTCAGATCTGAGCGCAGGGTCCGACCACGGTTGGATCGAGGAAAACTTGCATGACCTTTAAAAGTGCAAGGAGTAGAGGGCTCACAAATCCTGGAAGTAGGAGGACCGTCCATATCAGGGGGTTATGTGGACTGTTGATCTGACTCCCTGTCGGGGTTTCGAGGATCGAGTGTTGGAGATGTCAAAGAATATTGACATCAAGAATCCCGAAATCGCGATGAGTGAAATCCCGACTGAATCTGAACCGTTAGATCAAGATGTGATCTAGACCGTTGACTCAACTCACGTCAGCAGACCAAGTCAGCTAGGAACACGTGGCACAACCAGGTAATGACAAGTGTCAGACTGATTCAAAATTTTAGGAACATGTAAGTCACGAATCAAAGTGACACGTGGCATTATTCAACACATGTCAATCCATGTGTGACATCAGCAGATGGACACCACGTCGAATTTTCGAGGATCGTGTTTTGGAAATGTCAAAGAAACATTGCAACCATAATCACGATTCCTCGATATGCAAAATCGCGACTTAAATCACAGTCATTGAATCAAGATCAAATCCGGACCATTGATTCCAATCAATGGAGAAGCATCGGGGATCGAGAGTTGGACATGTCAAAGATTATTGACATCAGGAATCC
>SNQJ01S0004675.1:72346-92990 GCA_010110895.2 Picea sitchensis | reverse complement strand
CCTTCGTACCCTTAAAGAGAACTTGGTCATGGCACATAATATAATGAAGTAGCAAGCAGATCAAGGTCACTCTGAACGTCAATTTACAGAAGGGGATCAGGTGTTTCTGATACTGCAACCATATAAGAAAACTTCCCTCAAGGTCGAGCATTGTCATAAGATAGCACCCAAATTTTATGGCCCTTACACAGTTCTCAAGCATGTGGGACAAGTCACATATAAGTTATCTCTGCCCAGTCAGTGGAAGCTACATCCTGTTTTTCATGTTTCATGCTTGAAGAAGGTGATTGGAACTAGGTGCCAAATTCAAACCAACCTTCCAGAGTTAGCTGAAGAAGGATCCATTTGGCTACAGCCAGAAGTAGTTTTGGACCAGCGTGAGCGTTGCCTATGTCAGAGAACCATCAAGGAAGTGCTAGCACAGTGGAAATATATGACTCCAACAGATGCCACTTGGGAACTAGCTACCATTCTGCAGCAGTTTCCACATCTCAAACCTTGAGGACAAAGTTGTTTTTAATGGGGCGGACATGTTAAGGTCCTAACTAGCACATAGGTAGATCAATGTATTCAGATGTAATAAAGGTCAATATTAATAAGGCCTTTCAATAAAATGGAATAAGGTGGATGTAAGAAGACCTAATAGAAGCTTTCGCTTCTAGAAGGATCTTCCTCTAGATGCTTCTCTTAATAGACATATTTAGTATAAATAAGGGTTGAGGGTATGAAAACCATAGCTTGGAGATTATTGTAACAAAGTGCTACTCGATTGGAGGTTTCCCCCTCGAAGAGGCCCGTGAACATTTCTTTCTGAATCAAAGTGCTATTTCTATTGTTGTTCTTATATCATTTATGTGTTATTGTGGAGATTATGCTGGATATTTTACTATTATTCTGCCATTTCTAGCATTTTATTTTTGTTCTGCATATTTTATATATCTAGTATCTTGCACAACTTGAGACCGACACTGCTCCTTGAACTTGGTCCTGGGCTCCTATTCACCATGCACCAACTACTTCCACGTCTTCTTCTCCTCTTCAGTTCTCTCTAGGGAAATGGGAAGGGCTTGCAATTGGGGCAAAGGGGGAATGATAAAATGGGCAGAGTTTCTTTTCTCTCATGCTTCTTCCTATAATGGGACCCCAACCCCTTCTTTTATAGGCCAAAAGAGATAGTAGTGATTGGGGTGACTGGCTATGGGCGGTCAAACGGTTAAGTAACGACCCGGAAACCCATATCCCTTTGCAATTTGCATTTTTCACGATATTTTGTGAGTGTACGTGGGTTGTAGTGGGCAGTAATGGTGCAGGGTACGTACACCTTCAAAACAATGGTTTTTAGAAGAGTTGTTCAGTGATGGCTTGGCAAAGATAGCAAGTTAGATGGCATGATGCTAGGTATGCATGCTTGGTGCAATTTATGGTTATAACACTTTGGCTCTGATACCATGTAAATGTGTTGAAACTACATAGACTAGATATAGTTGGGAATTGGCATACACGGTTGTAGAGAAAATAGAAGAAAAGAGAAGCAAGAGAGAAAGAATGGAAGAATTCTCATTAACCAAAATGAATAATTAATAATTTACACATGATATACTATGTATAACTCAACCAATGCGCACTGGAGGAGAATACAATGTGCCATAGTGGTTGTCTAGAGTAATATGGACACACANGAGAGAAAGAATGGAAGAATTCTCATTAACCAAAATGAATAATTAATAATTTACACATGATATACTATGTATAACTCAACCAATGCGCACTGGAGGAGAATACAATGTGCCATAGTGGTTGTCTAGAGTAATATGGACACACACTAGCAGTTATAGGAGTAAATTGCCACCTAGTCTAGTCTCTCGAGTAGTTACGGGAGTGAACTGCCACCTAGTTGAGTTAACTAGTCTATCAATCTTTAGTTAACTAAATAAAACAGAGTGAAGTGAGGAGGAGATCAGGGAATCATGGGTAATGTGATAGTCTGGTGATGATCCAAAGCACAATGAACATTAGTTGGTGATGATCTCAATGATGCATGGTGATAATCCCAATGTATCATATAGACTCCACTTAACTAATCAAACTGAAGTGAAAAATGAAGAGAATATTGTCCCTAGAGGAATATTCTTCATAAAATATAGGAGACTGAATAATGACTAATAAACACAGGAAAAACCTTAGGAAAAAAAATATTAGGTGTGTGTGAAATAACTCCAACAAGTGTGAATGGAAGAAATGAGTAAATAATGATTTATAACTAAATTTTTATAAGAAGTGTAAAAAGAGACTCACATTGATTCACCCCCTCTCTCAGTTTGGTCAATGTGTCCAAAACTATTCAATAGAACATGATCATAAATAAGATTTGAAGGAAGAAGAAGTAGATGAAGAAGACGAGCATCCAGAAGCAGAGCAAGAAAAACATGATATTCAAGTACCTCCAAAGACACCCAATAGATGAGTGTAGAAGAATCATCCATTAGATCAAATTATTGGAAATAAAGATGTGGGAGTTGAAACTAGAAGAAGAATCCATTCACTAGAACAAAACCATATAGCACTAGTGTCTACAATTGAGCCAAGAAATTTTGAAGAAGCCAACAAAGATGAGCATTGGGTCAAGTCCATGGATGAATAGTTAGATTAGATAGAGAAGAATGACACATGGGAACTGGTTCCAATATCAAAGAACAAGAATTTCATTGGTACAAAATGGGTCTTCATGAACAAATTGAATGAGGATGGATAGGTTACTAGGAACAAATAAAGATTGGTATGCAAAGGATACTATCAAGTTGAAGGTATAGATTTTGAAGAGACGTTTTCCATGGTTTCTAGGATGGAAGCAATCAGACCAATACTAGCTTATGCATGCTCTAAGAATATTAATGTGTATCATATGGACGTGAAATCGGCATTCCTAAATGGATATCTTGAATAAGAAGTCTACATTGAGCATCTAGAAGGGTTTTAGTTATCATATAATGAAAGTTATGTTTTCATATTGAAGAACAATTTATATGGTCTCAAACAAGCCCCCAGAGCATGGTATTCAAGACAGGATAGATATTTACAGCAACAAGGGTTCAGGAAAGGAAATGAAAACATTGTTGGTTGTGGAGCCTGATTATCTTCCTGATTCAGAGGTCTTTATTTTCAGCCCTATTTATACCCCATGAATACTTTACACCTCGGAAGAATGTACACTCCTCCACATAGGGGAGTGTAGGGGGGGATTACCCTCTGTGAGGGGTCTGGGGGAAAAAGAGACCCGAGCAGTGATTTGGGGGTGAAGCTTTTCCTTGTAAATGTATATTGTAATTTCATAGTAAATATGGATTGTTCATTATAAGGTCACAGATCTGATGGTAGAAGTTATGTTAGGATTTTTTTCCCTAGAAGGCATCCCTCTTTTATGAGGGAAATGTATTGTTGTTATGTATTATTGTGAATAGTGTATTATGAGTGAGAAGACTATGAGAGAAAGAAGAGGAAGTTACAATGAGTGTGTTGTAGGTTGTATCCCTTCATTTGTTGGATAATAATAAAAGAAGGACTTGGCAATTTCTCTGGTGGACGTAGCCCACACTGGGTGAACCACGTATGGTATTATCCATTGTATTGTGTATCTTCTATGTTTTATTTCTACATTTGTTTTATTTTATTTCTCCACGATCTTGTTTTTCTAACAATGGGTATTAGAGAAAAATGTAACTCGCATGAAAAGAGGGTTCTTGGTTCAAGTGGGAGCAATGGCAAAAGATGGAAAGTTTAGGGTCGAGAAATTTAAAGGCCAAAACTACTAGTTATGGAAGATGCAAATGAAATATTATTTGTATCAAAAGGATCTATTTTTACCATTGGGTGGAATAGAAAAGAGGTCGACGGCCATGAAGGATGAAGAATGGGAGGTTCTTGATAGAAAGGCACTAGGAACAATACAGTTGAGTCTGGAAGCATCGATGGCTTTCAATATTTCGAAAGAAAAGACAAAGAAAGAGATGATGGAAACATTGGATAAATTGTATGAAAAACCATCAACATCCAATAAGGTATTTATAATAAAGAGATTATTTAATATGAAGATTTCAAAAGGTGGGTTTGTTGCAGATCATTTAAATGAATTTAATATGGTTACTAATCAACTAAGTTCTGTAAAAGTGGACCTTGATGATGAGTTCAAGGCTCTTCTAATATTGTGTTCATTGCCAGAAAGATGGAACATCTTGGTAAAGGTTGTAAGTAACTCTGTCTCTGGTTCAAAAACTTTAAAATTTGATGATGTTGTTGGTGTTATCCTTAGTGAGAAAATGTGATGGAAAAGCACAGGTGAGACATCAGGTAATGCATTAAACATGGAGAACAAGGGGAGACAAAAGGATAGAGGAAAGGGATCAGGGAACCGGGGGAATTATAGGAATGGTAGATCCAAATATATATTTGGAAATATAGAGTGTTGTAATTGTGGGAAGAAAGGGAATCTAAAGAAAGACTACAGATCTCCAAAGAAACAAAGAGATGGACAGCAGGAGAAAAATCAGGAAGCAAATGTAACAGGTGATGTGTTACAAGATGCTTTGATTCTTTCTGTAGATAATATTTATGATTCTTGGGTAGTAGATTCAGGGGCTTCATTTCATCCCACACCCCATAGGAAACATTTTCTATATTATGTTAAAGGTGATTTTGGACAGGTTCATTTGGGTGATGATGCACCATGCAAAATTGTTGGAATGGGAAATGTAAAAATAAAGCAAAGAAATGGAAACCAATGGTTTTTGAAAGAGGTAAGAAATGTTCTAGATCTAAGGAAAAAACTAATTTCAACAAGGCAGTTGGAAAGTGAAGGTTGTATATCCATATTTACAGATAAGGTGTGGATGGTCACCAAAGGATCATTGGTAATAGAAAAAGGAGAGAAGGTAGGTACATTCTATTTATGTATTGGTAATACTGACTCTTCTATCTCGTTAGCTTCTACAAGAGTGGATACAACACCGTGGAATCATAGGCTTGGACACATGAGTGAGAATGGGATGTAAATACTTCACAATAGAATTTTTTTGCCAAATCTTAAACAAATTGATTTGGATTTTTGTGAGCATTGTGTTTATGGAAAACAAAAGAGAGTCAGATTTCTCAAAGTCGGAAAAGAAAAGAAGAGTGAAAGGTTAGAGATTTTGCATACATGTGTATGGGGACCAACTCAGGTATCATCTCTTGGTGGCTCTCATTTTTATGTTACTTGTATTGATGATCCAACTAGAAAAACTTTGGTTTATTGCATTCGACAAAAATCTAATGTTTTTTATACTTTTAAGAAATGGAAAGCTTTGGTTGAGAATGAGATAGGAAAAAGGTTGAAGTGTCTCAGATCAAATAATGGAGGTGAATATTACAGCAACGAGTTTGATGATTACTATTCATACCATGGGATTTGTATAGAGAAGACAGTTCTAAGAACACCACAAGAAAATGGTGTGTCAGAAAGGATGAACATGACAGACATGAAGTGTGCAAGGAGTATGAGATTGCATGTTGGTTTTCCCTTACAGTTCTGGGAATTTGTTGTAGATATCATTGTTTACTTAATAAACAGAGGACCTTCAAGCTTTTTGGATGGTAGAAGTTCAGAGGATGCATGGATAGGTAAAAATGTAAACTATTTTTTTTGAATACTTTTGGTTGTGAATCATTTGTCCATATTGATAAAGAAAATAGAACAAAGCTTGAGGAAAAATCCAAGAAGTGTACCTTTATTGGATACGGTGTTAATGATTTTGGTTATCGCTTATGGGATTATGAAAATAACAAAATC
This sequence comes from Picea sitchensis, assembly GCA_010110895.2. NCBI lineage: Eukaryota > Viridiplantae > Streptophyta > Pinopsida > Pinales > Pinaceae > Picea > Picea sitchensis. The sequence goes on along the minus strand of SNQJ01S0004675.1, from coordinate 87,169 downwards.
ATTAGGAGTAGAGATGTCATATTCAATGATAAGTTCATGTACAAAGATCAGTTGCAGAGAAAGAAACATGAAAAAGGAAAACCAGAATACATAGTGCTTGATGAGATCACTGAAAAAGAAATTCCAAAGGTAACAAAAAAGCATAATGTACAAAAACAGGATAAGTAGGTACCTCAAACTTCTACAAGTGTTGTTAGAAGATATACTAGGTTAAGTAGACCCCCTGAACGATACTCGCATTCACTATATTATTTATTTTTGATTGATTCTGGTGAACCAGAATGTATGAAGATGCAATGTGGGTAGACACCAAAAAGAAGTGGGAGCAAGGCATGAAAGAGGAAATGGATTCCTTGGTAAATAACTAGACTTGGGACTTGGTTCAGTTTCCTGCAGGAAAAAGATCATTTCAGAATAAATGGGTTTACAATTTGAAGGAAGAGGATGGAGGGAAAAAAACGGTACAAGGCTAGACTTGTTGTAAAGGGGTTTGCACAAAATAAATGTATAGATTTTGATTAAATATTTATCTTGTTGTTAAAATGAATTCAATTAGGACTATTTTAAGTCTTGTGGTAGTAGAATATTTACATCTTGAACAGTTAGATGTAAAAACATCATTTCTCCATGGGGATTTGGAGGAAGATATTTATATGCAGCAACCACAAGGGTATGAGGTATAAGGAAAGGAGAATTTGGTATGCAGTTTGAATAAGATCTTGTATGGCCTAAATCAAGCTCTAAGGCAATGGTATTTGAAGTTTGAAAGGTTTATGATAGAACAAAGTTATAGTAGATGGCATTATGATCACTGTGTTTATTTTAAAAGGCTAGAAAATGGAAGTTATATTATCTTGCTATTGTATGTAGATGACGTGTTTGTTGCAGGGTCTAATATGAAAGATATAAATGTGCTCAAGAATAAATTAGCTAATTCATTTGCAATGAAGGATTTGGGTGCTGCAAATAAAATCCTTGGTATGAGAATAACAAGAGATAGGTAAAATCACAAATTAACATTGTCTCATGGTGAGTACATAGAGAAGGTGTTGAAGAGGTTTAGAATGCAGAATGAAAAACCAGTTAGTACACCTTTTCCAACCATTTAAAATTAACTAAGGAAATGTGTCCCAAGACACAGGAGGATTATAATACATGTCCAGGGTCCCTTATTCAACAACAATTGGTAGCTTGATGTATGCGATGGTTTGCACAAGACCAGATATTGCACATGCAGTGGGAGTTGTGAAAAGGTATATGAACAATCCAGGTAAACAACATTGGGAGGCAGTAAAGTGGATTCTCAGGTATTTGAGAGGTACTTCTACTCATGCATTATGTTTTGGAGGTTGAGACATTGTTCTACATGGATATGTTGATTCATATATGGAAAGTGATAAAGATAACAAGATCAACACCACAGGGTATGTTTTTACTATAGGTGGAACAACAGTAAGTTGGATTTTGAAACTACAAAAGGTTGTTGCACTTTCAACAACAGAAGCAGAGTATGTTGATGCTACAAAGGCTAGTAAAGAAATGATTTGGTTATAGAGGTTTATGGAGGAATTGGGAAAGAAGAAGGACAATAGCAGGTTGTACTGTGACAGTGAGAGTGCCATTCACCTTGCAAATAACTCAGCCTTCCATTCGAATACTAAGCATATACAACTCAGGTACCATTTCATACAATATGTCTTGGAAGATGGACATTTGAAGTTGGAAAATATACACACTAGCCAAAATCCTGCAGACATGTTAACAAAAGGGAGAAACTGATTTCCTGCTCAGTTTCAGTTGGTCTTCAAGCATGAACATGAAGATGAGAAATTTTCCAGGTCCAAGAAGGATCATAGTCCAGCATATACAATAGTAGTGGAGTTGTTGAGATCAGTCTCCAAGTGGGAGATTGTTGGTTCTAGAGCCTGATTATCTTCCTGATTCATAGGTATTTCTTTTCAGCCATGTTTATACCCCATGAATACTTTACACCCTGAAATAATGTACACTCCTCTACGTGGGGGAGTGTAGAGGGGGGTTACCCCCTCTGCGGGGTCTAGGGGAAAGCAGGCCCCTGGAGGAAAAATTGCCTTGTAAATGTATATTGTAATTTCATAGTAAATCTGGACCATTCATTATAAGGTCGTAGATATTACGATAGAAGTTATGTTAGGGTTTTTTTCCCTAGAAGGAAACCCTCTTTTATGAGGGAAATGTATTGCATCTATGTATTATTGTGAATATTGTATTCTGAGTGAGGAGATTGTGAGAGAAACAAGAGGAAGTTACAGTGGGTGTGATGTAGGTTGTATACCTTCATTTGTTGGATATTAATAAAGGAAGGACCTAGAAATTTCTCTGGTGGATGTATCCCACACTGGGTGAACCATGTATATCTATGTATATTCTTTGTTTTATTTCCACACTTTTTTTATTGTATTGCTTCACGATCCTTTTTTTCTAAAAAACATCAATCTCTACTTAAAGGTGGATCGAGACAGTATATTTTTTGGATGCAAGTCGATTCAGGAAGAAAGGCTATTTTTTGGAGGAGAAGCATGCAAGGAGGAAATTAAAGCTGGAAGGAAAAGTAGCATGTGTAAGAGAAGTATGTGAGGCATGCATGCAAGGAAAACCTAACGATGCTAGTGTTAGGTTTTTTGTAATGTATTGTAATGGCTAGTGAGCCAAGGATATAAATAAGTAGTACTTAGAGGAAGAAGAGAGAGGCAGAGGGAGCTAGATACCTAGGTACACATAGGAAGAGAGAGTTGTAAGAATGGTATGAGTCATTTAGCTGGTGAGCTAGGGAAGTAGTGAGTGACTCTATCCTGAGGGTTATATCGCAGGATGAGGATCCTGGTGCGATCTAGTCAGCCTCACAAGGATCGAGGAGCCTGTGGAAAATAACAAGACATAAGATTGTAAACATGTGTGGCGTGATATATTACTAAACCATAATAAAATCTTGAGATCCATATCTTTCTGAACGTAGCCTAGGAGTGGGCGAACCACGATAACACATGTGTTATGTAAATGAATGTATGCGTCTTTATGGATGATTAATTTTTTAATGTTAGATGAATGAATTAACTAGTTAGATCTGGTATTCCACATGCATGAATAGAATGACTATTATAAGTAGATGTTAGACTGAATGAACAAAGATTACAAAGTACAACCACAAATCTCCACTCATTCCTATGCTACAAACACTTGAGTATTGCAGCCATCCATAGAGTTGTCTCAGGTGAGACTGCACGGTACACTCTGTGTGTTGTGTTGCCTTCTGTTCTACCAGAGGGGTTGATAGTTTTAAATGGATTTTGTTGGGAGCTTATCAAATCTGAACCAGGGTCAATCTATGATAGTAAGGTAGAATCAGAATAACCCATAAAGAATCCTAAGTAAGACCAATAGAAGAGTAGAAGGCCAACAAATGGTTTCATTGTTGGTTGCTTGAAAGAAGATGGGATTGATTATATGATATTGGTGGGATACGTGTCAAAGGAATGTCAGACCAGATGACAAGACACTGAGAGAATGAGAATATAAAAGGGGATGTTGAGACCATGGAATCCAATGAAGTCAGAGATAGAGAGTCGGTTGAAGACAAAGGAGCTAGAGTTTGTGTATAAAGATAACAGAAACCCGAAATCGACACCGCACAAATATCTGGACAAGTACGTATTCAGTGACTTGCATGAAGTATTTTTCTGTGATTTTTTGCATGTATTACAGGAGTAGATAAAAATATTGAAAGACAAGCATCCTACAAATTGGATCAGACAGCTAGACTAGAATCCTGAAGAGATCTCGTAGTTACAACAAGTTGATAATAAGTTTACGTGTGTAGTAGATTTCTAGTTAGACAACATTGTTGCGGGATTTATCATAGAATTTGCAATAGATACAGTGAAGTATTACAGCACGGCCAAACAAGAGTTCTTGAAGGGACCTTGAGGTAGGTACATCATATCATTATATACTTCTATTAATATATTACTATATAACATAGGCATAATGACAATGGAGTCAGATAGCTAGACCTCCCTGCGTGCATGGGGGAAGGGGGGAAGCACTGACAGGAGAAGGAGAAATGGAAGGAGAATTGTATAAAGGAAAGAAGGAGGAGGCCTTGGACCCAATTATGATGAACGAAGACCAGATCAAGCGTATCATGGCAACAACTGGAAAGACGCACAGTGGAGTACCCTACCAATATAAGGTGAACACCAAGAAGAGAGTCGTAGTCGGGAGGGAAGGCTTGGCAAGTGATCAAGAGGAGGTAGAGGATCTTTGGGTTGTGGAGTAGATTGAGGAAATAGTGTGCACGACATATGAGAGGAAGATGAGAAGTCCAAGAGATGGAATAGAAGGAAGCACTCCTATCCATATTAATCTTAGTGTTGAACCCATAAACCGATGTGCGACTAATACACCAAACATAACACCACCATTTTGACAACCAAATTTTAAGAGAAAGAAGATAGTAGGAAGTACATATACACAAGGAACAACAACTGAGGGGGGCATTTCAGGAAGCATTAGTCAAGTATATACACCGTGTGGAGGTAGTAGTTCAACATTCAGGATGGTAGGACATGATCCCACCATCAGGTTACTAGAATTCAAAGGTGAGGTGTCGGAGGACCCGTAGAAGCACCTGTTTAACTATGAAAATATATGGGAAGAAAACCAAATCACAGATGAGGATACTAAACTTGCATAGTTAGTTATCATGTTAAGAGATCACGAACTGGATTGGTACATGAGTTTAGCTGCAAACTGTCCCCCAGGGACAATCAGAATGGTTGGAGATATCAAGAAGTTGTTGATAAATGAATTCCATAAGCCTAGTTCAGAGGATCAATACATGAACGAGATGATAGAGATTAGACAAAATCCAGGAGAATATGTATGGGAGATTGACCATATATTCAAATGATTGAAGGGAAAGATAAAATATGTCATGACAGATATGCAACATAGGCATATGTTCATCAATTCACTGCTACCACACTTGAAATATTCGTTGCAACAACAGAAGTTTCATACATCGGAAGAGGCTCTACAGGAATCCCTACAACTGGAAGAGAACCAATATCAGAAAATAGATCCAACCATAGAGGATCTGAAGAACTTAACATTCCAGCTAAACCAAAACAAAAGTAAGGACAAAAGAGAAGTCGTTTGGTGTACCACATGTAGGACAGAAGGACACCATAAAAACGAATATCCAACATTCATGCAGTACATGGAAACAAGAATGCTTAACCCATTTCCAATAGGAGGAATATGGTGTGATATCTGTAAGAAATAGGTACATGATCCATACCACTACCCACTGATGCATAAGTACCAAATAGTATCGAATAGCTCATATTGCAACTTTTGCAAGTCAGTAGGCCATGATGAAAAAGATTATAGAACCATGGACCTCATGAGGGAAAGAACATAAAATGTGTACAAGGTACAAGAATAAATGATGACCGGACAAGATGAACCACAATTCAACCAAGTACCATCCCCGTATAACACTGTGCAACAGCAATATAACACTACACAACAACAATATAAGACTGCGCAGCCCCAGTACAATACCATGCAACCACACTATAATCCTGCGCAGTATAACTAGGATCCTTTATTTAATGTGCCACGAGGGGATCGAGCTAGCTACAGAGGTGGAGGAAGAGTAAGAGGAGGCTTTGGAAGAGGCATAGGACCTGTGGTATGCCACAACTATCAACAGCTAGGACACTATGGTAGAGAATGTCCACGTTCACCAGTGACCTGTATGTATTGTCGCGCATCAGATCATGACATGAAAGAATGTCTGACACTATTAGGGAAGATCCAAGAGAAGAGAAACCAAAACAATCAGAATGTTTAGTGGATTTTGGTATAAGCGAGGGTTGAAGGAAGAAACATCAGCATAGTTACGCGGGGAAGAGCTAAAACAGGAAACGACGTAGTACAACAAGAGACAGCACAACACCAATGGGTGAAAAAGAATGTTGAACCAAAGAAGCAGTTTGATACATAGAACGAAAAGGAGATATTCAAGAAAGATATAAAAGAATTTATGAAGCCAAACATTGCATCGACATCAACTGTGCAGTATAATAAGGAAGTACCAGCGTACGAGATGCCTCCATCACTGTCTCACACCGAAGAAACACAACCACTAGGACAAGTAAGTGCGATTAAGGGTTTTTTGAAATCATGTGTTAAACTACTAAATGATCCATACTATGTTAAAGTATTAAAAAATATTATAGAAGGATGTACCATAGAGGCAAAAGGAAAGCTAGAAAACAGTCAATCATATGCATACCAGAAGAAGAATAAACAAAGAATTCATATTGAACACGAACATTGGAGATTTCAACATGGGAGATATTATACTGGATTTAGGATCTGAAGTAAATGTGATACCCAATAAGACATGGCAATGTATGGGAGAAACTGCACTAGGATATTCACCTGTTCAACTGAATGTAGCAAATCAACATAGATTTCTACCAATTGGAAGACTAAAATGGGTAATAGTAGATCTGGATGGAGTGTTCACTAAAGCCAACTTTGAAGTAATCAAGATAGAGAATGGCACAACACCGTATCCAACATTTCTTGTCTTGGATTTGGAGTTTGACAATTAGGACATAATCAACTTAAATATGAGGAAGATGACATTTGAGTCAGAATAATATAGATTCATTGCGCCATTGGACCCATCTGAAGGGGAAAGGTTTGTAGAACCTACTTGCTTGGACTTGGACGAAATTAACCAGTTGTATAGAACAACCGCGAGAGAGGAATATTATGTGAATCCAACTGCAAATGGGGTATTCATTTGGAGAAGCATCACCTCATTGGTATAAGAATAAGATATAGGATTAGAAAATTGGTAGCATAGGTTACATGAAGTCTCCACAAGAATATGTGCAAGAAAAGATTGTGCAGTTAGATGGGTAGGTATGGATATAAGGGAACCTCCCAGCTTCCATGGGGTGAATTACTTAGATGAATTATTAACATGATATGAAGATGAAGTGTTATAAAATCAAAGGTTCTTATCTCTGGATATAGCACTCAAAAAAACACATGCAAGATGGTGGGGTGCACACAAAGAAATAGTTAAGGACTAGTACCAATGTAACCAGTTACTGCGCATTAGGTTTAGCGCAAAACAGGGAAGAAACCAGCTGCATAAATATGATGGACATGGGGAACCAACAGAACACTTCAAGAAGTGAATAATTCTATGGATAATGACACCACCGGAGGAATGGCCTCATCATTTTGTTCACACGTTAGAAGGGATCCCATCAAACTGGTATACATACCAGGAATTGCACAGAGGAACTACAAACTGGAAAATATTACAATAGAAATTTATAGTCACTTTCTCATTTGAGAATGAGAACCTAAAAATAGACTCAACACTTAAACAAATCAGAGGGGTGATATTCATTAAAAAACTAGAAGTTGAACTCATGACAGAAGAACAACAGAAAAATAGACAGACAATAAAAGAATTATTGCCATGTTACCACGTGCAGGAAGAAGCAGCAGATGAAGACAACCCACGAAACATTCAGATTGAGGAAGTTGAAGGTGAAAGAGAAGTGGAAGGTCCACCTATGGAATCAAAAGTATTTTGTGCATCGATCAAGGTTAAGAAATTCAACATCAGGACACTTGAGAATCCCAAAATGCTAGCATTGGAGACTATTGGGATGAGAAGATAGTGGAAAGAATAACAGAGTTATTGCACGAGTACAACGACCTGTTCCCAACAACATTCATAGAAATGAAAGGCATAGAAAGAGATCTAGGTTAAATGAATATACTGCTCAGAGTTGAGGCAAGATCAATTTAAGATCGACCATACAGACTAAAATCTATATATAAGTAAAAAGTCAAAGCCTAAATCGATAGAATGTTGGAGGATGGAATCATAGAACCTATAGAGGAATCTGAGTGGGTAAGCCTGATGGTATTTCAGGAAAAGAAACAAGGGGGGATAAGGATATGTGTATATATGAGGAATTTGAATGATGTGTTCCTACATGACCCATTCCCTACTCCTTTCACAGATGAGGTGTTGGAGAACGTAAGAGGATAGGAAGCCTATTCATTCATCGATGGATTCTCAAGATACCATCAGATCAATATAGCCCCGGAAGATAGATACAAGACCACTTTTTCCAAGGAATGGGGATCCTACCAATACACAGTGATGTCGTTTGGACTGAAGAATGCACCAGAAATATTTTCCACAGTAGTCATAGTTGCATTCAAAGAATTCATCCACCAGTTTCTAGAGGTATATCTGGACGATTAGACAGTCTATGGTCTCTTGAAAGACCATGTAAGGGTGTTTAGAATGATGTTATAAATATGCAGGCAGTGTCAAATATCGTTAAAAATCAAGAAGTGCATCTTCAAAATACATTTTGGGATACTATTGGGCCATATAGTATTCAAACAAGGCTTTCTAGTAGATCCCGCCAATATTGCAGTAATTGTTAATCTACCACCACCAAAATCAGTCTGTTATTTAAGAGCAACATTGGGACACACAGGATACTACAGAAAATTTATAAAGGGGTATGCATAGATCACTGTGCCAATGGAGAAATTGTTAAGAAAACATAGCAAGTTTCAATGGAATGAGTATTGTCAACGTGGATTGGACACCCTGAAAGAGAATATGGTAACCGCACCAATACTGGTATTCCCAAATTGGGAAAAGACATTCCATGTACATGTAGATGCATCAGTCATGGAACTTGGAGCTATTATGGCACAGCTAGGATCAGGAGAATTGGACCATCCTATATCATTCGCTAGCAGAAAACTATCAGAATCATAGCAGAATTACAATACCATGGAGAGAGAAGGATTAGCTATGGTATATGCACTTCAGAAATTCAAACACTATTTATTGGGAAAAAATTTCAAGATGTTCACATACCATTCAACTCTCAAATACTTCGTCAACAAGCTAATGTTGGGGGGGAGAATTTGTAGATGGTTATTGTTGTTCCAGGAATTTGACTTTGAAGTGATAGTCAAACCAGGGAAGTTGAATGCAGGACCTGATCACCTATCAAGGATCACTAATGGAGAGGAACCTACGAATATAGAGGACACATTTCTCAACACATTGTTATTTTTAGTCCAAGTAGTCAATTAATACTTCAAAGACATCATTCAATACTTGAGTATAGGGACTACACCACAGGAATTCAACACTACGCAGAAGAAAAATCTGGTAGTCAGGGTTGTAGACTATCAATTGATTGCAAGACACTTATACAAAATGGGTGCAGATAGCATCTTAAGAATATGTGTGCTAGAACATGTAAGACCTAGTTTATTATTAGAGTCCCATGAGGGAATAGAAGAAGTAAATTATGCAGGAAAATCTACCACACAAAAGGTATTGTGCATAGGACTATGGTGGACGACTATTCACAGAGACTCAAAGGAATACTACTAGAGATGTGATGTATGTCAGAGGGTTGGTAAACCAAATAGAAGGGATAAGATGCCCCTTAGACCACAAGTAACCCTATAGGTTTTCAAAAAATGGGAAATAGATTTTGTGGGACCAATTAACCCACCAGCAAAAAGGTCAGGAGTGAGGTACATTATTACTGCGATAGAATACTTAACAACATGGGAAGAAGTAGCACCTGTAAAATATTAATGCAGTGCAGAGACAGCAACACACTTCTTGTTTGAGCAAGTGATCATGAGAATTGGATGCCCGAGGATTATGATGAGTGACCAAGGAGCTCACTTCATTAACAACACTATTAAGGCTATACTGAGGAGTTTGAAGTTTATCATCACAAGAGTACACCATATCATCCTCAAGCAAATGGAACAGTGGAATCCTTTAACAAGATCCTTGAGAATGCATTGACAAATATCTGCAACGCTAATAGGGATGATTGGGACTTGAATATACCAGCAGTACTGTGGGCATACAGGACCACATGCAAAAAATTGACAGGGAAGACACCATTCACATTGGTGTATGGACAAGAAGCAGTGGTGCCATTAGAGTTTTTGGTACCTAGTCTGTGTGTAGAAGCAATTACCAACATGAAAAAGAGAGGCGTAGTACATGAAAGGCTAATTCAACTGATGATCATGGAGGAAGATAGGATTCTATAAGGGTTTCACAAAGAAGTACAGAAAGGAAGGGATAAATCTTGGCATGATAGACATATCAAGAGGAAAATTTTCAAGGAGGAAGACTTATTCCTGGTGTACGATAGTAAATCTTTTCAAAACTCAAGAAAACTCATAATGCATTGGTTAGGACCATATGAGGTAAAGACTATCACATATGGGGGAGTCGTACAATTGAAGGATTTAGGGGGAAAAGAACTTAGAGGGATTATCAATGGGAATGTAATGAAGATGTATAGGGATAGTCGACCTCCTAGCACTTAAAAAAAAAAAAATTACCGCATCGGACATCAAAAGATAGCAACAAAGGTGTAGTGCGCTGAAAATAGAATGCTCGCGGGCACTTGGAAATGTTAGCACGACGGAGAAAGGACCAGCAGTCCCTAAAAGGAGGAAACAACGGAAATGGTGGGTACAACAAATAGACGCCAATTGACAACAACTATCAAAATTGAATGACAAAGAATGATTGACGGGATGCCACATTAATCACGCCAACTGGCGATGTCAAGGGAATTCAATGGTGAGTACACAGGAAATGACATTTCATTCAAAACAAAAATTGGGTAATGTCTCCAAGAATTTTCACAGGATTCCTATATAAGTTAAGCACAGGGGATCAGGAGGGTTATTGGGAAATTGGGAAAAGCACAGAGCGACAAAGTATATGGAGTAGAGAGCGAGTTTGCAGGATATACAAGGCCAACTAAGCTCGACGGACAACATGTTTACCACCATGGCACCACCCAAGCTAAGAGAATTGAGCCAAGATTGCAGATGACCTCAAAGCAACCTCATAAAACCTCAGGAGCCATAGGAAAGAGAACAACACACACCTTGGCCTCTGGAATTTGTCAACTTGGACGAAATCGCATTGCCCGATATGGCACCACGAATCCCCACACCAGTGCTGGAGGAAACCCAATAGACAACACCAGCTGGCATGGATATCAATATGTCGGAAGTAGGATAGAGCCAGCAGACCCAGGATACAGGAAATCCTTCACACTCTGAAATCCCTAAAGAATCCCTAAGGTTTAATGGCATGGTCCCGAACCAAACAAAAATTACCGTGCCAGAAAGGTCACACACAACAAAGCTGGAACAACCACAAGAGGGTGTAGTAGAAGATGTTGCTAGACGGGTAAAGGATTATGCAGAAGAGAGAACAATGAAGGTTGGAACCTCAAGTCAGCCACCACAGCAGACGGGAAAGAATCCAGTATAAATATCACCACACGGGAAGGCTGCCACAACCATAGTCTTGTCGCACATTCTAGAAGGGGTGCATGTCCTGGGTAACCTGTTAGACCACATCGAAAAATAAAGTACTTGGAACACGATGTGACTGACATAGACAAGTTTTTGGATTTTTCAAAGAAGGTTTACTGGGATACTATGGGTATAGGAAACTTCATCAAACCAATTCATCAACCAAGATAGTGGGCAGTCGTACTGGCCAAAACTGGGATTCTAGGCCTGTTGGAGATCATGCACTTTGGAAGGGGTCAGGACGTAACCAATTGCATCAATAAGTTGATGGAATTTACCCATGGAGGATACCTATGGATGGAATATATCATCTCTATAGATGTATACCACATTACGGGGATACCATCTTGGGGGGAGACACCCACGCAGTTCCTCGATGACAAAATGAAGGAGAAGGAAATGGTCGAGGAAATGAATAAGACGCATGGTACCAAAAGAGGTTTGTGTGGAATCATAATTAAGTGCATTAGTTACACAACCACAAGGATGGACACAAAAATCATGGTGTGCAAGTTACTCAAGAAGTGTCGCAAGAAGGAAGTCCTTGTCGAGGTGATCGTAGCTACAACACAGTGTGCAGAGGGTGTTGTACTTAGTTGGTCCCCTTACTTGTTAAATATTTTCCTGGATGACTGGAAGGACGCGCAAGACCTGGGGAAAAAATTTCACTATTCTTGGCTACTCATTGTTACACATTATTTTCATCATCCCTATGATCGTTAATGATGTAAACCTATATGTTGCCTTCAGAAGGGTCAGTGGCCTGAATTCCTAAAGAAAGAAGGGAGAAGAACTTTTCCTGAGAGAAGAAGTTGTGTTTTCCTTTATAAAAACCCTATTTTGGAGGATTTTTGTGGGCTGCACCATAGCTAGGGTGTGTAAATGCCTGATTTTCGCAGACTATGCTATAGTTAGGGTGCGGAGTTTTCATAGGCTACACTATAGCTATGTCACGACAGCCTTCGTACGTGGGGAAAATAAGCATTTTCTCAATGCTTCTAGAAGGAGAATCTTTTATGGTGAGGTGGCCTCCAAATGGTTTGGATCTTATTTGCTTTCATGATTTAGTGGGATCATCCTAACCTCCTCACCTTATCATCTTCAACTTATAAAAGGAGAGGAACTCTCATGGAGAAAGTTAGCATGATTGGGTTGGAAATTTCTGGAGTTGGATTTGGCTTAGAATTTTTAGCTTGGTTAGAGTGGCTTTGAGCTTTTATTTTTTCAAGATAGATTGTGTGTAGCTATCAGATCCATGGTCTCAGAATCCTTGGAGAAAGAAGTGTGTGGGAAGAAAGGAAATGTTGGAAGGAACCTTACAACATCAAGGCATCTAGTTGTAATCTCTCTTCCTATTATTAATATAATACAGTGGAATGTTTCTTTCCCATAGAATTATCTTTATTTTATTGCATAGTTCCTTGATCATATGCATAGGTTATCATTGAATATACTCTCTCTTCTTTCACTTTGGTTGGTTTGTGTCTCACTGCAAGATCAGTATCACAAGAGCACCGGAGCGAAACAGGAACAACAAAGACACAAGGAAGTGACACTTAAAGGTATGTCTCCCGTCCTTTGTTGGTAGTAAATTTGATGATTAGAGCCTAGGGAAAGTGCCATGTCCTGTTCTGTTTTGTTCTAGATCCAGGTGGATCTAGGGAGATTATTTTATGTCCGCATTCACCAATTTACCCGATAACAAAATGGGCATTTTCTTGATGATTCTAGAAGGAGAAGCTTCTATGGTGAGGTGGAATTCGAATGGTTTGGATCTTACTTGCTTTCATGATTTAGTGGGATCATCCTAACCTCCTCACCTTATCCTCTTCAGCTTATAAAAGGAGAGGAACTCTCATGGAGAAAGTTAGCATGATTGGGTTGGAAATTTCTGGAGTTGGATTTGGCTTGGAATTATTATCTTGGTTAGAGTGGCTTTGAGCTTTTCTTTTGTCAAGATAGATTGTGAGTAGCTATCAAATCCATGGTCTCAAAATCCTTGGAGCAAGAAGTGTGTGGGAAGCAAGGAAATGTTGGAAGGACCTTATGACATCAAGGCATCTGGTTGTAATCTCTCTTCATATTATTAATATAATACAATGGCATGTTTCTTTCCCATAGAATTATCTTTATTTTATTACATAATTCCTTGATCATATGCATAGGTTGTCATTGAATATACTCTCTCTGCTTTCACTTTGGTTGGTTTGTGTCTCACTGCAAGATCAATATTACAAGAGCACCAGAGCGAAACAGGAACAACAAATACATAAGGAAGTGACATTTAAAGGTATGTCTATCATCTTTTGTTTGGTAGTAAATTTGATAATTAGAACCTAGGGAAAGCGCCATGTCCTGTCGTGTTTTTTTATAGATCTAGGGGGATTAGTCTATCTCCACATTCACCGATTTACCCGATAACAAAATTGGAGACTCCACTAGGTAAATGAATTTTCTCCTAGTTTTCCTTGTTTTCTTGCTTTGATTGCTTGGTTTCTGTTTTCTGAGTCACTGGAATATCCAGCTTGACTCTTTGACTATTAAACTTCACTGGAAAACCTTCTCAATTTTTATTTTTTTCCATTTTTGTTTGATTTCCACACCCTACTTTGAGGGACAGTGTGGTGACTTAGGATTTTCGCACCCTACCTATTTTGACCAGTGCGGAAACGCCGTGCCCTACCCATATCTGGCCTGCATAAATCAGCGATTTCCGCACTGTGCTAGTCTTCTAGCCTGCAGAAATTGTGAAAGAATTTGTATTTGGTGGTTTTCCCTACCTAGATTTGTGATATGGTTCTGGGGTGATTTGTTGGATCTATTTACAGTCTGCTTGACAACTTTGAAATTGATTTTAGCCATCTTTGATTTTTTTCTTTTGAAATATTTGGTCTCTTGCTTTGAGTGTCTTTCAGTTGCAAAGCACTATCTTTTCTTTAGAATTGTTTGGTGAAAGCACTTATTTTTCTTTTATTGAATAGTTCATGTTAAAAGAGAAAAAAAATTGGGTTGCTTTGTTTCATGTCGATTCGCTATTGATTTTAGCTATATTTGAAACAAAAAAAAATATTTCTTTCCTTATATTAGACTGGGGGATTCCTTGCACTTGAAGTAGCGAAATTGCATGATTCTTCACATTTTTGGTCTTGAATTCTGAAAAATTTTCCCCCTCGTGGCCGAGGGGGGACATGAATCATGCATTGGTGTGTAGTCTCTTTTTCTCATTTCTTGAGAATCTTGATATTGATGAGTTTAATATATTTTGGGACATTGTGCATATGGGAATGATAAATGTTTTCTCCTTCTCATAGCATAGCTTTCATCGAAATGAAAAGA